>ML682017.1:9523847-9636125 GCA_007922195.1 Podocnemis expansa
ACAGTGTAAGCAATCTGATGTTTAATAGGAGAAACTGTTGGTACCTTCAGTTAAAATAACATTTCAATAACCCATTAAAATTATTACAGGAGCAATTTAAATCTAATACATTGGCAGTACTTTAGCAAGCTCCCTCTTATCAAAGTTGCTGAATTCTTTGGTTATGTTATTACTGGAGGTGGTTGAAATTTGAAATGTCAAACTCATAGGAAGTTCTGAAATTCTGAAATTTGGTCTAATCCCGAAATGGGGAAAAAAAGTCAAAATCTCAGAATTTTTCACAAAACAAAATATTCTGTTCCAAAATGTTGTTTTGACTTTATTTTTTTACGTGTATGTTAAAACTTATAATATACAACACAAAAGTCAAAATTATAAAGTCAAAAATGAAATCTTTAGATAATTCCCCATCAAAATTTTGATTAAATCATTTGGTCTTATAGAACATTTCTATTTTATCTAATGGAAAAGTGATCTGTCAGACTTTTTTAAACTAATTCTCATTATACC
Organism: Podocnemis expansa; assembly: GCA_007922195.1. Taxonomy (NCBI): domain Eukaryota; kingdom Metazoa; phylum Chordata; order Testudines; family Podocnemididae; genus Podocnemis; species Podocnemis expansa. The sequence goes on from ML682017.1 coordinate 9,524,358, forward strand.
TGTTGCAGAAGTTGTACTGGGTAAGGCAAATGCTGCTTCTTGATGTTTTGCTGTGGCTTCTTTGTTCTTATCTGTTATGTTGCTGCTACTGTTAAGATGAGATGAATGGGTGGAGCCAAGGGCATAAGAAAACGTGAGAAAGCAAGTATGCATAAGAACAAAAGTAAGTGTGAGTGAGTGTATATGTATAAGAACATGAGTCTAAGAGTATAAAGGTGTGGGACACTATGCGCATCTGAATACAGAGTTATTTATACTCTTCTCTTTCCACAGTCTCATTTGAGGTAGAAGGCACACAACTTTCAGGGTTTGCTGGATTCAAATATCAGCCACTGTCACCTTTCACTGGCTTAACACCTTCTTTGGCTGGTCGTGGGAACATCATTAGCTCATAATGCAATCTATTAATGCATATGTAGCAGAGTTGTAATTCTTCATCTTTGTGGAGAATTGCTTTTGGGTTTGTGGCAGGAAATTCTCAGAACATTCTGAAAGAAAGTTAAAACCCTATCTTTGTTTTATTCAGTTAGTTTTCTGCTATATCCCTTTAGTTTCATCAGGGTTTAACCAGAGGTGGAATTCTCTTTGAAATGACTCAGCATATACACCTATTTCAGTCATTTAAAAAGTCTCTTTTAAACTTAAATTATTCTTAAAGAAAGTCTTTAACTTAAATGGTCATTAAAGAAGTTACCGTCCTTTCTTCCTACCAGCTCTGAAGAGATTCGTGTCTTCCCGAGTTTAGTAAGTTGTTTTTTTAAGCTTTGCCAGACAGCCATTTAATTCCTCAACTATGCACAAAAATCTAGAAAGAATTTAAACAAAAAGATATAAATGTTAACTGAGAACAGTTTAGAAACACCTTACAAGATGCACAAAAAACAACTGTCAAGAAAGAAGACTATTCTACTTTAAAATAAAAAAAACCCACAACCTGGTGTAATAGCAAAGTAAAACCAGCTACAAAAAAATGTAGAGTCTCGATATAGTATATAATAAAAGAAGAAGTTGATAACAGTTACTATAAATTAGAAGGTATGAAGGATTTAAAAAATATTGATATGAGAGAGCAAAAAGACACAAGAAGAAATCTATGCCCAGAAAAATGAAAAGGAGGGGGAGTTAAGTATACAAGAACAAAAGGAATCTGCTGGCTCATTACTAGATAAACAGGGTAAACATTGTCAGTAATAATGCAGAAAAGGCAGAACTGTTCAATAAATATTTCTGTTCTGTATTTGGGAAAAAAGCAGATGAAGTAATCATACTCTATAATAATGATATACTTTCCATTCCAAAAGTAACTATGGCTATTGTTACACATCAACCAATAAAATCAGATGTTTTAAAATCAGCAAATCCAGAAAACTTGCAAGCAAGAATAAGACTGGGAAAGTTCCAGAAGATTGGGGCAGGGGTGGGGGAGCTAATGTTGTGCCAATATTTTTAAAAGATAAACAGGATGACTTGAGTAACTGTGGCCCTGTCAACCTGACGTCAGTCCTGGGCAAAATAGTGAATGGTTGATAAAAGGTTTGATTAACAAAGAATTAAAGAAGCATGATATCGTTGAGGGGTGTCCAGTCTTTTGGGGTGAGGGACCACATTACAATTCTTTTCTCAGTTGGGGGGGCTGTTGAGAAAATTTTGGATAGAGGAGACATACAAATCAATCATATTAATAAACTCTAATAAAATAATGATTAGTGTGCTATTTGGCATTGCTTTTGCTTGCTCTGTGTACAGAGGACAAGGGGGGAAGGGGGGCCTGTGTGAGGGGGCTAAGACAGAGCGTGGGGAGCAAGGCAGGACAGGGGAGCATGACCAAGAAAGGAAGGCGAAGAAGGGTGAGGTGGGGGCAGCAGAGCGGCTGTGTGGCAGGACTCAGCCACTTCCTGACAGGGACCCCCACCAATGCTACTCTCCTCACTCCCTGCCAAGCACTGCTCAGGGAAAGGAAAGCAGCGCTGGGGTGAGGGGGAGGAAAACAGAGTCAGACAGAGACAGGTCAGAAATTCTGGTATTTCTGCAAGGGTCACGGGTTTTGGCATTGGGCATCTCCGTACCAGAAGCACTCAGTAGCAATTTCTACAGAAGAGGTTTTGCCACTAAGGTCAGGGGAAGGACAGAGGTGCTGGCATTAGGGGCGTGGGAGGACAGCAGAACTGTGGGGATGCCTGGGTCAGGAAGTAGCTGGGTCCTGCCAACCAGCTGCACTGCCCCCATGCCCCTTCACCCTCCCAGAACTGCCACAGTTTGGCCTGTGTTTGTCCCCTCGTATTCTCCTCACCCCCATTCAGCTCTGCTCTCCTTCCCCTGGATTCTGCTTGCCTGCAGACATAGTTCTCCTCCCCTCCCCTACACTAGACTAAGCACAATGCCAGCTCAGCTCACACACCTGAAAGGAGCTGAATCCAGGCCCTGAACAGCTCTCTGGCCAGGCCACACTTCCCTGCAGCTGTGCAAAGGTTGGGAGATTGACAAAGGCCTCCACCAGCCCCAGCTCCCAGGCTCTGGTGGCTGCACTCTGCAGGCTGGGTGAAAGCCCTCGGCAGGCTGGAGTCTGGCCCTCAGGCCACAGGTTGGACAAGCCTGATATAATTAATGCCAGTCAACACTGGTTCATGGAAGAATAGGTCTTGTCAAACTAACTTGATATTTTTTGTCAAGAGTACAGTTTTGATTGGTAAAGATAGTAGTATTGATATATATATAGAACTCTAAGGCTATGTCTACACTTAGAAGGTTAGTTCCAATTAACTGAATTTGAACTAATTAATTCAAACTAATAATGATTAGTTCGAATTCAGTTAATTTGAATTAACATGGCCACACTAGAAGCCCTAATTCAAACTATATTGTCCATGCACAGGACTTGCTTGATCAAATTAGGTAGGAGGCACTGCTGCACAGGGAAAAATCAAGCTGCGGCTGGTTCAAACTAACAGTTCGAATTAACACAGCTACCTTACATTAATTTGAACTAATGAGTTTGAATTAACCATCACTTCAAAGTTAAACTAGGTTTTATAACTTTGAAGTTAGTTTTCATCAGTTCGAACTAAGGCACTCCTTAGTTTAAATTAATGAAAACCAGTGTGGCCATGCATTTATTTAATTTGAATTGATCCTCATTAATTCAAATTAAATTTTAAGTGTAGACATACCCTAAGAAGTTTGATCTAATCATTCAAAACTTCTTTATTAACGAGCTGGAATGATAAAAAATCAATACTTACACATTAAATGGATTAAAAACTGGCTAATCAATGTTTCAAAATGTAGTTGTAAATGGGGAATTATCAGTGAGCATGTTTCTAGCAGGGTCCTACACGGATTGGTTCTTAGTCCTCTACTTTTTACATTTTTATCAATGACTTGGAGCAACCAAAAAAAAATCATTAACAAAGTTTGCAGAGACAGCAATATTAGTTTAGTGATAAATAGTGAATGGGACAAGTCAGTGATACGGGGCAATCTGAACTGCTTACTAAGTGAGGCACAGGCAAACCATTTATTTTAGGATAGCCAGATGTAAAGGCCTACTTCTAGGAACAAAGAAATAGGCCAAATGTACACAAGGGGGACTGTATCTTGCAAAACATTATCTCTGAAATAGACTTGAGGGTCATGGTGACTAATCGGTGTAAGATGAACAATGAGTGCAGGACAGCGGCCAAAGGAACTAACGCAATTCTTGGAAGTATAAATAGGGAACCATGAATCAGAGTCTTGGCATTGCTGTGCCTCCTAGTGGAATTGTGTCCAGTCTTCAACAAAGATGTGGAAACATTAGGATGGTTCAAAGAAGAGCCACAAGAATGGTTAAAGAGTTGGAAAACATGTCTTACAGTGAAATATTGAAGGAGCTCAATCAAATGAGCTTAACAGTGAAAATGTTAAGAGGTGACCGGATCAGCCATGAGGAACCGAAATGTGGCAACAGAGGACTTTTCTAGAAGAGGTATAATAAGAACCCCATGACTGGAATCTGAAAAGGCTGTCCTGGGTGTGGAGAGAACGAGCAGTTCTGTGGGCCCCACAGTGACCTGCTGGCTGGTGCCCCTTCCTGCTCCCTGCCTTCAGCAGCAAGCCTTAAGTAAGGGGCGGCACATAAGCGTGGAGCCCAGCCTCTGGGCAAGCTTGCTTCCCCCTGCCCCCCACAGCTGCAGTGGGAGAGCAGAGCCTGGGCTCTGGGCCAGCCCATCCCACCCTGCCCCTCCAGAGTGGGAAAGGGAGGGGGCTCCAACAGGGTGATTGGCCCATGGCCCCACTCCTCCCTCCAGACAGCCCTGTGTGAAGGCAGACAAGTTCAGACTAAAAGTATGCTGGAAATTTTTAACAGGTGTGATAATTAATCACTGGAACAATTTACTGATGGCTGTGGAAGTATTCTCCCTCAATAGAAGTTTTAAAATCAGGACTAGTTGTTTTCTGATAAGATGTGCTCTGGTTGAAGCACAGTCACAGAATCATAGCTGGAAGGGACTAGATGAGGTCATCTAGTCCAACCCCTTGCTAAAAGCAGGACTACTCCCACTAAATTACCCCAGTCAGGGGTTTATCCAACTGGATCTTAAAAGTTTCCAAAGACAGAGATTCCACTGCCTCACTAGGTAACCCATTCCAGTGCTTCACCACCTTCCTAGTGAGAACGTTTTTCCTAATATCCATCCTGGACCTCCCCCATTGCAGCTTGAAACCATTGCTCCTTGTTCTGTCCGCTGTTACTACTGAGTACAATCTAGCTCCTTCCTTGTTGGAGCACCCCTTCAAGTAGTTGAAGGTAGTTATCAAATCCCCTCCTCAGTCTTCTCTTCAGCACACTAAATAAGCCAAGTTCCTTCAGTCTCTCCTTGTGAGTCATGTGCCCCAGCCCCCTAATCATTTTCACTGCTCTCTGTTGGACTCTTTCTAATTTGCCCACATCCTTTCTGAAGTGGGGAGCCCAAAACTGGACACAATATTCCAGATGTGGCCTCACCAGTGCTGAATAGAGGGGAATAATCACATCCCTCGATCTACTGGCAACGCTCTTACGGATGCAACTCAATATATCATTGGTCAGGCATGATTTGCCCTTGCTGAATCCATGCTGACTATTCCTACTCACCCTGTTTTCCTTCAAGTGTTTCAGAATGGATTGTTTGAGGACCTGCTCCATGATTTTTCCAGGGATTAATGTGAGGCTGATTGGCCTGTAGTTCCCCAAATCTGAGGTACTATGTTTGCCTTTTTCCAATCATCTGGGAACTCCCCTGATCACCACAAGTTTTCAAAGATAATGGCCAGTGGCTCTGCAATCACATCTGCCAACTACTTCAGTACCCTCCCATGCAGTTCATCTGGCCCTATAAATATTTACACATCCAACTTCTCTAAGAAGTCCCTAACCTGTCCTTCCATCAGTGAGGGCCACTCTCCTTATCCCCATTCTGTGTTGCCCACTACAGCAGCCTTGGGCCTAACCTTGTCCATGAAGACTGAGGTAAAAAAAGCTTTGAATACTTCAGCCTTTTCTCCATCATCCATGACTAGATTGCCTGTCCCATTCAGTAAGGGACCTACACCATCCCTCATCCTCTCCTTGTTATTGACACACTTGTAGAACCCTTTCCTGTTACCCTTCATATTCCTTGCTAGCTGCAACTCCAATTGCCTTTTGGGCTTTCTGATTTATCCTTCAAAGCAAGAGCAATATCATTATACTCCTCTTTAGTCATCCATCCAAGCTTCCACTTCTTGTAAGCTTTGCTTTTGTGTTTCAGCTCACTGTAGAGTTCTCTGTGAAGTCACACTGGGTGCCTTCCATATTTGCTATTTCTTCTGCACATCAGAATGGTATCTTCCTGTGACCTTGGTAGCATTTCTTTAAAATACAGCCAGCTCTCTTGGACGCCTTTTCACTTCAGATTAGCTTTCCAAGGGATCCTGCCCATCAGTTCCCTGAGGGAGCCAAAGTCTGCTTTACTGAAGTCAAGGATCTGTGTTCTGTTTCTTTCCTTTCTTCCTTTGATCACAATCCTGAACTGTACCACCTCATGATCACTGCTGTCCAGTTAGCTATTCATTTCTACTTCCCCTAACAATTTTACTCTGTTTGTGAGCAGCAGGTCAAGACAAAGAAGAGCCCAAGATGGTTCCTCCAGCATTTGTACCAGGAAGTTGTCTTCAACGTGCTCCAAAAACGTAACTAGATTGTCTGTGCACTGCTGTATTGCCCTCCCAGCAGCTCTCAGAGTAACTGAAGTCCCCATGCGAACCAAGACCTGTGATCTGGGAACTTCTGTTAGTTGTCCATAAAAAGCCCCATCCACCTCCTCCTTCTGGTCTGGTGGTCTTTAGCAGACACCCACCATGACATTACCCCTTGTTGCATTCTCCTCTAAATTTAACCCAGAGATTTTCAACTGACTTGCCTCCAGTTTCATAGTGGAATTCTGAGCAGTCATATGGCTCTTTTCCATGAAGTCCCACTCCTCCACCTCTTCTTCCCTGCCTGTCCTTTGTGACACCCACAAAGTCCTGATTTCTGAAAAGGTATGTCTACACACACAGTTTAATTTGACCTAATAAACATTAGGTCAAATTAAAAAATACATGTCTATAAAGCATTTAGCCCATTCAACCTAAGACTTCCCTTAGGCTGAATCGAGGAGACCACACTTCGAAGTTACAAAACCTCATATGTAGCTCTGTGAGTATGAACTAAAGTTAACCACCCCAAAGGCGCACCCTCACCACCCTGGAGCGTGGAGTAGAGCCCCGCCTGGTACAAGGACAGGACCCCCCCACCTGGCAGGAGCCCTGCTTGCCAGGAGCAAGGATGATCCCAGTCAGGGAGCTCCAGGGTGAAGGGATCCCTGCATGCTACACAGGTGCAGGGACTGGACCCCCCCTCCCAGCCTGGCTGGAGCCCAGCTGGAGCCTGGCTTGCTGGCGCTGGGAGGGCTGGAGCCCCACTCACCCCGTGCGGGGAAGAGATCCCGACACCAGTCTGGAGCCCCATTTGCCCTGTGCAGGGAAGAGATCCCCACGCACAGTGAGAGCATCACAGGCCACGCGCAGGGAGGGGAACTGTGCATGCAGCTGGAGCCATGAACATGCTAGTTTGAATTGGTCTTCCTAGCATGGCCATGTTAGTTAGACTTGACTGAATTAAAACTAATCATTATTAGTTCGACTTGATTAGTTTGAATTCAGTCAATTCAAACCAACATTCAGAGCGTAGACATAGCCAAATTGTTTCTGCTGGTGACTAGCCTGGGTAATATGTATTGTTGCAAATGGAGATAATGTTTCCTATAGTAACACCTTTTCACATGATTTTGTGGATAAAGCTGCTTGGATAGAGCTCAGATGAATGTAAAAAAGGAGAGACTTTTCTGCTTGAATCAAGTTGGTATTGCTCACTGATGAACCAATTGCAGATTGGGACCTCTGAGTTAGATCCATGCCTTTCTTGGCTAGTGGAACCAATGGCAGACACACTGTTGGAGTTAATTGTGAATGCTTCTCTCATGGGGTGGGGGGTGGGGGGGATGAGGAACAAGAGGCCAATGTTGTGTTTAAAGAAAGGATAGTTAATCCTTACTCAGGACATAATCCAGTTGGCAGTGACCATCTTCCAGACCATTGTCTGCTGGTCTTGCATCTTCCATTTTTGAGAAGAAGTTCTGGATGAAGTGCTCCAGCAGCATCTGGTGTACTAGCTTCATGTGGATCTGATGCCAGCTTGATTTCAGGCCAAACCCTAAAACTACATTTGCTGTGCTGGTTGATCCTGCCAGTGGATGACGTCCAGGAATCTATGCTGAATCTTTTAAATATTGGCCTTGGCTACTGTAAGGTGATCACATATCATATCAAATATCATATCAAATCATAGGGCTGGAAGGGACCTCATGAGATCATCAAGTCCAACCCCCTGGGAATTGAACCCAGGACCTTCTGCATGTTAAGCAGAGGTGCTAGCCACTACACTATTTGCAGGGCATATCACAATTCATTTGAGGACTGTGGGGAAGGAAGATGGAATTGCTGTTTTTGAGCAATTTCAGAGGACATTAGTGGGAAATTAGTCATTTGTGCAGGTGTGGTGCTTTCCGTCAGTCACCCTCCGCTTCAACGGACAGATGAAGCCATTAGGCGTGGCAATGAGAGATGGTGCGTTGTGATGGCTTCAGGTGGCAATGACACCTAGCTATCACTTCTTCTCTCTTCTCTAACCAGGTCAGCACAGCTGAGCAGCTTGCCTGGTGTCTGAAAGACAGCCTGAAGCTCAATCCAGAGAAGATGGAGGTGCTGTTTGTGCAATAGGGAAAGTAAGAGAATGAAAAGGCAGAGGATCCCCAGCTGAAAGGACATGACTGCTGTGTGTTTACGGTGTCTTATTAAATTTCCAGTGCTGATGGATGTACCTCTGACAGCAGTTGCCAAGAGTGCTTTACACAACAGTGCTGTGCAAGAAGGCGGCAGCTTTCTCTTTCGGATGGGGACTGTATCATGGTCTTCCCTGGCTCATCGTGAAACTTGCTTATTGCAAAAACCTCTGCATCATAGGTATACCAAGGTGGGGGCACTGGGCCAGCCCTTCATGACATGCAGGGATGAAAGGGGAGGGCATAGGAGGCTCTGAGGGGCAGCTGAATGGAGCCCAGGGGCAGGTGAGGGGCTGTGGCTGATCAGGAAGAGTTCCCCTACCTTGCTACCTCCAGGCCAGGGGAGTGAGGCCATCCTGCCTGAGCCAGAACTGGGCCTGGGGACTAGAGTGGTAGTGGCAGGCACTGTGTGGTGGGTAAGTGTGGGAGGAGTGGCACACTACAATAAGCACAAGAAATCCCCCATGCAGGAAGAGGTAAATGGCACTTCAACCCTTCCTCCCTGCATGTACTGATTGCCTACTCCCCAGGGCAGCTGGTGGGCCCTGCTGTCTGATAGGAACCAGGGACCCCTCCTGTCCTTGTTGGGGTGCAAATACAGGCTTCCTCCCTCCACCACTGCTGCCAGACACCCATGGTATGCTACTGCTGTGCAGGAAAACTGAGCTATCACAGTGAAGTTTATTAAACAGGATTTCATATGACCTCCATCCTCCAGACTCTGCACTGGTCACCTAATCCATTTCAAGGTGTACTTCAGGGTGGCATTTTTAACTTATCAAACCCTAAATATTCTGGATTCTGGCTCAGAGATTGCATCACTCCCTCAGCAATTCCACGGCAGATGGGAATCAGCTGAACTGAGTCACTGAGCTAACAGCCCCCTGATTTCTGACAGAACTGCTGGCAGGACATTTTAAGTGAAGACTCCACACCAGAACTTGCCTCTCTCCTTGGATTGCCACAGCCTGGATTTGGTAGCCTGCAGGGCCTCTGCTTTTGCTTTTAGAGAAGAGGAAAGAGGCAATGGGATTTTGGAGTAGAGGGATGGAGATGGCCTTTTGCTAACAGTCAAGTTTCCAATTTTTCATGTTTCATTTAACCTTTTTTCTTGTTGAACTGTTGCATACAAATATACATGGAAAGATACACAGAGTAACTGTGAGCATTTGAGCCTTTTGCTCTTTAAAAAACATCATTTTCCATGTTTTTGTATGAGCTGGGTAAATTCCTCTCCCTCCCCCCACCCCTTTACTAAATTGGGCTTTTGTTAACATGAGCTCAGCTTGGTTTGTTCTGCACTGGCTCAAGCAAACTAACTTATGTTCATTTACCTTCTAAACTCTGCATTTATTTTTAGTCTAAAGGAGTTAGAAATAATAGTACAGCTTTGTTATAAAACAACAAATAAAGAATAATAGTAGTAATAAAGAATATGTAAGCTCTGGAGCTTGAAACAACATTTCTTAAAATTAACCAAATTCATGGAAATGTATTTCCTGCAGTGGCATATAATCCAAGATTGGCAGGAAAAGGGGGTATGTGGAATAGCTAGCCACATACCCTGAAGCCAGTACAAGCATGAACATAAGTGAATTAATGAAATGATACAATCAACAATGTCTAGTAGCATCTCACAGCTCAGAAAACTTCATGTTTTGCCTCCAGCCTGCCTTCCCACCTCCATGGCTGCACAATATCTGATGGCTCAGTGACCGTGAAGATGAAAGAAAATTCTTCACTTGAGTGATCCAGAGACTGAATTCAAGAAGTTTAGAATTAACTTTAAAATGACTCTTCCGATGCCGCCACCACCACCTCCTTTAATGTGTCTCAAATTGCAGCTTGCACTACACAAAGGGCAGGTTCTGATGATGGAGTTTTTACAAAGGAAACCTGGCCCAACCCGGAAAACACTGCTTTAGCTCACAACTGTTCCTTTTTCTGATTAATGTTTATGGAAATGAAAAATGAATGGCATGATATCCAGAGGCAAAAACCACTGGGTGCTCAGCACCTCTCAAAATTATGCTCCAGTAGGACTCTCCAGAGGCTGACTTTGGGCAAAGGTCTGCTCTCAAATACACAGGCAGAGAGCCAAAATCCCTGTTGCAGTCAGCATGATTGAGAGCAGAATTCGACCCTATACGAACTGTGCAAAGCATCTTACATGTCACTCAGCCACCACAATCCCCTAACTGCAGCACTGCTGCTCATGCCTCATTTCACTTGCCAGTTACACTGAACTGAACTGGCTGGAGCAGTGGCTTAATGGTGTGTGTCATAGGGTGCAAATACCCTTGCTGGCTCAGCAACCAAAGAATTAACACAGGCACTACCAGCCATGCTGGTTGGAAGCCTCACAATGGCTGGGAGGATAAAAGGACTGAGAAGCAGAGAGGCTAGGTGGCTGCCAGAGGAGTAAGAAGACTAGAGAAAGTTGTTCTTGCCAGCACACTACTAAAGAGCTGCCCAATAGAGGTAACAGTGCAGGAGGGGATGAAGTGACCAGCAGCTGGAGAGCCTGCAGAAATCCAGGAGAAGGTAAGCAGAAGCTCAGAGCATTACCAGAATAATTTTGTTTATCTAAATTAAGGGCCGTGAGCTGGAGCCCAGTGGAGTGGGCAGGCCTGTGTTCCCTGCCTGGTGGATGTGAAATGGAAGAAAGGCTTTTCAGATGTCTGGACACCAGGATTACACAGACTCTCCTGCCAGGCTAGGTGAGCCCAGGGGCTGCACCACATTTGGCCAGAGGGGGCGCTGTTGCATGGTTGCACTGCCCCACAGTGTGGCTTAATCACAGTTTGGGAAGGTAGCAGGACTGCATGTTGGGCTGGGGTGTAGGAAGAAAAGCCCCTGAAGAACATCTTGGATCTGCTGCTATATGGATCCACAGCTGCCAGCCACTGACGAACAGAACTGAAGCAGCCACAGGATCTAACAATACGGACTCAAGACTCTGCAGACTGAGGTGGAGAAGGAGAATGAAAGATCCACTTTCTCTCTAGCACCCATGGAAAAGAACAAACAACTCACAGTCCAGCTACTTACACTGCACATTTGGATTTGCCCAAAAATTACATAGCCATTTTCATCCAAGGATCTCAGAGTGCTAATAAAGCATCACACCATGATATTACTTAACAGCAGGTTAGCACTCACACAGTGCCTTTCATCTATGAGTCTCATAATATTTTAAAGAACGGGAACTGTAGTTATCTCCTTGTCCCAGATGGGGAAACTGGACCATAGAAAAGGTAAATAAATTTATCCATAGCAATTAAGAACCAGGAATAAAGCTCAGGAGTGCTGATTGCTAGTCCTCCAACCATCACACTACACACCCTCCCTAAAATATGCTATAATAGCATATCTTATTTGTTATTATAATAATCTACAAATGTTACATTGCATTTCAGAAAAAATATAAGGCACATTAAACCTAACTAAAGAAAGAAGGAAACGATCACAGCCAGCCATAGAGGACATTTCAATACCTCCAGCCTAAATGTGGACCAAGTTTCCTCTGATGAAATAAAAGATAGACTGTAACCTCATAGGCCTTTTGTGTACTGTCTCACTTCTCAGCCAGTGAAATCCCTATTGGCAATGATAATCCGTTTGGACTGTCAGCTCCTATAGTTGCATTATGTATGCGGTCATACTTTTAAATTAAACATGTCTTATTTTACATACAGTGCATCATGAATGCAAGCTCCACTTCCACTTTTCAGACTATAATTATGTAGCCAATCTCTTCTGTGTCAAGTAGGTGGCAGAAGCCTGCACTGGAAAATTGACACAGGCCCAGTAAGGACATGAACCAACCAAATACATTCTAGACCCATGAAAGGCCACTGTCAAAAATCCAGTCTGGTGTTCTGCTGCAACTTGCCAAATCACTGCTCCTGAACCCCGAATTGTCCCTTTTTGCCAGGTGACTACTCACTCCTGAGTCAGTCCACACCAGCCTCCTGTGTTTAATCAGTCCCACACAGCCTGTGTGCACCTTCTGGCCACTCAGGCGACTGTCTCCAAACAGGTACCCCCAGGCTCAGATACCACATTGGGAACTTCTGTCCTCCAAGGATTGGGACCCTTTCCCAATCACCCTAGACTTATGTCAATCCATTGAACAAAGAAATGGACATACCCAGTCTTCCTCATTCGCACTGTCTAAAGTCCACACAACTTTAAATAAAACAAATGACATTGATTAGACTATGCTTTTAAGTGAGTATATAGCAAATCAATGCATAACCATTTAATAAAGCAGTCAGGAGTGGCCACACTCACATAAAAGATATAGAACTCATGCTAACCTAACAACACTACTACAATTATGCTGATCTCACCAACCAAGTTTGACTGTGATAGTTTGCAGCCATCTCTGCCTATTTCTAGATGGGGCCCAATTCTTCTTGTAGATGTTTCATGCTAGAGAGTCTCTGACAAAAAGCCTGGAGCAGCTCCAAGTGTCTGTCTTTGTTTTCAGCCTCCTCTCTGCCTACCTCCCCTTCCTGGGCCAAGGTGATCCCTTTTTCCTAGCTGAGTCGGGGACCTCAATTTGTATAATCTTTGTTACCTTCTCCAGGTACTTGCTTGCAACACGGATTTGGAAACAGCTCTGGCTGCCTCCATGCTGCTGAAAAACAACTCTGATTGTCCCCTTCCCACCTGAACCATGCAAAACATGCTTCATATGTGCGTACACACACAATGCTGTAGGAAACATTATACCATAACCATACAGCAGGGCATTCGTAAGGGAACCTTGCATGGCATAACTGGCATTATACCACACAATTATACTGTAAACGTGAGGACAAAAGTTACATAGGTCATAATGTAGGGGTGCACAGATGTGCATCCTGTGACAAGACCCTTCAGAAATTCATCTAATTTAATACTGAACATAACAGGAGCACTTCAAAAACAGATATGGGAATAGATTCTCATTCTGTTCAGAAATCAGATCTTCTTTCTTTATTGCTGACCTTTCAGCATCAGACTAACATGCAGAAGTTACCATGTGAAGTTTGATGGGGTGGATTATGCATCAGGTCAGACAGATGATCACAGTGGTGCCTTCCAGCCTTAGAATCCATGAAGCTAGTAGAGTCAAAGAATTTTACACATTTTTTCTTTAAAGAGGGCTTTGAGCCAAATTCAGCCCCCCTCAGATGCATGTGTGCTCTTCCCAGTGCTTTTTGATAGGAGTTATGTGCAACTACTTGTGAAATTCTTCCCTTGATTACGGACTCAAGAAAGGTCCTCAGTTTGGAGAACCCTGTTCAGCCCTGCCCAGAAAGTGACAGGGTGCAGGGACTAGTGGAAGTGTTATGCCAGAGACAAGGTCCATAGTGTCAGGTTGAAGAGAGTATCTTGCAATTTTTAACTGCATCCTGAAATGAATCCTCAGTTAGGGCAGAAATTGGAGGATACAGATGATGTGGCAGTGCTTCTTTGTACGTATGAGAATATTCGGCACATTTTGAAGGCTGGAGGCTTGTTTTAATAGTCCAAGAAAGGGATAAGGAAGCCAGGAGTGAGGCTTTCACTGGGGCTATTAATCAAGCACTGGCAGACATTGGAAATGTTGCTGAAGTGTTGTTATGTGAGCAGTTGTCTTAATATCATGGTACAAAAGAGCATCTATAACTCATTCCTTGTAACCTAGTGGTAGCACCTCACAATGGCACTCAAAAGATCAAGGAATTATCTGTTTTAGTCATTCTCCATGAACTGACAGGAACTGGGGATGCTTGAGAGGCATTAAACTTAGCCTTAGGGGATTCATCTGACAGACTAAGGAGGGATGCTACAGGCTGAAAAGGGAGTTCTGTCCATTTCGCTCTAGCTAAATTAATGATGATCACAAGGTAGAGTCCAGAACAGAAACTGGATGGAGTTAAAAATGAGGAAATGAACTCAGAGATGCTGGATCTAACAAAAACTAATTGTGTCTAAATAATAGATAAGCTAAACAGGGCATTTCATTTTGTATCTACAGACAAGAGACTACGGATTAGAGAGTCCCGTCTACAGCTAACGCACAAGACACTTTTGTTGTATCAGTACTTTGAACATTAAAGATTCTCTGGCAATGAATTCCCACAATGGACTTGTAGCAGGGGAGAGTAGTTACCCACTGGCTGCTGGGAGGTAGCTGGTTGCCAGCACTCCCCCTGCTGGCCCAAAGAGACCCTGCCCAAAAGCCCAGTTCGGAACCAAAGAGATGGCCCGAGGGAGCGGACCAGCCAGCCCAGGGAGAAACAGAGAGGGATGTCCCTGTTGGAGTTAGCAGACTTCCCTCCCTGGGAGAATCAAGGGGCTGACTGCTGGCGGGACTCTCCTCTAGATTCACCTCCCCAATGTGAGGACCTAGATGGGCTTCCCTTGGCGGAAAGCCTAGATAAAGGGAACCAACCCAATGCTCACGAAGACCTAGAAGAGCTTCCCTCAGCAGAGAATGCTGGCGAGCTGGCTGCCCAGAGCCCCTGTGACCTAGAAGAGCTCCTGCTAGCTGATGGACTAGAGGAATTATCTGCCCTGCCACTGGTGGACAGTGAGGGTCTGACTGGGATGACCTTGGGCACATACCCAGAGGACCTGGGGAACAGTGGGGTTCAGGTAACCCAGGGGAAAAGTGGGAAGAAGCAGCCCAGGGACAGCTGGTGAAGTGCCGAGCTGCTTTGCAGGGTCAGTGTTTTGGCCAGAGCCCACTGACCCAGTGGCATTGCACTAATGTTTTCAAGTAGTTTGGAAGCATCAGGCTGTACAATAGCTAACCTAAATCTCTATGCAGTCTCATTACTACTGCCTGACTCTTGTTCCCCCTTCCTGCACTATTGCATGTTACAGCTATCTGTGTTCTGCTTTGAATTACATGGTGAAGTTTTTGAGATAGAGGCTAGGTACTAGGAACACCTGCTACAATGAATGAAGCCCCCGATAACAAGATCCAAAACTGATTAAAAGGTATAGCTAAAGATTTGACGACACTTGTGGTTCATTCTTTAAAATGGCCCAGAAACCAAATAACTCAACATAGTTCAACTTTTTCTCTAAAAGCAAAAGAGAGTCATATGAAAAAGAGACATACATACCCCTCCTTCTGGGAACCAAATTCCCACAGCATGTCTAGCTTACACAGAGGTGTGCATTAAAGATACACTCTTCAACTGGTAGCATTGTACATGTTATAAAACTTTCTATAGATGACTAAAATCCAACCTACCACGTCATACCAGTTCTGTAACTTGTTCTTTATCATCCTTATCTTTATTTTAGATGCCAGTATGCCAGCCTCTGGTCCACATAGGTACCTCCCTATACTTGCCCATATCTCATTTTGAATACTACATTCCAAATGTTGCTGAACCACGAAAAACCTCCCTGATTATTCTTCATACGAAGTATTCATGGATATTTGCTCTGACAAGTTTCCTATTTGCTAATGCCAAAGCTGACTTCAGCTTTCAAAAGGATTGTGGGATACTTGACGTGGGTGAACAGAACTGTGGGAAGAACACAGTACATTCAGCTAACATATCTAACGTATTTGTGTATAAATCAATACAGGCACAGAATTCTTATTCACAAAGTGTATTCCATGCCCAACATATATGTATGGCCTAGCAGGCTGGAAGTTGCCACTAGACAAATGGACTGGAAAAGAGGCAAAAACCACTGAGAGTAATTATCTAATGGAACAACTTACCAAGGGTACTAGTGGGATCTATATTACTGGCAATCTTTTAAATCAAGACCAGATTACACCCCCCCCCATCTGCTTTACTTCAAACAGCAGTATTTTGGGGAAGTTCTATGTCTACAGTAGTACAAGATTCAAGGGGGCAGCTGTGTTAGTCTAGTAAAACAAAAAAAGCAAGGAGTCTTGCGGCACTTAAAGACCCAGGCTATGTCCACACGTACATTGTTATTTCAAAATAAGTTATTTCAAAATGAGTTATTTCAAAATAAAGTCCTTATTTTGAAATAAGTTAATTCAAATGAAGAAAATGTTAATTCGAATTATGGGAAAAGCTCCAAGCGAAATAGCATGTCCAAACACAGGACTTGCTATTTTGCTTTAGGAGAGGGGCACCATGGGAGGTGTGGCAACATGGCCTCCCTCTCTGGGCCATGCCTCCACCCAAGATAGGCTAAAAGGAAGGCACCCTGGCAAGGAGAAGGGCAAAAGTGTTATTTCAAAGTAATGGTTATTTATTTCAAAATAACAGCCGTTTTGATTTAAAGATTTAAGCTATTTTGAAATGACGGCTCTTATTTTGAAATGATGGAGCTTGTCATTTTGAAATAAGAATACATCATGTGGACCTAATCTCTTTTATTTCGAAATAACCAGTGGTATTTCAAAATAAAAGAGATGTGTGGACATGCCCTAACAGATTTATTTATCACATGAACTTTTGTGGGAGAAAAATCCTACTTCGTCAGACGCTTTGAAGAAGCTCATGTGATAAATAAATCTGTTAGTCTTTAAGTGCCACAAGACCCCTCTCTTTTTTTGTAGTACAAGACTAGCTGATCACGTTGGTTCCTTCTGTAGTAACCTAGTCCTCAGTCTTAACCTCAGCACACGGATGCTACCACAATAAAACAATACTAGTAACATAAGTATGTTCTCTCTATAGGCCACACTTAGCTGAAGTGAGCTGCACTATGGAGCTCTGAAATGTGCGCGTGTGTGTTCAGTGAGTGGTTTCATTTATTTATGTGGGGGTATTGTGGATCTTAACTGAGTATCTGCTGGTATGTGCCCACTTTACAAAGAAATGTATCTCCAGGTAGTTGATAAACATGAATAGACACAGACCAAAACAGAATTAAAGCAGTTTGTGACCAGCATGAGCAAGCAAATCTGGAGGGAACATTTTTGAGCCTAAGCTAATACATGCTTTTTTTTTGGTAATAACTTGTTCTGAAGCATTTGCAGCTGTGTAGTCACTAGGGAGTCATCTGGCTAGGCTACACGTATTTGTTCCCATCTGTTAGGTAAATCAGCAGCAAATGTAGAAGGTGGAGCTCTGAAACACTGGGCAAAATCCTCAGCTAGTGTAAATCAGCATAATTTAATTGACTTCAATCTTCCTATGTCAATGTACAGCACCTGAGGACTGGCATGACAGGATTGCCAGAGCAGCCTTGTAGGAGAACATCTTCTTTCATGTCAATTTTGCATTTTAATTGCTGAGAGGCACCAGGCATAAGACCTCTAGGGCCAGGTCCCAGCCCCACTGTGTTCAATTGCCACCACATCATTTTGTTCCCTTTCGTTCTTCCACACCCCCTTCCTTCAGGTGGCGAGTAACAATGGCAAACAGCAGGGAAAGTTAGTTGGGAATGGAGCACAGCTGTAGGGAGACCAAGTGAAGAAAAGGGGATATGTGAGAGAGGAGGGGGGACACATCAGCATTGGTGAACACGGCAGAGCAGCACTAACAACAAGTTGTGTGGCACTTTAAGACTAACAGATTTATTTTTTGCATGAGCTTTCGTGGGAGAAGATTCCACTTCCTCAGATGCTTCGAAGATGGGTGAACTTACAGAAAAGAATGAAACTAAATGCAAGGGGGTGTAAAACATAGGATCAGGTCATAAAGTAACAGCAAATCAGAGCAGTTTACAGGCTCAAACCATGGGAGGCCTGAAGTGAAATTACCCTTTGTAATGCGAAAAGAACCCATAGTCTCAATTCAGTCCTGCTTTCACAGAATTTAGCTTGCATATTAATTCGAGTTCTGCTGTCTCTCTTTGAAGTCTTGATGTCCCAGGTACATCTCTAACGCCAGTCGTTAACAAATCCATCATCGAGTGATTAGGAAGATGGAAGTGCTCAGCAACTGGTCTCTCTGTTCTTTGATTTCTGATATCAGCTCTGTGCTCATTCAGTCCCTTACGGAGCGATCGTCCTGTTTGTCCAATATATAAGGTGTAGGAGCATTTCTTGCACATGATGGCATAGACCACATTAGTAGATGAGCAGGTAAATGAGCCTTTGATGGAGTAGCAGGCTTGATTAGGACCTATGATGGTGTCTGTTGTGTAGATATGAGGGCAGACATGGCAGCGTGGTTTTTTGCAGGGGTGTGTGCCTGCTTCAATGTTCCTGTTGTTAGATCTGTAGTTGCTGGTGAGTATCTGTTTAAGATTAAGGGGCTGCCTATAAGCAAGGAGTGGTCTGTCTCCTAATGCTTGAGAGAGGGAGGGATCATCTTTTAGAATAGGCTGTAGGTCCTTAATGATCTTTTGCAGAGGTCTGACTTGAGGATTGTATGTGGTGACTAGTGGTGTTCTGTTGCTTTCTTTCTTAGGTCTCTCCTGTAGTAGATGACTTCAGGGAACCTGTCTAGCTCTGTCAATTTGTTTTCTTACTTCCCCAGGTGGGTACTGTAGTTTCAAGAATGTTTGCTAGAGATCCTCAAGATGTCTGTCCCTGTCTGAGGGATCAGAGCAGATGCGGTTATATCTTAGGGCTTGGCTGTAGACAATGGATTGTGTGGTGTGTTTAGGATGGAAGCTCGAAGGATGTAGGTAACTATACCGATTAGTAGGTTTTCGGTATAGGGTGGTGGTGATGCGTCTATCCCTGATTTGTACTGTAGTGTCAAGAAAGTGGATCTCCTGTGTGGAGTGTTCCAGGCTCAATTTGATGGTGTCGTGGAAATTATTGAAATCTCTGTGAAAATCTTCAAGAGCATCCCTGCCATGTGTCCAGATGATAAAGATGTCATCAATGTAGCTCAGGTAAAGAAGAGGTGTCTTGGGCTGACACTTGAGGAAATGTTGTTCTAAGTCGCCCATAAAGATGTTGGCATATTGTGGGGCCATGCGGGTGCAGCACTAAACTGTGGGCAAGGGTCATGGGCATGACAGGCAGAATGGAAAGCCAACCTCCTTGAGGGGAAGCTTTCACCCCACCGCCCATGGCCTGAACACCTTTTAAAATTGCCAGACCGCTGGGCAATTGTCCACTTCCCCCTACCCCCACAATCAGCAGGAGTCATTAAGGATACCCTTTGATCAATAAAACAATGTTTATTTTGATGTAGAAACAAAGGTTGAGTATCACTGAACTAGATTGTCAACAGAGGATCTGCTTTCCAAAAGGGACTTATTGGGACACTAACATCATGTCTCTCTCATTGCAGGACCTTCTTACTACCTGTGGAAGTGATCCTGTGAAATGTTGAGCATCCATAGATGTTGTAAGTGCCTTCAACTTCCGTTGACTCCTCAACTTCTTGTAAGATTGATACCTGTGTCACCTACATTCAGCCAGTACAGAAGTTAAAGGGACAGCAATGGACCAAAACAGAACCTTGAAGTTGAACCCTTCAGATTTTTGGGGTGACTGCATGTAAAGTGGGGGTTGGATTAAAATCCCCAGAATTGAATGTGCTCTTATTCTTTTGATTTAGAGTTGATCTCATAGCAGAAAGGTTTCTTTTTCTCCATTCTTTGTATTTTATTATATAGTAGCAACTATTCTCACTGGCTTTGAGGCCAGAATGGTGGATTTCTCATATTAACTGGTTCCATACGCTTTCTATCAACTGAAGACAACCTCTTGTCAGAATACTTCATAGGATTTCAGTACTGTCCAGCCCTGCTATTTGACTTTAGTCTTAAATATCTGAACATCCAAGTGTCGTCTTATGTCTAGTAAAATGCTTCTTGTACTGATCATTTAACTGTCCCATTCATGATCTTGTTTAGTACATCACCATCTAAACAGTGAACTTTAGATCTTGTTTATAATCTGGGCAGCTCTTTTAAATGACATTGGATTAATTTCTTTAAACTAAAAAAAAATGATTTCATATAACTTGAATAATTTATGTCAAAATAATTTGCAATAATAAAAATGGAATAGTACCATGTTTGCCTTGAACAATGTCAACTTCAGGTGTATCTGTGACTGAGTATTCAACAGATACTTAGATAAAGGTTTGGAGACATCTGGATGAAATATTGTGGGACAGGAAATATTACAGACACCAGTGTAGCTTAACATGGGTTTATTGCATTAGATTTATAACCAACTAACTTAATGGAAAAAGATAAGTATAATTAGCACTTAGGTTAGAATTTTATCAGGCTGACAGAAAAATCTAACGTTTTTTGAGTAAACACAAGTGTTTAGTTAATGTTTTGCTTTTCTATGAGTGAATTTCCCTTTTCAGCATGTATCACTTGAACTCTGCTAGTGAACAGCTGTCTCTCAGCTGGTGCAGTGTCATAAATTAATCAGCTTGAAAAACAGCGTGGCTGGTAGAGAGTGCAACTCCTCGTAAGTAACTTATGTTTGGTTCACAGTGTTTGTTTCCTGCCTTTCAAGGGTTATCACCACAGCGAATTATTCTAGGGCTGCAGAATGCAAAGTTCTGCAACAGGCAAACAGCCAATATCAGCAAACATTTCTTCTGTGCCTTTAACTCAGCATTCTCAATATAATTTTCTTCTTTAGAGGCCTCATAGCAAGAGGCCAGCGCAAGCAGAGTGCCTTTCATGTTTCAGTATGAGTAACTAAAAAAGAAGTTATTTTAATTTCTTGATATATATACACACACATATATATGAACTTTCCAGTCTGTATCTAGGCTGGAATCCAAACTACAGTATAGATTTAACTACATTTTCAGGACCGTGCATGCTTACCATATGCATGGATTATGAACATAATCCCTTGACCTGAAGTGTGGCAGTTATCAAATCTGCACCACTTTATGCTACCCATGAGCAACAGCTGGAGTGCTCATCAGCATCAGCTATCCTGAGTATTTTGATGACCTTCATCACTGTAGTAACTGAGTACCTCAAAATCTTTAAATGTATTTATCCTCAACACACCCTAGGAAGTAGAGCAATGCTATTAGTACATAGGAACTATTAGCCAATGGGGAAGTGAGGGTCAATGGAAAAAAGTGACTTGTCCAAAGTCAAACAGGAAGTCTGTGACAAAGCTGGAATATTGAACCTGGGTTAGAGCTGATCACCTTACCCCAGACTTGAGAAACCCTGGACACCAGGTCACCATATTGCCCAAGATTTTGCCCTTGGTGCCTACAAGTGCCACGGCAGCCAGGGAGGCAAATGCCCCTGGCACATGAGAAGCAGCAGCACTGACATTTTCACTGCTGCCTTCTCTCCCTTTCCCCAGCACTGCTGGGAGTGGCTTTTTTCAGGCAACAGTGCAGGATGGGGGGTGTTACATGGTGCACTGCCACCAAAATTATCAGTAGATACCATGGGTTTTTGTCAGCCAGGGGGCCTCATTCACTACTGCGCACCTCAGGGCACCACAGTTTTTGGCCTGACCTGTCAAGTTGCAGCAGATTGGTTGAGGTGAGACCTAACTGCTGGCGATCCTTTTCATTCTCTTATGGTAGCCTTGAATTTAAATTAGGTGTATGTCTAAGCAGTTCTTCAGTGGCTGAAGCAAAGTATATTGTGGAATTAGTATGCTGAGTCAACTGAGACACATCCACCATGAGAAATCTCAGCTTCTTTCACTTGACTTGACTCCTACAGGAGTTGTCTCAGAATAAATTCTGTGTATATGTTAAATACATCTTTGTCTTACACCCTTGCTCAATGAAAGGCCACTGAATGTCACTTACTGCTGATTTTATGGTGGCCTGTTGTTGGTGACACATGCTTTCAATGAGTTCAGTGAGCTGCTATGGACACCCCTGGTTTGCCAGTATCTTCCAAAGAGGGTCATCTTGGATAGTATTGCGTGCTTTCGTGTAGTTAATGAAGCACATCATCAATAGCTGATTGTCCTCCCTGAATTTTCAAGGTGCTGGATTTCTGTGATTTGGAATGGCATTCGTTTCAGAGAGGCACTTGTTGTGTGATAGTTCTGCTTCTAGCCTTTGTTTCATACAACCCTGCATTACACAGAGCAGAACTTTGTTTGTGTGATATCGGGATCATGGTACAATAGTTACCAGTTACCACACTCCATAAAAACTGTTAGTGAAGAATATGGATTATTCTTGAATGTGACAAAAACAAATTGCATGTACCTTGACACAACCTATGAGCAGGATCATGAGCTGACATCACGATTAGCAGACAAGCTGTCCAGGCAGTAGATTAACAATTATCTGGGATCGCATACATCTCTAGACTTCTATCCAACCAGTGAGGCTACTCCAAAGAAAACAGAAGATGACTCACTCATTTACAGATTCCTTTAAGTAAGCGTGGAAAAACCATGTCATTGCGAAATGTACAAAGGTGTGACTAGTGCCAGTGTTTTTCCATAGCAATTTATGGATCTGGATTGAGGGAAGAAAACTGAAACTTTAGAAATGTGGTACTGGCAAAGAAAAGGGAAAGAAAAAAAAAAAGCCAAATGGCTTTTCTCCTTCCTCTTCCCCTGATATTGAACATTTTATATACAGACATGTACACATACCTCCTATTATCCTTACTCATTGGCCTTGCAGCTGATGGTGTCAGTGCAGTTGCAGGGGCACTAGTGTCCACACATCACAACACAATCACTGCTGACACTGTGAGAATCCTAGTTTGTGAACTCAGGGGGAGCCAAATACAGATGTTTAGACTTACAGGTGGAATTTGAACTACTCTCTCAACACAAAAGGTTGTTGCTTCCTATCAGGCATTATGAAATGGAATGATTTGTGGGTTAGGAAGGGAGTTTACAGTGGGACAAGTCACAATCACTGCATCTAAGTTCCTTCATCAATAAAATGATAATACTTGTTCGCCCCACAGGAATGTTTGTGAAGACTAACTAGCTAATGTTTGCATAGTGCATGGAAGATGTAAAGTGCTAAATATGTAAATATTACTTTAGTGTGCTCATGTTGTACCTTTTCTGAAGATAGCTTTCATTTCCAGCACTGTCAGTCAAAGATACCTGTTTCAACAGTGTCTAATTCAAGCATGAAAAACAGATGAGAAAAAATAGTGTCTTGAAAACATAAAGATGCACGACTGATTTTTTATCTAATACTCACCCCTCAAGTTAAAAATTATTTAGAAAATGAGGAACAATTTAACTCTGAGGAGAATAGATGGGACTTGGGTTCAATGGAACAAACTACCAGGGGAAGTAGTAGATTTTCCATCTCTTGCTGTCTTCAAATCAAGACCAGATACTGTTTTGGAAGCTATACTTCAGCTAAACATGAGATACACTTTAGTAAGCCCAAGTTATTGAGTTCAGTACAGGGTGAAATGTCTTATATAGGTTAGATTACATGACCAAATGATCCTTCAGGCTTTAAATTGTAAATATTGGTGAGACAGGGAATCTATGAACTTGGTGGTGCAGATACACCTAAAACCCAAAGCATTTTGACAGTAAATGCAAAAAGAAAAACTGACTAGTAAGATTTTATAAACCACACAAACTCACTCTGGTTTGCTCCTTCCTCCCTCTCAAACAAAGGTAGGATTCGGATCCAATGGAACCCATGATCTAACTTTGGGTTCACAAAGTCAAAAAAGTGTCATCTGGCAAAAATGAAACATGAAATCTAATAGCCTCTTAAATCCCTTTCTAATCTCAATTTTTGTTGTGGTAACACAACTTCCTCTGTCTGTTGCACTTAGAAAAAGGAGGTACTGTATGTGGGAGAGAGGTCCTATGAGTTTTTAAGGAACCTGAAAGAGTCAGATGCTCATTGAAATGTAACAGCAGTTGGGTGCAAAACCCCCTTAGGCTCTTGTGAAAATGCCAGGCAGTGTACTGAAGATTATTCATCTTAAAACAGATGACAAGCAAAAACTGTAGAAGCATGGACATCATTTAAGATCTTAAGTCTAATTGAAAGTTGGGGAGACTTAGGGTCATAAATCCCATTTTCAAGAGAGACTAAATAGCCTAAGTTATTTTAATAATTTTTTGAAAATTTTACCTTACAGTTAATCTTTAAGAATATAAAAAATAAAAAGAGACAAGATAGTTTTGAGAATGTGATAGCCACAATTAAAAATCTGAGAATTTTATACTGAACTGTTGTATAAAGCAAGTCATGTCTTTTGTGGTGATGTTCACATCTAGTTTTGCACAGTTTTATTCAATTAAATGTTGTCATTTAAATCCCATGCTTATCTTAGCTTTGCTTAATTGAGTTTACCACTGTCAAGGGATACATTTTCTAGGGCCATTCAACAGTTTTACAGTAGCTATGCAACTTTACCATGTGTCCCTTGGACTTCTGTTTGTGAGGCACAGAAAACTAAAGCAATAGCATGTTTTTCTTACTTTTGGTACAATTTAAATAAGAGCTATTCACAGATTTTTCTGTAGATAATGACCATCACATATATCTTCAAAAAGCAGTTAAACAAAAGTGGCTGCATTAAGATCAGATGAGAGAGAAAACTGAAGTGTGGGCCACTTTTTTTTTTCTTTTTTTTTTTTATCATTAATCATCTCATGGCCATTTTCCCCAAGAGTACAGTAACCATGTCAAATTTCAGTTCTGGTAATTACATTCTGCTTGCATAAGATTCTACTCATAATTCCACTTAGAATGACCTCCCTGAAAGTCTTAATTCCTGTTCTAAACATCTGTGTCTCTTAAGCTGTTAAAGCAATTACTATCCTTTTTTCAACAGTAACTGAAGTGACTTGAACTGCAGGATTGGCCTCTAATTTGTATATTAGGGCTGACCCTTCACATACTTATTAAACATATGAGTAACTCTCAACAGAACTGCTCATGTGAGTAAAGTTACCAATGTGTTTAAGTGTTGGAAAGATTAGGCTTTTAGTTGCAGATGTTAAGCGCATGGGATCCTTGTGGAGGAAAGAAAGTAGAAATGCACTCAATTATTGAAGATACGATTTGGTCACAAAGGTCACTGATTACATGACTTTAACAGATGTCCTCGAGTTCATAGAATCATAGGGTTGGAAGGGACCTCAGAGTTCTTCGGTTTCAGCCCTGGGTAGCATGACTCAGGGCAAGATTACCACCTTCATCCCTTGACTTGCCTTAGTGGGCTACCCAGTCTATAGGTCAAGCAATATCAATGCTTCTGTGCCCAGCAAAGTTTTGTGATTGCCAGGACCATCCCCTGATTTTAAACATTTTTACATTGATTGTTCTGTGATTTTTGCTTACTTTTTATCATGGAAAAAGTGTATCCATTAAGCTTCATGTAACACAGCCACTTCTGCAACATTTGATTCAAGACCACTGTTATTTGGTACATGCCACTATTTAAAAAGGGTTTTTTTGCAAAAACAATTCTTCTAATTAATTTTATTAAAGTAAAATTATTAAATTCCTTTTGAATAATTAGAGAATTGTTCTATTCTAAATTGACAAATTTAACAGTCAAAATTCTTATCTTCAAGGAGAAAACATGAATAAAAATATTCACTTCTATAATACTTTATGGCAGAGATTTTCAAAACCATCTATGTTAGTTGTAATAGGAGTTAGGCACTGTGACAAAGTGGCTTACCAGATGCTGTGCTGCGTTGTGGCTGGGTGTATTGTTATAAGGTTTTCTTTTCTATAGCCCACTGACCAGCCATTTAAGTCCTTTTGTGACTAGTTCTGCTGACCAGGTCACATTTAGTCTCACCCCTTTTGGGTAAACCAGAGTTCAGTTCAGTAGCAGTTCCATGATCTCAGGTCATGTCATCAGCCTGGATCCAGGTCCAGTAGTCCTTTCACCCCATTTGTCTGGGATCTGAACCTTGTTTCCCTCAGTGATACTATAGGGGAACCCAGTCCCTCTTTCTACCCTGGACTGCAGCCCAGTAACCCCGTGGCAAACTGTTAATCTGTATCATCAGATATCTTGCTTTTTCCCTGGACTAATTCCAGTATTAGCCTGCTTCCTCCTCAGGGGGCTTGCATTGTTGGCAGGGCTCTGCCCTAGGTCAGGCCCCTGGTCCCAGTTCCCAATCTGACAAAGAAAAGAGAACTAAACAAAGACTGGCACCAGTCCTTCTATTCCACAAGGATCCTCTGCCATCTGTCTTCCCACTCCACAGTACAAGAAAACAAGAGTAGCTTGTCTCTCTGGTAGCTGAAGATGCAAGTTGTTTTTCTCTCTTTCCCAGGGCTGGCCCCACTGAATTGGATTTCTCCTTTTTTAAGCGTCTTCCTTCCAGTCTGGTCTGCATCTTGGGATTTCACCCACAGTTTTGTCTGTTACAATGAAAATCAAAGATTAGGTCTCCCTGGCTCATGTTACAAGTACTACAGTTTCTCATCTTGTTGCTCAGTGAAGACCAGTAATTTTCAATGTCTCTGAAGAAACAAAAATTGAAGAAAAGAAATATTAAGGATAGATAATCAAATAATTCCAGGGTTCTGGCTAATTCTAACAAGGACATCTAATAATGTAGGATTATCTTGGGTGATTCACAGGATCATACATAGAAACTGTATGCTATTTCCTTGAAAAATGTCTGTTAAAGGTTTTGATTCACTGGGGGTGGTGGTGGTGGAGGATCTATTCTCCCCTTTGTTCAGGCATATAACTTTTATCATCATTAACATGAGTTACTTTTGCACACACAAGAACACTGCTAACATTTTTTAGACATCTTTGTTCAGTGTTGCCCTTTTAAAAGATTGTCTGCAATCTCAGTAGTAAATCTATTCCCTGTCTTTCTCTAGAATAGAAGTTGTTTAGTGGGAAGCAGTTCTTCTAATTTCTTGTTCCAAAAATTTTTGAACATCAACATTATATTTTACTAGAGTGGGAGAAACATCAGAATTGCAACATAGAGCATCAGAAGTTAAATATGGAAAGCTTTTTTTCCTGTCAGTCTATCTTAATATCTCTTGAGTTTGGCTAATCAAGATCAGAGTAAGGTATCAAAGCAGACAAGGAATACAAGTTTCAGAGGGGTAGCTGTGTTTGTCTAGGTCAGCACGACAAACAAGGAGTCTCGTAGCACTTTTAAAAACTAACAAATGTATTTGTTGTATGAGCTTTCACAGGTGAGATCCCACTTCGTCAGACACTTGAAAATGGAAAAAAGTATAGGAAGGAGGGATAAATGCAGTGAAGTAAGTGTAATAATCACAGGATCAGGTAAGATTACTTCAGCAAATCAAACAAGTTGTAATTATTCAAACTTAGTGGAACAACAGAGAGGGTGAGAGAGGTGACCATCACTGTTTATAATAAGAAAGCCAAGATATATCCCTATTGAAACCCAAGGTGATGGTATCAAATTTACATATGAATTCTAACTCTGAAGTCTCTCACCTGAGTTACAAATGATATGCTAAATTTTCCATTAATGCTTCTAGAATTAGTTTTGTGTTGTATTCTTGGCAGTGAAGTGTTTTAATTTCACATGCTCTCTTATAATATAGCTCACCTTCTCCAAGTTCCTTAAGACCAGGTGTCAAAGTCTGCCCTTGGGTCCATTTGTGGAAGACTAAAGTCAAAGAGAATACAAAAGTTTAACTGAGGAGCAGACTGAATTTGATTCAGTACAATTCATTTATTTCTTAATCATTCACAGCCCATAAAATTAGGAGCAGTTCCACTGAAGTCAGTGATGTTACACAAATGTGAAACCAGCATTAAGTAGGAGAATAATCCCAGTCAAATATGTTTAAAATATTTTCCATCACTAAATGTTGCCAATAGCAACCCTCAATGTTTTTTCTCAACATATTGCCCCTGTAATATCAAGAGCTCCTTGTGTAAAAGATCCCAAACAGTAAATATTCAGAAGTGTAAACATGGCATCTATGCAACTGAAAAAATATTTTTCTTTATCCAGAATTAATGGAATATAACAACTTCAGCAGACCAATACTATAAGCATTCTGCACAGTGTGTGCCTTTGGGATTACGCTTTGGATCACTTATTTGAACTACTTGATCAAACTAAGGACTCTTCCAATAGCGTAAAAAGTGTTTTCCTGTAGCTGTATCTAACTTTTCATTCTGTTTGATATTTGTTCCTGGCTAATCTTCTGCAAGGTTAGATTGTTTCCCATGGTCTTCCTCCAGGTCACTCTTGAGAACTCTGAAATACTGACCTCTCATTTTCTGGGATACGTCACGATACACGTTTTTTCTGTCTTGAAAATTTACTTGTTCCTTGTGGTGTTTTGCATTCAGTTTCTGCAAGATTTATAACATAGTGCATCAAGTAAACAATTGCTTTTCAGATGACAATTAACACCATATTGTAAGTAATTTTAATACACTGAGTCTCAAGAACTGCATAAGAAAATCTAAGAATGCAATTACAAAGCAACACAACTCCACTGATAGAAGTGTATATGACAATTCAAATGGTAGTTTCCTAATATGAACAATCTTAATAAAATCTTTCTATTCTGTTCATATAATAGAACTTCAACAAGAGACCCTGTCTTTACAGAACTCTTTAAAATAAAATGTTAGTAGGGAAATTAAAAGTAGGGCAAATATTCAAGACTCAGCCACTATGCAGGTAAGAATTTATGTAATATAAATGTGTACTACTATGCTAGAAAATTTTGCTAATTTAGACCTATTTCTACATTTGGAGTTGTGATATTAAACTCTGAAGGCAAGTTAGAAAACACAACTGAGATTAACAAGAATTTAACAGAACACGAGGGAAAGGAAATTGCATTAGCTTCCACAGGGGACGAAATGGTAGCCACTCAGAAACCTACTTAAAAGCTTTTCATCATCAGACCAAGATATCATCAGCTGATTGTATCTAAGGACAATACACTTACTAGCATCTTCTAAATATGCACTTTTTAGGAACTAACCATTTCTTGAGATACTAAAAATATCTGATATTGCAATTATGTTGGGTTCAGAATGAAGTATGATGGGATTCTGAAAGGCTCCCTGGGTCAGAACGTGTAGGAAAAGGAGGGGATTAAAGAATGGAATGGATTCGCTTTTTCCATTTTGATAAAATATTGACTCCTTAAAAAAAAGGGCATCTCTTGCAAACAAACTTATATTTTGAAGTATTTTATCTAAATAAGCCCCTTCATAGCACACAGATGTGACTCCTGCCACAAGAAACACACAATCTAGAAGACCGACTTTGCTGTTTATCCAAATCACATATCCGCTTAACTGTGGCATGGACATAAAGTCCGTTAGAAAAGTTATTCTGTTTTAAGTTGTCAGGGCACCCTTAAAGTTGAAGCAAGTTTGATAAAGTTGGAAACATATTGCTTTTGATGGAAGAGAATGCCTCCTGGACTGTGTTACCAACAGCACTGTAGGCATTGCAAAGGTGAAAAATGGAACAGGACTTATTTCCAGGCTTTCCAAGATTTGGCATTAGTGGGATACCTCCTGATGAACTCTTAAGCACCACTAAAAGTTGTTGTTTGGGTTGATTTCCAAGTTTGTCTTTTCATTGCAGCACCTCAACTCCCTCAGAACCTTGAAGAGCTGCGAAGAAACTGGACCGCTAAAGCCACTTCTAGCAGTCTCAATCCCTCCAAAGGGCAAGAAATGCAACATGCCCCAGAAGGGTCAATTTTTTTCAGCAATGGTATTAGAAGGCTACTGAAACTAATTTAGTCAAGAGCAACCTACTGTATTCAACAGCAATGACCTGTCAGCAGCAGGTGACCTCCATGGAAGGACATCCTCTTCACAAAGCACATCAGATCTTCCCCTGGAAAGTGGATACAGTCAGAAGTCATAGCAACAGCATACAAGCTTGCACCCTAGGAGCAGGTGTGCCTGCCATGCTCTCTGTTCGCTCAGGGTCCTCCTTTTTGGCCAGTGTCAGGCATCTCTCTCCACAGTCAGACCTGTCAGTATGTAACACTAGCACTCACAATGTATGAAAAATGGCCAGAATATTATCACAAAATTTGTTCTCAGCCTCCACATTTTTGGGTGTGTAAATTCAACAAAATCCCTGTGAAAGTCCTATTTTACAACTTTCTGTGATACAGCTTCTCCACAATAGCCAGCACATCCTGTGAGCTTAAATCAGACTTAGTAAAAGGGAGCAGTTTTGTGGGAGGTTTGGGGTCTCTAAAAGGTGAGACTAAACTCTCCCCCCACCAGGGCCAGCAATATGACAATATTTGCTCCTATAATGCTATTCAGTGTTTTCATAAATGTGAATAATGGAGTTGAGAGTAAGCTCATAAAATCTGCAGAGGACACCAAGTTGGAGGGAGGTTGGAAGCCCTTTTAGGGGATATGATTAGAATTTAAAATTGCCATGACAAATTAGAAACAGTAATTTTTTAAACCTTCAGTTGCTATTTATATAAAACATTACAAACTTCTAGGATATAATATACATAAATTAGAGCTATCAAACAATGTAAAAAGTCACAATTGCAGTGTTAATACTTTAAATATCTGTGGATGTTTTCTACATTTTCCAAAAGACTGATTTCAATTACAAAACAGAATACAATGCATTTCTCATAACATATTTGCACTGTAAGAAAGATGGCAATACTATTTCTTTTGTTTAAATCACTTCACATAGAACTGCGCTCTGAAGTCACCGTAAAAGCCATCATCAATAATAAAGTTGTTAAGTTCAAGGCTCTCCTGGGACACCAGCCCCTTTTGGGGGTCGGTGAGTTAAAAAGGTTCCAGTTAGCGCAAGCGGTTGTACAGGCCTTACCTGCCAGCCTAATTGAGGCCCTCAGCCCCCGCGAGCCACACCAGCCCTCGGCCAGGAACCCCACCCCGTGGAAATATCAATCAATCCCCACACCACCCAAGGGGCAGGAGGCTATTCAATGTCTACTCCGGGAACTAGTAGACTCAAATAAAATTGTTAGGGTATCTGCCAGCCATTATCTATCAAGTGCGTGGGGCATCCCCAAACCTCACAAGCCTGGCGAGTACCATATGGTAATTGACTATCGGGCAGCCAATAAACACATTGAAGTGGTTGCCTTTGCTAGCAGATGGGACATCCCTCCAATCGAGCAGGCACTGAGAAACAAACGCTACCAGTCGGCCTTCACTCTTGACCTTAAGGACATGTTTTATCAGGTCCCCCTACATGACCCGCAGGGACTCCTGAATTTCTCCTTTGCTAATCTCAATTCTGATGGAACGTTTGTGCCCAAGGTTATAAAAATTCACCTGCCTGTGCCACCGTGGCTCTCACGCGAACCCTCAACAGGGTGCACCCATGTCCAGGAGTCCAAGTAATCCACTATGTGGACGATATCTTGGTTGCCGGCATAGATCCCGAAGGGGTTAGCATTGCCACGAACTGTACTAGAGGCCTTATGACATGACCAATGGTAGGTCAATGAAAGTAAGAGCCATTTAACCCCAAGCTTGTCCTTCCAGTTTTTGGGGTTCCAGGTGAAGGAGGGATCACTGCAGCACATTGTGTACCATCCCGTCAGCAAATTTCAGGGTAGGTGAACTCCCCATGAGTAAGGAGGTCCAACAGGTGCTGGGTATTGTAAATTACCACCATCAATTTCTCCTTGTCTCGCTGCTCCCCAGCCTCACCACGATCCAACAATTCGTTAAAGTGAGGCGATTGGTGTGGACAGAGGAGGCAGACCTAGCATTGCAAAATTTGCAAGCCTGGCTTCAATCAAGCCCAAAATTGGCCCGCTGGGACCCAGACATTAGTACCTGTGTGGTCTTTTGCATTACTCCCAATGTGGTGGGCTACGCGATATCACAAAACGGACCGCCCGTCCACCATGGGTGCCACACCCTAGGGGGCCCTGAGCACCAGTATGGGCCTATCAGGAAAATGCTTTTGGCCGTCAATCTAGCTATACCCTGGGGCAAAGTAGCACAGGGAACTTTGCAGGGCCCCCATCTTCAACTAATTCCATGGCTGACTCTAACACCAGCCCCCCAGTTTCAGGGCTCTGCAGCCACATGGGAATGGCTCGTTTTTCAAGCTCAGGAAACGTTTGGTTCCTAGACTCTCAAAAACGACCTGTCCAGGCAACAGCCGCCCCCGGCCACGGCCAAATTGAGTACATTTGAGCCATGGATAATTTCTGACGGGGGGTCGACCCCAAGCCCCCGAGCGGGTGTCTTGTGCAGTAAATGTCAGCATTTTAAGGTTCATCTACTGCCTGAATCCTCATTGGCTCAGGAGGCAGAAGTGGTTGGGGGTGTCCCTAGCCACTGCTCACATTGCTGAAGCACACCCCTCCACCCCGGTGGTCTTGGGTCTCGATTCCGCCTACTGTGTCTCTATCCTCACCGCGGAAGGGAAGGCACACACCTACGAAGCCCTCTAGGAAGAAATTGAATTAGTGGCCCACTGGACAAAGCTACCCTGGTTTGTAACTCACTGTCCATCTCATAAGGCCAATAGTAATGCCCTCCACACAGAGCTTGATTTGCACCTAAAAGCATTCTCTGTTGATCTAACAGACCCAGTTGTGTGTCGGGCTGAGACCCCAGACACCACTGAGCCCTTCGTTAGTTGGCTCCACGAACACTGGGGGCACTTGCCACCACGGGCCTTGCATAACGTCCTCACTGACCACAGGCGCAGGGGGGCAGACATCACCCGGGATCAATGTACCTTAGCCACCCGGGCCTGTGTCCAGTGCCTTCCAGGCCAACCTTTTCAGACCAGGCAAGCACTGGCAGGTGGACCTGACTGTCCCTCTTCTAGGGGCCAAGCAGTTCCCAAAGGGGCTCGTTGCAGTCAACCTCGGGTCCCGACAACTTGCCTGTGTACCCCTCCGCAAATCCACTGCCCCCGCTGTTGGTCGGGCACTGATGGAGGTATTTGGTCTCTGGGGCATCCCCAACGAAATCCAATCAAACGGGGGACCACCGTTCACTAGCCATTGGTTCTCTAGTTTGGTTCACGACTGGGGATGCACTCCGCACACCCATCTTCCGTATCACCCCCAAAGTAATGGAGTAGTGGAACGCTGAATTGGATCATTGAAGGACCACCTCCGGTCAAACTTGGGGAAACCTGACTACAAAGGGTGGCATCTGGTGGTGTCCCAGGTCGTTATCACCCTCAATGCAGCCTACAGCCGGTGGCCAGACCTGGAACCTAAGACACCCCCACCGTGGTCCCCGGTCTATGCCAAGGGGCAATCAGTTTGGATCCACATTCCCCACTCAACTGACCGGCCACTCCCCCAAAAGGCGGTCGTCGTTTCCTCAGGTAAATACCCTCACACCTATCTTTTGTGGTTGGAGGACCAAGCTGTGACCCAGTTAGCCCACCATAACTGGATAAGCCTCCAGTTGTAACTCGGCTCATAAGGGCCACTCTGTCTGTTTTTCTGTTTCAAGCTATAGCAGACCTGCAACCTCAAACCAAACCATTAACTAGCACACATTGGGGAATTCAGTGGATCAACTTCACCGCCTGGAATCAAACTGAAGTAATATCCATACATAATAATACTCTACATGGACCAATTAACCTCATCACGTTACAAGTCTGGGTAAATATTACACCCAGCAACTATAATTGTGTATTTGAAGTTACCACCCCCAAGGGAATTATAGAAGATCGCAATCCTAATTGTCATCCTGTTTCCCCTGGTTATCATACCTTCCCACCTTTCAAACCAGGACCCTTGGATACACGAACAATAACAGTATGGGTAAATAACACTGTACTGGTAGGATGGACATCAGTGTTATTCCTGAATGGACCCCAACCTGTGAAAGTTCCTTGCCCCCATTTATTCAAAATACAGCCTCCTATACAGATTCAAATAGCACCACTAATAACAACTTTATATATTTCAGTTAACTGGGCCAAAAATAATCTAATTCTGACCCGGCCAGAATGTGCACCGTATAGTTACCCCTTATTTAACGCCTGGGTTAAATCCCTGCAACAGCAGCATCTCTCTTCCCGTAGGCGGAGAGGCATAACAGACGCTTTACGAGGGGGCATAGGGGCAGGAACAGGAATTCTAAATACTGTAGACCTAGAAGCATTAAGGAACAAGGTTGGTGCCGTGGAGGCAATGCACCATAGTATTGTACAAGGACAAGAGCACCAAATTTCTGAGTTAGTACAAACTGGAATTGACACCGTGAATTTACAATGGCATACTTGGAAGCATGTAAACCAAGCATTCTGGGCTCAGTACGGTGTAATGAGAGATATAGCAGACAAAACAGCATTGGCTCTTTGGCGCTCTGAACAACAACTACTTGCCGTTGTGCTAACAGAACGGGAAATGGATTGGACAAGAGCTAAGGATATGACGGTCTAAGCCCCTTTATTGACAAAACATAAAGACAGCCTCTTTTTTCCATACATCTCTGAATGGTATAATGTTTTAAATTCCAGGGTTTACCCTTCCACACTTACAGAAACCATAACTGTGCAAGTTATTAAAGCACAACCACACAGTCAAAATGCCACCCTGTGGCCATTTAAACCACTCCCAGTTCTTCAAGGCAAACACCTCTGGGTCCCTCCTTTGGCAGGAACTTATTTGAATCATCAAGGTGAAATTATAGATCATCGGGCATGTTCAAAATGGACCCTGCAACAGTGGGTATGTCCCACCCTGCCAATTTTAAAGGAACCCTGTTCATTACAACATAATGATTTGGCAATCTGTTATTGGGATGAATTAAACAATGACACAGCAAAAGTGTATCATGATGAAAAAGACTGTGTCCGCGTAGTTGGGCTAGAACGAATTGTCTGGCAAGAAAGGCACATTTCAGAAACCCCTGTACAAGAGTGTATGTGCAATGTAACTATGCTGCGAACTCCTAAATTAACCTACTATTTTCCATCCCATGAGGACAAAAAGATTAATGACTTACAGATTAGTAATATCCTAAATTTTGACTACTCACTAGGAGTTAATTGGACTACCTTGTATAGCTTAATGCAACAAAACGGGCAAATTACACGCCTTACCAAAGACACTCAAACCCAGGTAGAAACCTGCAGTGTAGCTGTATTGCACCAAGGAACAGCAATTTTAAGAGTATCAGAACAAGCAAAACAGTTATTAACTCATCACTGGTATGATATTTTTGAGGGATGGTCACCCTCCTGGTCATCATTTTTAAAAATCATGTTACATCCAGTTGTTATCCTTTTTGTTTTAATGGGAATAACGTTAATCACAATGTGTCATATGTGTTGTTGGATGAAAAGAATGTTTTCAAAATTGAAATCAAAAGCTCATGTTGTCCCTGTAAACCCATTGCACACATTATGATTTCTACGCTGCCGGCCAACCTCCTTGGTTAGTAAGAAGGAACAGCTCTATGCTGTTGGTATACACGCGTCGGTTAGACTTGTCAGTGCCTACCCTGATGTTGAGGCAGTAAAAGGCCAGAAAAGTCCTTTTGACTTATGGCCACCCCCTTTTCTTTTGTAGGTATTGCACTCCTTGAACTCACTTCTGATTTATCAGTTTATAGCTTTAATTATGTTTATTGTTTCTAAATTTTGCTTATTTATATGTTATTTCAATATTGTTATTGGTGATCCGTTTTAACTAATTATTCATGTATAAGTGTATCCCGATAGTTGTATCTTATTCCTGTTAAGTTTGTTGTCACACTAGCCCTGGCGTGAGGCCCAATCCAAGCTAAACTCCTGGATCCGAGGAAAGTGCTGCTTTCATCTACCACCAAGCTGGACAAACGTATCATCTACAACTCAGGAACTGAAAGTCAAGGACAATGGACAATGGGACTAGTGACTGTACTTTAAACTAAAATGAAGATTGTGGGTTTATATTAAGTTCTCTTTTATAACTTTTTCTGTGCCCCCATTACTGACCAGCAGCATCATATCAAAGACTATATTTTTTGGGGGGTCTTTGTTGTGTTTTGTGGCTAGCTGTCTCCCTGGGTGTAAGCTAACCCCTTCGCTGTTGGCCCATTCAAGCGGCCAGGGGGGCATGTTTGTGCCCAATGGCATAATGGGTGGCCACTTGCCCGGGCAGGCCATTGCCACCCTCTCCCAAGCACACACTACACTAAAACCCCTTATGGACAGTGTAAGGGGCTCTGGCCTGGAATCTGGGAGACTGCAGACTAGCATAACTCAAAGGTACTGTCCCATCTGGGAATTTATGACCCACCTAGGAATTTAAAACCTAACTGGGAAATAAACAACTTAACTCAGTCATGGGAACTACTAATATGACAAACCCTCCCCTAGTATGGGAACCAGGAAACACTGAGCTAAAAAATCCTATAAAAAGGAGATGCCAAGTGGCTGGGGGGCAGAGGTTCACGTGTTACCTGCCAGAACTGATCACTCTGATGGTTGAATCTCCCGAAGAAAGCTGGCTCGTGTTGTGTCTCTTACCATGCCCCTTGTGCTCATGCTGCTGGTCAGTGGTGCCTGGGTTATGGTACATATATAGAAATCCCCTACGAATACCTTACAGTTTTGGTTTGTTACAAATACCTTGCAGTTTTATTTTGTTACTTACATAGACTTGCTACCTCAGCTAGTATTTTGAAATCGCTGTTTTGTTGTTGAATGCCTCAGTTGATGCTTTGAAATAACTGTTTTTCTAAGTTGTCACTGTGATGACCTATTGCAAAATTTTCCCTGTTGACATTTTAATTAAAAGAACCCCTTTCTTAATTAAAACTACCGGATCCTTCTCCTTCTCCCATCGCGGTTGGGAACCAACAACACACACAGAATTTTTTGTTCCATAACTGTACTCAAAACCAAAACAATGTAAAACTTTAGAGCCCACAAGTCCACTCAGTCTTATTTCTTATTCAGCCAATAACAAAGACAAACAAGTTTTACATTTACAGGAGACAATGTTGCCTATTTCCTAAGGGATACCCATGTTAGTCTAGTCCAGCAAAAACACACAAACAAACAAACAAAACAAAAAACAAAACAAAACACGGAGTCATATGGCACTTATAGACTAACATTTATTTTTCGCATGAGCTTTCATGGGAGAAAATCCCACTTCATCAGATGCTTCGAAGATGGGTGAACTTACAGAATGGAATGAAAATAAATGCAAGGGGATGTAGAACATAGGATCAGGTCATACAGTAACAGCAAATCAGAGCAGTTAAGTTCAAACCCTGGGAAGCCTGAAGTCAAATTACCCTTTGCAATTGGAAAAGAACCCATAGTCTCAATTCAATCCTGCTCTCACAGAATTTAATTTGTACATTAATTCAAGTTCAGCTGTTTCTCTTTCAAGTCTTGATGTCCCAGTCACATCTCTGATGACGGTCGTTAAAAAAGAAAACAACAGAACACCACTAGTCACCACATACACCCCACAAGTCAGACCTCTGCAACAGATCATTAAGGACCTACAGACCTCTCCTTGCCTACAGACAACCACCCAATCTTAAAACAGATACTCACCAGCAACTACAGATCTAACAACAGAAACACCGAAGCAGGCACACGCCCCTGCAACAAACCACGCTGCCAAGTCTGCCCACATATCTGCATAACAGATACCATCATAGGTCCTAATCAAGCCTGCTACTCCATCAAAGGCTCATTTACCTGCTCATCTAATGTGGTCTATGCTGTCATGTGCAAGAAATGCCCCAACACCTTATACATTGGAAAAACAGGACGATTGCTGCGCAAAAGGATAAATGAACACAGAGCTGATATCAGAAATCACAGAACAAAGAAACCAGCTGCTGAGCACTTCCATCTTTCTAATCACTCGATGAATGATTTGTTAAAGACCGTCATCAGAGATGTGGCACATGAAGACTTCAAAGAGAAACAGCTGAACTCGAATTAATATGCAAGCTAAATTCTGTGAAAGCAGGATTGAATCGAGACTATGGGTTCTTTTCCCCATTACAAAAAGTAATTTGACTTCAGGCTTCCCATGGTTTGAACCTAACAACTGCTCTGATTTGCTGTTACTTTATGACCTGATCCTATGTTTTACACCCCCTTGCATTTATTTTCATTCCTTTCTGTAAGTTCACCCATCTTTGAAGCATCTGAGGAAGTGGGATTTTCTCCCACGAAAGCTCATGCAAAAAATAAATCTGTTAGTCTTAAAGTGCCATACGACTCCTTGTTTTTAATGTTGCCTATGCCTGCTTCTTATTTACAATGTCACCTGAAAGCAAGAACAGGTGGTCTCCTGGAACTGCTTTACATGGTGTTGGAAGGTATTTATGTGCCAGATATGCTAAACTTTCATATGTCCCTTCATGCTTTGACATACATTGCAGAGGACCTGGTTCCATGGGATGGCAGGTTCTGATCGATGATAATCCAAAGTGGTGTGGACTCATGCATGTTGATTTTCATTGTCTAAGTCAGGTGCCATCCACGAAAGGTGGATTTTCTTTTTTGTTTCTCAGGTTCTGTAGTTTCCTCATCAGAGAGTTGCTCTTTCAAGACTTCTGACACAATGTTGCATGTCTCATCTCTCAAATTTTGGGAGGCACTTCAGCTTCTTAAATTGTAGTTCGAGCACTGTAGGTATCTCTAGAACTCTTATATTGGCACCTTCTTTATGTTTTGTCAAATCTGCACTAAAGTGTTCTTAAATCCAACCATATATGTTAGGTCATTATCTAAGACGGCCATAAAATGAAATATACAGCAAAATGGAGGTAAAATTCCAGACCAGGAGACATTCAAGTCTCCCCCCCCAAAATTCAGTCACATATTTAATTAATGCATTTCTTTAAACAAGCACTATCAGCATTATCTTCCATAAATGTTAAACTTGTCTAAGTAACTGTCTGAACAAGTTGGACTGAGTTGATTTGTATGCTCTGAAGTTTTACATGGCTTGGAGTGCAGTTCTGTAATAAAATTCTGCATGTGTAGATTGCACTTTCACAATAAAGAGACTGCATTGCAATACTTGTATGAGTTGACTTGAACAATACTATTTCTTTGGAGGTTTTTTTGCAGTGCAAATATCTGTGATAAAATAACATGAAGTGAGCATTGTACACTTTGTATTTTGTTACAACTTAAATCAATAGTTGAAAAATACAGAAAGTCATCCAAAATATTTATAATATAAATTGGCATTTTGTTGAACAGTGTGATCAAAACTAAATTACAATAACTTTTTAAAATCAAGTTAATTTGTTCTGAGTTAACTGTGATTCATTGTAACCCTAAAATAAACTGAAAGAATGCCAATACCTTTAATGTCATACATCACGTTGCTGCTCTGTTTTAAAAAAAGAGGATCAAAAGAAAACCTCGAACAAGAAAAGTTGTGTGTGAGTGGTATTTTTGCAACCCATCAGAACTAACTTTACATTTTTCCTCACCAAAATCTGCCACGAAACGTTCAAGCAACTCATAAAATTGATCTTCTAATTCCAAATGCAGACTTTTTAGACACCCTTTTCATTCCTGTTAAAACAGAAATCCCAGCACAAACTTACCTGTTATGATACCACCCCCATAACAAGAACACCAGGCTTTAAACAAAACACGTACAATTCTCTCAAATTTATATAAAATATATTTTCATGTCCCCTCTCCATTATTGTAAATATTTACAAAAGACATTGTACAGTGTAGCATAGGGTGAAATCAGAGGTCTGTCAAATGGCTCTGCAAATGGGAAGTATTCAAGAACAACAGGGCTGCAACTACAGATTTTGGCAGCCAGGGCAAGCACCCTGAAAAGTGCCCTGATCTGGCCCAGCCAGTGGTGAGGAGTCAGATTCCTCCCCAGCTGCCTTCTGGCAGTGACTGTGGCCCCTTGCCACTTTCTGGTGGTGGCTGGGGATGGATCCAGATTCCCGTCAACTTCCCACAGTGGTTAGGGATGGATCAGGATCCCCGCTGCCTTCCAGTGGTGGCTGGGGCGGTAGGGATCCAGATCCGTCCCCAGCCACTGCCCCAGCAGGCGGCTAAGGACGGATCCTGCTCCTTGTTGCCCCAGCTGGTGGCAGGAAGCCAGATCCATCCCCAGCTGCCAAGGGGAGCCGGATCCGTCCCGATGCCCTCCAAAATCCAGCTCCTGAGGGTTTGCCCAGTTGCCCCATCCTAGTTATGGCCCTGTTCAAGAAAGATGTGAACAGACATACACATTGTACCTGTTATTGATTACAAAGGACCCAGCAATCTAGCTGAACAAATCTAGTTCTACAGCTTTGCCTCTAATGTAAAACAGTTTTTTCAGGAGTAATTTGGCAGGAATCCCTAAAAAATGATTTGCTTATGCATGGTAGTATTGTCTATTGTAAGAATCAATACTCTAGTTCTTTATGGGAGCATTTAGCCTCAGAAAACAATAGGGTTTTAAACCCCCCCCCCCATTTTTCTGGGCTACCTACAGAACTTGTTTTAATTAGAAAACATTCAACCATGAATAACAGAAAAAGAAAAAAAAAGTAGTTGTTTTATAGCTTTCCCTACAATAAAAATAGCAAAATTTCAGAGACAGCTATAAAATCAGAATCCTATTCTGAGAGAGTTCCGATAGTCTGTGCTTCTTCTCATCAAAGGCCAAATTCAGCTCTACTAGTACTATTGCCCTAAATATTATTGTCTCTGTGGTGGATGTGAACATTCTAGATATCTCAATAATTTTCTCAAATGTCTAAAAGACATACAGCTGTTCCAGTTAAGTGTAGGAGTCAGTGCATCAGGGAAGATTGAATTATCCCATCCTTAGTCATGTTATTGCCAGATAGAACAAGCCTGACGTCTAGTGGCTATTTAGAGTGACTATCGATTAGTTCTTGAACTATTACAGAAATTTCAAAAAAGAAACAAGGAGTCCTGTGGCACCTTTAAAGACTAACAAATTTATTTATTGCATGAGCTTTTGTGGGAGAAAAATCCCACTTCAAAGCATCTGATGAAGTTGGATTTTCTCCCATGAAAGCTCATGCGATAAATAAATTCATTAGTCTTTAAAAGTGCCACAGGACTAGTTTGTTTTACTGAACTAGACTAATACAGCTGCCCCTTTGGAACTAGAAAATTTTTTGTACAGTAATGTACACTCTTATCTAAATTAATCTTAAGGCTGCAGAGCATCAACAATCACTGTTAATGTTAGGCACAAGTCTACGCCATCTGGAATCAACTCCATTAAAATGTTAAAAATATTCCTAATTTTATATCTAGGCAACATACTGCTTCCAAAATGAACCTGTGTTTTCAAATTGTAAAGAATATACTAGAACAAAAAGGTCTACGTATGTCAAACATTTTCAATACCTTTCATTTCATGAATTTGGGGGGTGGGAGGAAAATGTATATGGAATAACCCTTTGACTGACTGACTCATTTACCTGCACTTATAACATATAAGATAAGACGTCCATATCTGAACACTGACATTTTTTAACACAACACATTAAAGATGCTGGATTCAAGGGTGATATGTTATAACTGGATCACATGTTTTGCAAGATTATAATAAAACTAGAAAGAAGAACTCTTATTACATTGATTCTATATTAAAGAATTGTAGTAGCAGAAAAAAGTATTTTTAGCTAGTAGAAATGGGGGGGAAAAAAACCTCTTGATTTCTCCGGAATACAAGAACTATAAAACCTATATCATTTAAGCATTCTTTCCACAAAGTTTAACATACCACTATAGTGGCACGCACTTACCTCCTATAGTCATAATATCCATCTCCTTGAGAGATATTTTGTGCAGGTACATAACTGAAATACAGTTCCAGCAGCCTTGATTAACAGATACAGGCCAGGATTACTTCTAGAATGGCTAGTGATTTTAGATATCTCAAATTTTAGACCCCCAAAATCACTGGGAAGAGCTTATAAAACTGTGTTTATGTAAGACATTAAACAGGAAAAGTTCAACATACTTTACCACTTCTGATTTGTGTCAATCCCACTTCATATCTCCAATTTCTCAATTCTCACTCTTCACCAGATATGAGATTCTATTAATTAATTTTTATATTCTCTTTAAATAGGTATGCTATCTAACTATGGTTTTTAACCCCTGCAGCTCTGAAGACTACATCTAAAGGTTCCACAAAAGGTTTTTGTTATGGTAGAAGAGTAGTTTTTAACCTGTGGTCCATGGTCCATCGGGGGTCCACAGACAATGTTCTAAGATTTCCAAAATTTTTTAGGGGTCCACAAATGAAAAGAGGTTGAAAAGCACCACTCGTCTACCATAGTTCCAAGGCAATAATATCCCTCTAACCGTAGCAACCAAATTTCTTTATTACAGTTACAATATTGTGGTTTTGTGTTTTGTCCCTCTACTAATAACACTGTAAACTATTTATGTTTCTTTCCTACCCCCACATGTCCCATTTGTGGTCTGAGATTATATTTAACATTATTTGTTTAGAATTCTCAAATTCTTTCCCTGATCAGCATATTGAATAACTTCATACAAATCTTGTAACTTGATTTATTGCTCCCAGACTGTTTTGTTTTTACTTGACTACAAATATTGCACAAAATACTT
Organism: Podocnemis expansa; assembly: GCA_007922195.1. Taxonomy (NCBI): domain Eukaryota; kingdom Metazoa; phylum Chordata; order Testudines; family Podocnemididae; genus Podocnemis; species Podocnemis expansa. Next base: position 9,567,099 of record ML682017.1, read on the forward strand.
CTGAACAGGGCAAAGAACTGTAAACTACAGTGTTGTTTAGTACTACAGTACTTTAATTTACAATTCTGCAGCGTGGAAACTGTTTTCAATAAAAGTTTACAGGTACAAAATAAATATGTCTCAAATTGCACAAGTACATCCTACAGAAGTGACAAGGATGGATAATATTCTTATTCACCCAACTCTTAAAAGAAAATTACAAAATGCTTTTTAAGTATCAAAACATTCTGATGAAAACAGTTGTTTCTATACATAGTACAGTATCTTTGGGTTAAAGCTTTTTAGCAAAAATATAACCACATGTTGTAAGCATTCTAGTTACATACAGATCTGTAATAGAATGTTGAGGTTCTCATGAAAAAATATCACTTTTTCTTCATAACAAGCAACCTCTTTCTGAACAAGGCTTAAACTTTTATCAAACATATAGGTAGTAAATAAGAATTAAAATAAAACCTTAAAAATTACTAATACAGTACTTGAGGATGTGTGGTTGTTGTGCACTGAAGAATTTTACATTCTTATCATCTGTATAAAAAAGAACCACTAAAGAGTCCATTGTATATCACTGAGTTCTGTTGGATCCCCGAGGCTTCCGTCAGCTTCCAAGTAATTCATGAGAGAAGCCATGGCAGTGTCATCATTTCCACACATTGCATCAAAATCCAACTGACAGGCGTCACCTATGAAATAATTAAACAACATTATTTATATAGAACAAAATCTTACAGAACAGGGTCAATTTAAAAAAAAACCCAAAACTTTTAAAAACAGCAGCTTTCCTTGAGGACAAGGGACACTTTACATTCTAAAATGTGTTTGAAGATGAGTAAATTGAACGAAGTTTTGGATTCAGAAGACACACTTTCTATGTTTATATAACCAAATTATTCAAAATAATTTGCTTGATTCAGGGACTAAATTTACTGCACTCCAGAGCAATGCCTTAAAACTTCATGCTAATCAAAAACAAACTTCAATTCATGCCAATTAACAGGCAAACTTCATAGCACACCATTTAAGTAGAAAACTTCACTCCATTTCATGCCTCTTAAGTGGCAAGCTCACTTGTCATAAGAGAGAACAGCCGATCAATTTTTTTTAGCCAAATGTTTGGTTTTTAAAATGGCCTTATTTTAAACCATAAAAGTTTCACAAGCCATTGTTGCTTTTAGACATTTTCATTAATGTTTTTCACATTTTTATTTTAAAATATTCCAGAATTTTGTATTTATAAAAATCCCAGGTTGGGGGAAGGGGGAGATTTCAATAAAAGAAAAAGAGGTCAGTTCCAGACCTTACAAATGGAAAACCCTTCAAAATTCCAACCTGTTTTGTAAAATGTTATGCTTCAGTTGGCTCTACATAAATAAGCACTCACACTTTACAAAGAAGGTCTGTGCAGCATGACAGATTATATTCAGTTCCCTTAATCCTGTATAAATAGCCCACCACATCTACCATTTTTGAGGGAAAAACTGTAAAGCAGTCAGTTTGTGAATCTTGGACAGCAAGAAAACAGTGAACTTCTGCTTCAGTCTCTCACTGCTGTGATGGGGTAAAAGTGAGCATCTCTTTAGGTATTTGATGTACAATATCAAAGTTTGGTCATATTTTTATTTTGAAGATTTCCAGCACTTAAATAAGAATTCTGACAATCTCTCAGAATTGATAGACTCTGAGTACATCCACTATAAATCGTTCTGCTGAAGTTGCAACAATTTACAGATTTTTCTTTAAAGCAATGGTTCCCAACCCTTTTCAGGCTGGGGACCCCTTTTTAACAAACAAACAAAAAAAAAAACCCACACCACTTTGTGGCCCCCCGGCTGATTATGTAATCTGGCCCGCACCACTCTGGCATGCCGCTGGGACAGCCAGTGAGCAGCACCACTGCTACCATGGCCCGCGCCGCTGGCGAGCCGATCCATGGTGGCTATGGCCTGCTGCCCTTGCCCCTCCTGAGGAGCCACCGTGGCCTCATCCCCCTGCTGGGATCCAGCCACAGGTGGGGAGAGGCAACCTTGGCAGGGTGCATCAGGGCTGCACTTAGATTCCAGCCCTGGTAGGGAGAGGCTCGGCAGATCCCCTGCAACATGTCCGCGGACCCCTGGGGGTCCTCGGACCCCAGGTTGGGAACCACTGCTTCAAAGAATAAGCCATAAACTGTAGTAATAGAGCCCTTACTGAGGAGCAGTTCAATGCTTGGGAATGAAACAGTGCCCTCATTTTGCCCTGAAGAGTCCAAGTCTTCTATTTCTGAAGAACATAAATGAATCAACTCTTTAGCTGGCACCTGAAAGCACACACACACACACAAAAAGAACTAATGAAGTTAGGTAACAAATTGATCGAAACCACTGTTCAAATCAGTGAATTTCTGTCAGTCTAAAAAAAATTATCAAAGATCACATTTTTCACTTCACATAGCATAATCTCTAAAAACTTACTGTAACAACAAAAATGTTTTAGTGAAAATACATACTAGCTTTAAAAAAGGCCCACTGACATATTTTATTCTCTGTATGTGCTCTAAACTATTTGAAATGTGAAAATTCTTGTTTAAAACTGCTGGTATTTCTGTTATTTTAAATCTCATTTTCAACATGTTAAAATTTAAAATTATTTTAAATGATTTTTAGTGCTTACAAAAAATTCTAGGTCGACAGCATTGGAAACATAAGTTTTTTCACTGTCATGTTAACAGAGCCGGCTCTATCACATTGGTTTGGCAATAAACCACTTTTCCTTTAGGGGATTGTCCCTAGAGGCCAGATGCTGCGCTAGCCCTGCCTTTGGGGCCTGAAAGTATTTTCTTACACAAAAATTGAGAGAGAGTCACAGACAGAATGAAGAGAGTCACTGAACATGAAAAAGGTCAAAATAAGTTTGTCTTCATTCTTAGTCCATACACAATCATACGCATAATTTAAACAAAGTAGCTCTCTCAGCTGTCTTATCTTGGATTCTATGATGCACATTACAGAAGGGGGAGGAGGGAAAACAGCAAGACTTCACTGAAATAACCAGGAACACAGTCAACACTATATATAGAGTGCTGGGAAGTACTTCTGTGAGCTGATGAGACAGTAGAAGGTAGTTCAATATACATGAGCCAATCAATTCTTAGAACAGACCAGAAGTAATGCACGGGTGGAATGGACAGCAGTATAAATCGGGGAGCAAGAGAAAAAAAAATAGTGTAACATGATGTTCAAAGAAGCTCAGAATCAGAAGAAAAGCTTTACATAAGCAGACAAACAGTGACTGGATTCACAGCGATGTTGCTGTTGGAAAGAAAAGGAGTGACTGGGAAAGAAGGGTTACCCACCTTGTGCGGTAACTGGAGCTCTTCACGATGTGGCCCCATGGCTGCTCCGCCTTAGGTGTTGGCGCAAACACACGACACGGCTGGGAGACCTGTATTGTAGTGCTCGTCTGAGTCATGCAAGCGCCGTGAGGCTGTCTTGCACTGCTTTTGGTGCCATTTCAGTGCTTGTGCAATCCTACCTCCCTCAGCTCCTTCTCGACTGCGGAGCAGACAAGGCAGGGCTCCAAAGTAGAGAGGGGAGGAGGGTGGGTGGTAGATCACCCATGGGGACACACATCTCAAAGAACTCCACTTAATGCTCAAGGTGGGTAACACTTCTTTCTCCTTTGAGTAGTGTCTCCATGGATGGTCCACCTTAGACGACTCCGAAGCAGTACCTCTCAAGGAGGGGGGACTTTGAAGCCCACATTATGAATGGAAAATCGTAGACAGACAGACAAAGCTGAATCTGAGCGAGAAGCTTGATCTACAGTCAGCATAATGCTTAGTGAAAGTATGAACAGATGCCCAAGTTGCTGCTTTGCAAATATTGAGTATGGGTATATTATGGAGAAATGTTACTGACGTAGAGACTGTTCTTGCTGAGTGTGCGCTAATGTGCTCTGGCAGCCAAACTTGAGATATATCATAATGTGTGTATGCAACCTGAAATTCACTTGGACAGCCATTGTTTAGAAATGGGCTGGCCCTTATGTCTGTTTGCAATGGATATAAAAAGTTTGTTGGTGGATCTAAATGTCTTTGTTCTTTGCAGGTAGAAAGCGAGAGCCTGAAGGACGTCCAGCTTGTGGAGGGAAGCCTCAAGGAGAGTCAAATACAGTTTCAGCATGAATGCAGGTAAATGTATAGTCTGGTTTAGGTGGAAGGTTGAAGAAATTTTCAGTGAGAATTTGGGATGCAGCTTGAAAGAGACCTTGTCTTGGTAGAAGGTAACAATGGCTGTGTTGCCATGAGGTACCTGAGTTCATTGATACATCTGGCCGAAGTGATAGCTACAAGCAAGGCCACCTTCATCAACAACAGAGAACACATGGCTAAGGGTTTGAATGGTGGTCCACTGATGGTTTTGAGTACTAGATTGAGATCCCACGCTGGAGTTGGTAGGTGCATTTCTGGATACAGATTTTGAATACCTCTTAGGAATCTGTTAGTGATTGGGTGAGAGAGGAGAGATACGTTATGGATTTGTTCTAAAAACATAGAAATGGAGGGCAGGTGAACTCTAATTCCACTTAGACACAAGCTTGATGATTTCAAATGTAGGAGGTACTGTAAGACTGAGGGAATGGAAGCAACCAATGGGTCAAGTTCGTTGTGCCAATTGCAAAATCTCCACCATTTCTGAAGGTAGGTTCTCCTTGTTGATGATTTGCGACTGCTTAATAGAACATTTTGAATTGCATCGGAGCATAATAATTCTTCCCGGAAGAACCAACTAGATACCATGCTGTGAAGAGGAGTCTTTTGGGGTCCAGATGATTGAGTAGGCCACTCTGTTAGGAGAGGAGATTCTGTAGGGGAAGCAGGGTGACTGGAGGTTTGGATGACATCTCCAGAAGATTGGTATACCATGGTTGTCTTGGGCATCCTGGTGCAATGAGTATTACTGCTGCTGATTCTTGCCGTAATTTTTGTATCGTTCAGCAAATCAGGGGAGTGCAAAGAAATGTGTCTAGGAAGTCATCTGACCATGAAAGAAGAACTGCATCTCCCTTTAATCCAGGACCTGCGCCTGCCCTGGAACAGTAGTTCAGGCATTTGCGACTGTGCTAGGTGGCAAAAAGGTCTGTTGATGAGTAGCCCCAGTGATGGAATATTTTGTGTAACAGGCTGGGGAGTATGTCCCATTCGTGATTCTGAGCAAAGGAATGGCTGAGAAAAATCAGCAACCATATTTTGCACTCTGGGAAGATAAGAGGCAAAAATTAAGGTGGCTTTTCCCATAAACCAATTCCAAAGCGTGATAGCCTCCCTTCAAAGGAGTTGGAATAGCGCCCTGCCATGCCTGTTCATATAAAACATGCATATCATGTTGTCTGTCATAACCCTGTCATGTTGTTGAGTTAGCAAGGCTTTGAAAATAAGGCAGGCATAGCTGGCTACTTGGAGTTCGAAGATGTTTATGTATAAGGTGGTTTCTAGGCAGGACCATCTTCCCTGCATTGTGATGATGATGGAGGTAAGCCCCCAATCTTGACAGGGAAGCATCTGTAGTCATCATTACGGAGGGGGATTGATGGAAAAAGAGTAGACCAGCAGTCAGATTATCTCACATAGTCCACCAATCAAGAGAATGTTGTTTCTGATGGTATGGATAGTATTTTTTGCATAGAATAGAACCTTGGTTTGTAAACTTGAGTAAGCCAGAGTTGTAATGGTCTCATATGAAGTCTGGTGTTTTTGACTACAAAGACTGTCACAGCCATGAGGCCTAAGAGCTGAAGACAGTTTCTTGTTGTTATTGTAGGAGCCAGAATGGCTGAATTTGTCCAAGTCATGATAGTATCGGCTCTATCGTCTGAGATGAAGGCACATACACATGTAGAAACCAAACGCACTCCAACGAATTGGATATTTTGTGTCAGTTCTAAGGTGGGCTTTTTTCAGTTTATCAGAAGTCCAAGGTCTCAGAAAAGAGACATGACAATTTGTAGTGCTTGTGTTGCTTGACTGTAAGTTGCTCCTTTTATTAAGCAATTGTCAAGGTATAGATAAATCAACACCCCTTTTTTGCACAGGTGAGTGGCTACCACTGATAAGAGTTTTTGAGAATACTCTCAGTGCTGTGGACAGACCAAAAGGAAGAACCATGTATTGATACTGAGTTTCATTAATAATGAATCTCAGGTATTTTCTATGAGCAGGGTGAAAGGAAATACAAAAGTAAGCATCTTGCAAGTTGAGACACACAAACCAGTCCTGATATTCAGGATAATAGAAGAAAGCATTACCATTTTAAATTTATCATATTTTACAAACTTATTTAATTTCCTTAGGCCAAGAATTGGATGCCATCCCCCTGACTTCTTCCGAGTCAAGTAGTAAGGTGAGTAAAACCCTTTTCCACCAAACTGATCAGGGACAATTTCTACTGCTCCCAGGCGGAAGAGGTATCATACTTTCTGCTCTAGAAGCTGTACAAGAGCGGCGTCCCTGAAAAGGGACAGAGATGGGTGGTGGAAATTGGCTTGGAAAAAAATGGGATGGTGTAACCAAGTCTGATGGTATCGAAAACCCATTTATTGGAGGATATGTCTGCACAATGTTTATAAAATGGGCAGAGGCAGTTGGAAAAGATGGATGCTGTGGGAGGCTCACATAATATCTGGGTAGTTTGTTGGCCCTCAACCTCAGCCTCAACATTGTGGTTTAGAGGGATATGCCTGGGATGTGGAGGGCTGGATTGAAGGCTGTTTGCATCTTTGTGGACAGTGTCTAGCATGTAATTGGAAGTCTTTGCATCTGAATTGTGATCCTCTTAAAGGAGGGAAATTATATCTAGAGGTATATGGCTGGTACTGGTAAGTTCTGCATCGTGTGACTGGGGTGTAGGTTCCAAATGTGCGGAGGGTGGTGAATATTTGGAGCCATGCATGAGTGTCTGTTTTATCTGAAAATAGACTTTTCTTTTCAAAGAGGAGATCTTCAATGGCGGCCTGCAATTGTCTAGGTAGATCTGCTGAATGTAACCACATGCATCTTCACAGAATGACATCAGTGGTTATGGAATGGGCTGCTGTATCTGCCACATCAAGGGCCACCTGGAGGGCAGTTTTTGATATCAACTGACCCTTGTTAATAAATGAATAGAAAGCTTCTTCTTTCCTGTGGAATATAGTCAATAAAATCAGCAAGCTTCAAATAATTGTCATGAGAATTGGCAAGCAGCACTGTGTAATTTGCTACTCTCAGTTGGATAAAAGCGGAACTGTAAAACTTCCAACCAAGTTAGTCCATTCTTTTGTTGTCCCTGTTGCAGGGCGCAGAATCACTGAATTGTTGCTTGTGCCTCCGGTTAGCAGTTTCCACCACAGGGAGTTGGGTGGTGAGTGATTAAAAAGATATTCTGAGTCCTTACGAGGGATGAAGCATTTCTTATCAGGCTTCCTTGAAGTAGGTAGAATGGTGGCAGGATTCTGCCAGATGTCATTGGCTGGGTCTGTAAGAGCAGAATTCATTGGTAAGGCAATTTTGGTCATAGACTTGGCCTGAAGGATTTTCAACAGCTTATGCTGAGATTCTGGGACATCTTGGAAGGCAGGGGTCAACATCCCAAAAGAGCAGAAGAGCCATTTTCCCCCACCTTCCCACCACAACGGCATGAGCCTGAGCTGGCCCAGCAGCTGAGCTGTGGCCTTTAGCACTAGCAGGGAGTGTATGCGGGTAGCACACACTCCCTTCATTCCTCCCTCCGCTGGTGGGGCGGAGCAGCACTGCCTTACCTACCCCCAACCAGCCACCCCTCCCAAGAGCAGCCAGTGGAGAGCTGCAGCTTGCAGAGGCAGGGCCCTGGAATGGCCCGCTCTGCGGAGTTCAGGCTGCTTTGACTTGGCCGCCCCATGGCTGAATGGATCCAATCCAGGGCCTGGGGTGAGGTGGCCTCTGTTCAGGCCTGGAATGGCTGGGTCAAAGTGGCATCAACTCCGTAGAGTGGGGCCATTTCAGGGTCCCGCCTCCGCAAGCTGCAGATCTCTGCCAGCTGGTCTTGGGAGGAACAGCGGGGTGGGGGTAGGCGGGGCAGCACTGCTCCACCCCACCAGAGGGAGGGACAGAGGGAGCACGCACCACCCACACACCCCCCACCAGCGCTAGGGGTTGCAGCACGGGTGCTGAACCGCTTCCGGCTCATGCAGTTGTGGTGAGAGGGTAAGGGCGACCCTGGCACCCCTGATTTGGCCATGATGCTGGGGCCAGCCAGGAGTGCCCATAGCACACCTGGCTCCCTGGAGGAGATTACCAGGGAGCCAGGAGGGGATGCTCAGGGAGCCACAAGTGGCTCACTGAGCCTGCGTTGCTGATCCCCATTGTAAGGGAATCTCTAAGGCTTCTGATGCTCTATGAAAGAGATCTTGAAACTGCTGGAAGTCACCTATGACCAAAGGTGATGAAGAGATGATTGCCTTGTCTGGTGAAGAGAAGGAGTGGTGAGGAGGAGGCTTCACATCTAAGGGTGCTAAGTCAGTGATGTCCTCTGCCTTTTGATCTTTTGGGGATTCTGGTGGATATGGTCCTGATGCTATATGCTGATGAGATGCTGAGGGCCTGGAAGATGGTGTGGAGAAAGGTGACCACGTGTCCCAGTGAGGCCGTGGGTAAGAATAGGGTGGTGGACCACACTATGGTGAAGGATACCACGGGTACAGAGGCAAGGTGGGTTGTCTTGCCCGAGCTGAGGTGAACATGGCTGGGGAGAAAAAGACAGCCTGTGATCCTCATCACTCAGAGAGAGTTCTCATGAAGGAGATCATTGTCTAGTGAAAGTGGCTGAAGTCTTCTAATCCAAATCGTAATGGTGGGTTAAAAGGAGGAGCACGCTCTGCCTGAAAAGTATCCAGATATCTCTACTTTTCAGAATGTTTTCTTGGTGCCGAGGGAACTTGTTCCTGCGTGGTTCCGTGTGGAATCTGAATGCAAGGTGGACTGTTCCAATGTAGATCCGTGTGGAGCTGTGGCTGCCACTGCAGAGTCAAGTGGTGCCTGGTATTCAGACTGCACCACTGCAATCGTTGGTGCCAACTCTGTGGGTGGAACCATTAGTTGTGAAATGGATGGTGCCGAGGCGGTGGTAGTGGCCATTTTAGGCTCTTTAGAAGCTGTAGGTGCTGGAGTTTCAGAATGCCTCTTCTTCTCCCTAGGGTCCGATGATGAGGACCATTTCAGGGATTTTGTTGCCATCGTACATGAGGAACCCTCTTTTGTATATGAATGAAGGGAGAAGGAGATCCCTTCCTCTTACTCAAAGAATGTGGTGGGGTCAAGCGCCTCGCTGAGGGACGTGGCTGAGACGCTGAAGTACCTTGTCCAGGATCTGAGGAAGGACACAGGGAGTGCTCCATTAACAGCAATTTCATCCTTAATTCTCGATCTCTGCAAGCCCAATCACTGAAACTCTGTCAGTGGTGGCACTGTTGTGAAATATGCCCTTTGCTGAGACATCTGAGGCATGCCACATGGCCATCAGATGCAGGCATCATGGCAGGAACCACACTGTTTAAAGTCAAGGGAGCCCAGCATTGTGCTCTGAGGGAAAAGTAAAGTCTTTTCTCTCTCTCTCTTTTTTTTTTTTAAAGTAATGAGAAAGAAACAAAGGGAAGAGTAAGAAAATAAAATTTGGGATGAGGCAAAAAGCGAGTAAATATAAACTGGGTTAAGGTAATGAGAGAGAGAGAATTAGAGCTCTGTCCGTATTTAAGAAGGAACCAAGGGGACTTGGGTCATGCGAGTACCAAAACGGCGCCAAAAACGGCATGAGGCAGTCTCATAGCACTACTTTTCTGGGTCATGCAAGTGCTGTACAGTTCTCTGGACAATGTCACATGGCCACGCCAACACCTAAGGTGGAGCACACATGGGACACTAGTTGAAAGAGAATGGGGGGGGGGCACATTTATATTAGTAAGGCCAATATTGTACAAAGATTAATTCATTATGCATACTTCACCACCACGCTGTGACATCAGTCAGCACCACTCCTGGATCAGACAGAGAGGCAGAGAGTGATAAAATATGCTTTTACTCTAATCCCTTTTCAAAAAAGGTTCAAAATTCAGAGGGTACATCTGAATGGATTATAATTGCTTTAAAATAAAGAGGAGTGAAAAGTATATGAGAATGGTCAAAAGAGTCAATATTTATCATCAGACTGCTGGACTGGACTCAGCCTAAGACCCTTGGTGAATATTTTGTAACCATTTGTTGGCTTGAGTGGTAGTTTCAATTAATTGCCAAGTTTAGAGGAATCCACATCACAAAAAACACCCATCCCACATCTGGCACTTTTTTGTAACTTCAACAGAGACAACCCAAGGACTGAACAATCTTCTTAGCACTGAGGAACAATTCTTCAAGGCTTGAATTGAGGCACACTGATTGCATCATCAAGGTAAGTCTGTACTCTTGCTGCCTGTGTCATATCTCTTTTGTGACAGAACACTTCAATACACAGAATTGTCAGACACCATGCACTAGCACTAATTTACGTAAGAAAATCAGATTTATGGTAGATCAAAAGAGAGGCTTTGAACTATGCGATAGTGATCTTTCACTGAAGGTTCTCAGAGCCAATAATATGATATACTTACATTGCTGCATTTTAGAGTTAAAGTTGGAGATTTCCTCAGAAGATCAGACGGACTTAACTCACCAACAGATGGAGAACAATGTAACCTAAAATATATATATATGTATGCATGTTATATAACACATTCACTGTTAAGTATAAACTCTAATTCCTTCCCATTTAAAATGAGAAATTTATTTAGTCACTGAGCATAGCATTACCCTTCAAAATACAAAGGTAATAAGTTATTTGAGACTTCAGACAACGTTGCTTTGTTAAAAGTGAAGCTTAAATTCTGCCACACAGCACATGCCTTTTCTGCTCCAAATTCCGGTAAAGAAAGAGAACCTGTGGGTCATCAAGACTCAGGATGATAACTAGAAGAACACATTTTTGCTTTTTTGTCAATCATCAAAATTAAGAGAATTCAGGAAGAACAGTCACGAACACTTCAGTGCAAAACTACTCACTCCAGAGCATGTAGTTCTGAATAGCAGAGTACAGCTGTTTGAAAATTGTGGTATACTGTGCAACAAGGACAGGAGCAAAAAGGATGTACCTTCCACATATCCTCTTGGTATTTGCTTTTACTTCTAGTGTTCTTTCATGCAGCTCTTTCTTTTCCTCAAATGCTGGCTGGACAATGAAGTTTACCCACTTATAACCATGGTTCTTTGAGAGGGACTCTGCACATTCCACTCATGGGAGCCAGGGTGATACAGCACAAGTGGTGGAATCTTCTTGTAGCATGGCTGGTGGAGCATCCTTATGCCCCCTTCTGCACCTCCCCTCACTCTCCTGAACAGTCTGAGGACAAGGTATAAAAGCGGGGTACAGAACTTCAGCTGCCTCAGTTCTTACCACCACCTCCCCCAAGTTCAAAGCTGCAATTATGACTAAGAAAAAGGGGAAGGTGGGCAGGGAGTATGAATGTACAGAGTCCATTTACAAAAGTACCAATTACAGGAAAGTAACCTTCATTTCTTCGAGTGGCCTCTACACATTCTTCATGGGATAGTTTGACAAGTAGTAGTACCGTTCCTACAGGCTGAAGTGCCAAGGTCTAACTGAATCATCATTGTAGTAGCACCTTACCAAACTGAGCACCAACCAAGATGCTAGATCTAGGGAGCAGTGCTTTGTGAAAGCATGCATAGAGTTTCAGGGTGCAGTTCTGCTTATTTCAAAAAACTGGGATATGCCCCGAGGCATGGCAAACATGACTTTTGTGGCATCTGGAGCGTGATCTAATGGGAAACAGATTTGCCTGCAGCTTCCCTCTATATAAGACTAACATATTTAGATAAATGCTAAGAGGAACTGCCTGTCCTTTATTATCACTATCCCCAAATGAAATTAAAATCTTCGGTGACTTTATAAATTCCTCAGAACTATTTAAGTAGAAGGCTAATGTCCTCCTGCCTCCCACAATAAGCAGTTTTACGGCATCTGGGTGTGATCAAGGTCTGGATAGACTGATTGGAGGCATGTAGAAGAGTGGGCTCTTTGTTGGAGCACTTGCTCACAGTGAGAGACCATCAGGGTGGAGTATTTCTTTATTTTCTAATACCCCTGGCTAAAGGCTACTTTGGTCTCACAGCAGTCTGCTTCTTCTTGCAACTCAACCCTCCAATTATGTCAAGTTTCATTTGTACTCCTTTCAGAGTAATAAAAGGTCTAACAATAGTCCTAATCCTTGCAGTGCTCTTTGACACTTAGCTCTGGATCCTGCTGTTCCTACATCCCTGTCCTCAGGGCTTCCAGTTGCTTCATCCTTTTCCTGGAGCCTCACATCATCTTCCCCAAGTGGCCATTCAGAGAACATAGGCCCTCTCACTACACTCAGCTCCAAGACAAGGCCCCTGTAATCAGCAGACCAGATTTGCTTTTTAAAACTTATTTCTGATGCCTCCCTGGATGACATTTTATCATAGCCTTTTTTCCAGCTCTCTCCCAGGCCCTCTTCTAGGCTCTTGTAATGAATAATGCCTCCTAGAGCTTCTCCCTGGAGGATTAGTTCCTTCCCTTGGCAGTGTTGCAGATACACCACAGCCCTCATGTCAGGGCTTTTTCAACCAGGCTCCCTGCTGAATTCTACTGCCAGATCCTTCCATCTTCGAGTCCTTTTCCTGCCAAAATCTTTTAGTGTCACCATCCTGCTCTTGGATTTGTCCTTTCCTTGGCTGATCCAGTTCTTCTTCTTTCCCTTGGGGCCTTAAACTAGCCTTCTAGCCAACAGCATATCCTAACTCTGGTCAGGTTCATCACAACTTCCTCTGCACCAGCTCCTTCCCTTTTGCTCTTTACTACAAAGAGAGGGACTTCAAAGTCCTTTTCCCCTTCTCTGTGCAGCCCCCTTCTGTTGTTACAGACCTCCTACTTTTACAGCACCACCTAGCTCTTTCACTATTAATTAGACATCACCTACTCCTCAGGTACAAGCAGGTGAGTTAATTGGTCTCTCAACCTCAGATTAATCCTTTCAAATTCAGGATGCGATACTCATCACATAATGCCTCAAGACTGTACCCTAGCTGGTATTGGGTCTGTTAGCCCTGAGGAGGACCTTTTTTAAGTCTATGTGTATCTTCCGTGTGGCCCCCCCCCCCCTTCTCATCTTCCAGGAGCATTATTTCAAACTCCAACCTAAACTTCTCTTTAGCTTTCATCTCTCTCCCCTCAGTGCTCCCACAAGGACTGCTCCACTGTTCCTAGTTTTTCTCTTTGACTTGCTGCCTCTAATATCACATCTTCAGTCCCAGATCCCTCAGGTACTTCTACCAGCAAGATATCTGAACTGTGGTGGCCTTTGGATCAAATTATGGTTCTCACTGCAGAGCATGATTCTGAATTTATGAACTTGAGCCTCTATTGCACGAGTGGAAACAGACATGGAGGAGTTTGAAGTTGTGTCTGGAGCCTTCTCTGGCCGTTTTAAAATTAGCAACAGATATACTTGTTACACTGGGTCATGATCCCTTTTTCTGGATTTGTTGTCGGTGTGATTCTTTATTTTTGGTTTGGGTTCATAGGTCTTGGAATTGAGGTCATGGGATATAAGGGGGTCCTACTGTACAGCCTGGTCTGTTAACAGAAGCAGACAGCTCCGGCATTTATTTATTTACTTATTTATGTGCAGAACAAAAAGGTACTGGATCTCTAGGGTTGCATCTGTAATGGTGGCTCTGCCAACAAAGGTCAATAGCTCCAGCAGCCCGTCTTGTTGAACAGTCAAGATCAGACGGCTACAGATTCTTTGGTATGGTGATGCTAGATTTTACCTCAGTAATGGAACACAGCAATTTGGACAGGATCTTGTATTGCTTCTTAATCTTTAAGGTTGCTGGGACTGAAGCAAGCCTATCTGTATTCATGGATTCTAAATAGAGAACCAGAAGACTTGGCCACTAAGGCTTCCTGGAGAAGTGAGTCCAGAACATTTGCAGCTGTTTTTCATATCCTGTATGAGTTCTCAGGATGAAGGTGTGGCATATCACACAGCAAGATAAAGAACACAATCAGATACCTAGCATGGGCATCTGAAGTGGGACACAGCAGAAGAAAAGGCACACATCTTGAATCCTAGTCTCTTCTCTTTTGGCTCTGTGGATTCAAGCTGAAGCACAAGAACTGACTAAAGTAAATGTAAAAGAAACTGAATTTAAATGGTTAATTCTACAGAAATGGAGAGCTAGCCAACGCACTCACTCTTAAGTCAATGACTCCCAGTCAGAGTGACCTGATGGGGTTTATGGTCTGTCTGCAACTTTGGCTGGAAGGAACTGAGATGGTGGAATGCCAGCCCGCGTTGTAGACCTCACTCTCAGTATATCCAGGAACAGCGAGGAGAGCGGTGGAAGGAGCTTGTAAAGACTCTTCAACAGGCACTGCTACAAGACGACTCCATTGTCAGGCCTGCACTGATGGCGCATCTCTAAAGTATGAATAGGCTAAGACCATTTGAAGACATTATTCTAGTCCCTGGGGTGTCTGTTCTAATCTAGTTGAAGGGAAGATGCAACAAATCCAGAATAAAAGAGTTTTTAGAAATCTATATGAGTAAGCAAACTTTTTAAAATAAAGAATAATTAGCATATTCCTAAGATGGTTTTCTAGGTCAGTGCTCTGAGCTGCCAGGCAGGAATCTCATGTTTTAGTAGTGGTTTTCAAACTTTCTTCCTTAGGACCTAGTTGAAAAAAAATCATTTATGCTCACAACCCAACAATTACATCTTTGAGCCATGCATTCTAGTCTTTTGGTGGCAGCAGCAGAGGGCACTGTGACCCAGCGCCTGAGGGTCTGCAACCCAGCACTGGGTCCGCACCCTACGTTTGAAAACCACTGGGTTAGAGTGCTGTATCTAGCTTTTTTAAGGGAGCATCTCAATGCTGAATCAGAACACCTACTGTACTCACATGACATGACAAAATAAAAGCAGTACTCCAGCAAATACCAATTTAATTACTTATACTCCCCCATCACATTCTAGTCCTCTGCTTAAAGGCTTAAAATACAATTTTAATGTTCGTTACCTTTCTAAGTCTAATACTTCATTTGCAATCCCGGTTCCTATGCTTCCAGCACCAAGTACTGTTCCAGTGGACAGCCCAGGTACACTGAGAAAAGACTGTTTTGAAGTATCTAAAGTTACAAAAAGAAAACTAAGTTTATGTTTAGTAAATTCACACCCACACCCACACACACAAAGAGCAGGAAACAATCAACTCTTCTCAAAATTTTCTGACTTCTTATTCACAAAAAACAGATCCCATACCTGTGTTACTAACATCTTAGACAGAATTTTGTAAACCTAATTTGATTTTCATTGTTCACTTGTCTTTGCATTTTATTAAGCTTGACCAATAAAATTACACATTTCACTTACACATAGGTGGGACCAATTAAAATAATCACTTAAATTAGCTATTGTTTTGCATTATTTATTTTCTTAAAGAAAAGTTAATTCCCACTGCTTTGTAAAACATGTAGATATGCAATGAAATAGCACATTTACACTAACTTTGGTACTTTTTTTTTTTTTTTTTGCTAACTAGGAAGATAAAATTTATTTAAGATATTAAATAGCTTAACTTATATTTATTCAGATTCTTAATTTTTACTCCTATTTATGTTAGAAAATACTGAACAATGTGCTTATTTATTACATGATGATTTTTACTTGTAATTTGTGTCTGGCACTATGTGCTGAAAATTAAAATTAAAATTAAATGAACATTTTTATTTGTTAAATGTCCTAGATACATAAGAAAAAAGTTTACTGCGAAGTTTCTCAGAACATGTTTTGTATTTAAAGCTGACTGATTTATTAAACAAGGGAAGTATTATCTATCAAGTGAATTGTATACATAATTTCTGGTCACCATGTCCAACATTGCACAGCTGTCATAAGAATGGCTGTAATGGCTCAAACCAATCATCCATCTAGCTCAGTATCCTGTCATCTGACAATGCCAAAGCCAGATGCTTCAGAGGGAATGAACAGAATAGGGCAATTATTGAGTGATCCATTCCCTGTCCTCCAGTCTCAGTTTATGGCAGACAGAGGCTGCAGATACCCAGGTTATAGGGTTGCATCCCTGACCATCTTGGCTAATAGCCACTGATGGACCTATCCTCCATAAACTTCATTAACTGTTTTTTGAACCTAGTTATACTTTTGGCATTCACAACACTCCTCGGCAACAAGTTCTGAAGGCTGACTGTGCATTGTGTGTAGTACTTTTTTGTTCATTTTGAACCTGCTGCCTATCAATTTCACTGGACGACCTCTGATACCTGTGTTATGTGAAGAAATATAAATAACACTTCCTTATTTTCTCCATACCATTCACAATCATAGAGACTTCTATCCTCCTTGTAGACATTTTTTTTCCAGGCTGAAAAGTCTCAGTCTTTTTAATATCTGTGCATGAAAGCTGTTCCCTACCCCCCAATCATTTTGTTTCCCTTGTCTGTACCTTTTCTTAATTCTATCATAACATTTTTTTGAGATGAAGCAATCAGAACTACATGCACCACTTAAGGTGTGGGCATACCATGGATTCAGATAGTGCAATTATGATATTTAGTATTTTCTTATCTTAACTATTGGGTCAACCAATTTTTCTGGTACTGAAATTAGGCTTACAGTCCTGCAATTACCATGACCTTCTCTGGAGCCTTTTTTTAAACCGGTGTCACATTAGCTATCCTCCAGTTGTCTGGTACAGGAGATGATTTAACTGGTAAGCTGCATGCCAGTTAATAGTTCTGCAATTTCATATCTGAGGTCCTTCAATTTCAAAAGTCCTGTCTGGCCCTTTGACTTAACGTTAAATTTATCAATTTGGTGCAAAACCTCCCCTACTGACACCTGAATCTGGGGCAATTCCATAGATCTGTCACCTAAAAAGGAAGGCTCAGATGCGGACATCTCCCCTGCATTCTTACTATACAGGCTCCCCTTTAGCCAAAAGATTCCCCAATTCCTAAAAAAACCTAAACCCCTCCTTCCTGCACCATCATCTCATCCACGGATTGGCTATGTCTACACTTGAAAAGTTAAGTCAACCTTGTTAAGCTGACTTAACTTTTTAAAGTGTGGACATGGGGAGCCCAAGGGACCTGCAGCTCTCTTCTCATTGGGACCTATGGCTTCCTGGCAGATGGAACCTGCTAGGACTCCCACAGGTCTCTGCAGGGAGTCACAACTCCTGGGAAGAAGGGAGCCGCTGAGGCTTCCCTGTCTGGGGAGCCCCAGAGAGGTGAGCACCAGTAAAGACAGCTGCCAAGGCTCCGAGGTCAGCAAAGCCCTGGAGAAGTGAGCCTCCAGCCAGCAGCAAAGGATTCCCTTGCTGCTGCAGCCCTGACCAGGGGACTGTGGTGAATCTCTTGCCACTGCAGCCAGGACCATGAGCTCCTTGCACCAAATGCACACATATGCCACCCACCTACAAGGCAATTAGGGCTGTCAAGAGACTTTAAAGAATTAATCATGATTAACTGCAATTTTACTAGCACTGTTAAAAAATAAGAATATCATTTAAATATTTTTCATGTTTTCTATTTTTTTCAAATATGGGCTAGGGGAACAAGGCTCAGGGCAAAGGGCACCAGCCCCCACAGGGCTCCAGGGCTAGGGCTTCAGCCACCTCCCCTCATTCCCCAAGCTCCATGCTGGGGTCTCAGCTCCCCATCACCACCCATGGAGATCTGGGCTGGTGCCTCAGGCCCCTGTGGCTGATGCTTCCCTCCCTGCCCAGAGATATTAGATTACCATGTTAAAAAAAATTTTTTTTGGTTTTGTTTTCAGTTAATCACAGCCATTAACAGTGATTAACTAACAGCCCTACTAATCTTACATAGTACATTCAATAGAATAACCTGGCTAGCCGCCACCCTGCTGCTGCACTTTTGCCTAGATTCTTTTTACTCCTACAGCTTCTTTTAGATTTTGTTTTCTTACTTCTGTCTAAACTGCTTTAGCATTTCAACAAAGTCTGATTCTAGGTTCTTTGCCAGCGCTTTCCATCAGTTCAGTGGTTTAACAAGCTTTAGCACTTTGGCAGCAATTATGTACAGCTTTTATTTAAAATTTTATTTACATTATTTTAATACATAATAGTTTAAATTCAGGCCTTTACATAAGTTGTTCTAACTTCACATGTAATAGGTTTATTTTTTAAAGACAACATTTAAATAAAAATCTGATTTAAATGAAAAATCATTTTTAATTTGTTTTTTAAAAGCACTGATTTTTATCCATTCTGCTTAGAATCAATTTAATTTTTCTCTGTACTTGCAATGTGTTGCAGTTTACTGAACTATAAAAAATGTTCAAAAATTGCGGTTTCTTTTAAAGTCATCTTTTATTTTCATTACTGTTTCTGTAACCCTAATCCTCCCTTTCCTTGAAAGCACGAACTGTTAAATGCAAATACTCAAGTTGTCGTTTCTGTTTCCTATCAACTGTGCAAATAGCACAAGAAAAATGTATTTTCACCTTAATTAAAAAAATCAAATTTATAACTGTATGCCTACAAAACCCAGCTTAAAAAGGATGGGTGAAAAGAAAAGGTCTGTGAATAGATGAAAAAAGTAAGGAAGCAGTAGACACACAATTCTATCTGCAGAATACAAATACAAAGAAATTTATCAGCACCACCGTACATTCTGTAATTAAGTATAAGTAAAAATCCCAATATTATAATACCAACTGATACTAAACATCACCATGATTATAATCAGTAGGAACCACTTCACCTTTTTTTTTTTGAACTTGGCTCTGTGATAGCAGCGTATCACTGAAAACAAAGTTTTAGTAGAAGGGGAATAAGGGAGATCAGATATATATAATCATGATACTTGGGATGACCTAGAGATGCTATGTTTAACAACAAACCATCCCTTGAGGTGATTATTTTCCTCACACAACTTCTTTTGATCAGAAATCTCAGCACCCAGACTATTCCAATACCATACACTAAATCAGTGGTTCTCAGCCACAGTGTTGGAACACTTCACTGTGTCACCACACACTGGTAAATGTGTCATGGAGATGGGGGGGGGGGGGGGGAGAGGGATTGCTAGATTTGGCCTTGGAGGGGTGGGCTGGTGTGTCCTATAGGGTCGCAACATACCACCAAGTGTGTCGCAACTTGCAAAAGGTTTAGAACAACTGCACTAAATGCTTATGGAATGATTTTGTAAGAGATGCACACATTCCAATGACATGCTTTTGTAAACTAGAAATTGCACTTGCCTTCCGAGGACTGGGAACTACAGGGTAGTAATGCTTCTTCTTCCAACTCATTGCGACCCCTAGAATTGAATAGCATAGAAAAAAAACAGTAGAATTGAAAACACAATACATAATGATTTAAACTAGTACATGAAAGAATAAAACAAGTCAAAATTCTTGGAACATGACAGAGTTACACATTTGATCCTTTCGCATAAGAAAAACTCAATTCCCACCGCTAAATAGCAATGCTTTGTGCATTATTGCTTTGCACTGGGACAATCACATTTTCTGTGGCATCAGGTGAAAGATTTATCCCCACTTATTGTCCAGTTTTATTTATGGTATATTTTACAACTAATAAAAAGATAGGAAAGTAGAAAACACAAGGATTAGACCATACTCTTCTATTATGAGGCAGTTAGGAGTGTACTTGGGCTAAAACCTGTCCAGGCACGATTCACCACTCAGTATAACATGATGGTGAATCCTAATGTGCAAGGGGTACCATGTTAGCTCTGCAGATTGGTGAAATACAGCTGCTTACACCATGCATCTGAGGACAATCACATCAATGCCTGTAAGCATTTCAGGACGGATCTGTGCTCTCTTCTTTCCATTTTAAGGAGTAGTAAACTCCATCCAAACTTCTGCCAGGAAAAGCACGGGATCAAGATTCCTTTCTTGTGTATATATGGAAAATCAACCTCTACATTCTCCAGGGTGTTCTTTCTGGCTGTAAATGTGTGTCTCATTCTCAGTCCCAGTTACCATGGAAATCAGCATACTTTGCTGAAACAGGCCCCATCTGAATTCCCTGGCTGAAAAAAAATGCCTTGGGGCATATACCCACTATTAGACTGATAGCCAGGGAGGAACACTACCCAACCTGCTATTGGAACACCAGAGAATTACCATCTCTCCATGTGTATCTAGCTGGTCAGGCACTGCGGACTAACACCAGGCAAGATGGACAGTCATCTTTCCTGGAGCAGGGTTATGTCCCTGTTGAGATTCATTAGATGTCTGTGACCAGAGAATCCAGGACAGTCATGAAACTGGTGTATGCTCCACACCAAGGACAGTTGGAGTGTAATTACTGGTCATAGATTTATGCTTTTTAGCTGCTGGACTTTGAAAATCTGTTACAGAGGAAGCAACTATCTATCATTCCTTGCAGTACCATAGGATAAGCACACAAATTAATTCACAGAAACTGAACAAACTCTTTGGGGTGGGAGAAGTGGAAGAAAAGATCGTTTGGATAGCTGGATTTACTACTGCTTAGTTTTGCATTCACTGAGAAATGACTGAACAACAGCTAAAGTGAAGATGACCATGATCTTTTACTAGCATCCACAGGGAAGCAAATAGAATTAAGGTTGCAAAATGTTTTGTTTTAATTTAAACATTGGTTCTTCACTTACAAACAACACTGTGAGAAAGCCTCTTTGACAGGTTTGACAATCTGAAAATTGTACCCAGGTGTCTGTGTCTCTCTCTCTCTCTCTCTCTCTCTCTCTCTCTCTCACACTCACACACACACGGAATCCTGTGCAAGTCGTCCTGTGGCACTTAAAGACTAATGAATTTATTAATCGCATGAGCCTTCATGGAAGAAAATCCCACTTTGTCAGATGCTTGGAAGATGGGGAAACTTACAGAATGGGAGTAAACAAATGCAGGGAAGTGTAAGTCATGGTATCAGGTCACACTAATAGCAAATCAAAGCAGTTGTGAAGATTCAAACACTGGGGAACAAAATACAGAGGGAAATGAGGTCAAATCACCTTTTGTAATGAGAAAAAAAACCCCAAAGTCCTTATTTAGCCCTGAGGAAACATGGTCAGATTTGCAAATTAATTCCAGCTCTGCTGTTTCTCTTTCAAACCTTGATCCGGTATTCATCTGTCTGAGCACAGCAATTAGTAAATCATCAATAGAGTGATCAGGAAGACTGAAATGCTCACCCACCAGTTTCAGAATGTTATTTCTGATGTCAGATTTATGTCCATCTATTCTTTTGCACAGAGACTGTCCTGTTTGTCCAATATATGATGCAGAGGGACATTTCTGGCACATGATGGTATAAATCACATTGGTGGATGAGCAGGTGAGCCCTTGATGGAGTAGCTGGTTTTATTAGGTCCTGTAATAGTGTCATTTCTGCAGATATGTGAGCAAATTGGCAGCGTGGTTTGTTATGGATAGAAAGCTCTTGTTTTCCATCCTTGTTTTCCACTGGTTTTTAATCAAATTGTATATTTATGGTAATTTCCCAGATAAAGATGAGAGGACAAGTGCTTCTAATCAGAGCGCCCGGATTTTCTGGGATTCATAGCTGACAAATTTCTCCACTCAAGAGTTATTGAACAAACAAAATGTCATGCCATTTTTGGGTTTAGTAGTGGTAAGTAGAGCTGATCTCAGAAAGAACTGGTTGTACAGGACAACCTTAGTTCAAATAATCATGAGCTAATTCCGTTTAAACTAAATGGAAGGCTAGACAAAACAGGTCTGAAACTAAGGTCCTTGATTTCAAAAGGGAAAATTAAAAAAAAAAAAAAAATTACGGGAATTAAATAGAGAAGGTGACTGCACCAAAGAATTCAAGAACACAAATGTAAAGAAGGCTTGGATTTTAAATAATAAACGCAGAAGCTATCTGAAGCCTAAATATCAAGTAAGGGGGAAAATACTGCATGGAGAATTGCAGACCAAGCATCTCAAAGAGATTATTGAAAGAAATCGAAGACTAAAAGGAGTGAAAGGTGGGATGAATTGGCAAGGAAACTCTCTCTTAAAGATCCGAAAGTGTAAAGATAAAAACAGAGTCCTGTGGCACATCTGAAGACTAACATTTATTTACTGCACGAGCTTTCATGGATAAAACCCCACTTTATCAGACACACAAAATGGAAACTACAGTATTGAAGGGAACATATAAATGCAGAGAAGAGTAAGTCACAAGGTCAGTTCAGATTTTTTTTTTTTTAGCAACCCAAGCAAGTTGGTTAGATTCAAACAAAATCCTATCTATTGTTCTACATTATTTGAATCAACACAGCTTGTTTTGTTTCCTAAAAAAATCTGAACTGACCTTGTGACACACCCTTCTCTGCATTTATTAATAGGACTAATATGGCGGATAAGGAACTGGCTACAAGAGAGATAATAGGTCATAAAAAAGGTGAACTCTCAGGATGGAAGGAACTGCTTAGTGGAGTTCCTCAGGAATCAGTCCTGGGACCAATCTTATTTAACATTTTCATCAGTTATTTGGGCACAGAATTGGGTGTCCGCTAATAAAATTTGCAGATGGCATAGGTGGGAAGTATTGCAATATAGAGGAGGATCTGAATATGATATAAGATGACTTGAATGACATCAAAAATGAAAGTAATAGAAATGGGATGCTATTTGTAACAAAGTCATGCACTTGGGGACTAACAAGAATTTACACTATAAACTGGGGGCTTAGACGGAAGCAACAGAAAATGAGAAAGACCTCAGTATACTGGTTGATGAATATGAGCTGCCAATGTGATGTGTCTGTGAAAAAAGATGAGGTATTTCCAGCACAGACCAAGAAGTTTTATTACCATTAGGCAAAGCACTGGTTAGACCTCTGAGAAAACTGTTAGCAATTTTGGTCTTGCATGTTTAAGAGAACTGAATTCAAACTGGAAAAGATGCAGAAAAAGGCTATTAGCATGATCACAGGAATGGAACACACACCTTACAAGAGAAGACTCTAAAAGCTTGGCTTGTTTAGCTTCTAAAAGAAGATGAGGGGAGATATGATTGCCCTCTATAAAATGCATCAAGGAGATAAATACCAAGAAGAGAAACATATTATTTAAGTTAAACCTATGTTGACACAAGAACAGATGGATATAAACTGGCCATCAACAAGTTAAGGTTTGAAGTTAGGCAAAAGTTTCTAACCATTGGAGGAATGAAATTCTGTAACACCCTTCCAAGGGGAGCCATGGGAGAAAAGAAATCTAACCTCAATACTGATCTTAAATTCATGGAGGGGATAGTATAATGAGATTTCCTACAATGGTATGCGGCCCATCTGCGACTCCTAGTTGTGAATGTTGCCAACAGCTGGAGAGGGGACACTAAATGGGGATATTTCAAGTTAGCACAAAGACCTCTTTCTCAGATCTCTGTGTAGCAGGTTTTGCTTGCTGACATGTTCAGGCTCTAACTGATCACTGTATTTGAGGTTAGGAATGAATTTTCCCTAAGTCAGAATGGCAGAGACCTGTTTTTTTTCCACCTTCCCCTGCAACATTGGGCACGGGTCATTGGCAGGTTTAAACAAGAGTCAGTGGTGGATTTTTCTATAACGAAGTCTTTAAATCATGATTTGGTGACTTCAGGATCTCAGCCACATATTATGGGCCTAATATGAGAGTGGCTCCGTGGCCTGTGATGTGCAGGCTGGTCAAACTAATTGATTACAATAGCCTTTTTTGGACTTAAACCTGTGATTCAATTAACTGTAGTGTCTGGATTTGCCAGTCCTGTTTTTCTCAATCTTATCAAATGAATAGCTTTATATTAACGTTAACTCTAATTACAACAAAAAGCAAGACACATATTCACATCACCAATTACTTACAATACTACAGTGCTGGTTGATACAATGTACTCCAGTTCTTTGGTCCATGGATTGATGAAACTAAACCACTGGCTCTTTAATGTAATGAAATTTCCATCTTTTGCTCTGAATTTGTAGGAATTTGTAAATATTTTTTCTTTACTCTGCAACACTAGATAAGAAGAAAGCCATATTAAATTCATCCTGAAATGTATACACAAGAAGAAACAAATGACTTGAAAATCTGCTTGATAACTTCGTTTTCATAGCCACACAACTAACAAAATAATTTCAATCTACATGCAAAAGAACTTCAGAGTTACAAACACATCAGGAATAGAGGTTGTTTGTAATTCTGTAATGTTTGCTAATCTGAACAAAACGTTATGGTTGTTCTTTCAAAAATTTACAACTGAAAACTGACTTAATGTAACTTTGAAACTTACTGTACAGAAGAAAAATGCTGCTTTTGACCATCCTAATTTAAATGAAACAAGCAGTTTCCTTATCTTTTCATTTTTTTAATACCCCCCCCCCCTTTTTTTTTGGTAGTTTACATTTAACACAGTACTGTATTTGCTTGTTTTGGGGAGGCAGAGGGGCAAGGAAGAGAGCAGGAGGGGTTCTCTGCTGCTGCCTGCACACTTGTGGTTCCAAATGAGATGCGTGACTGGCCAGTCAATTCGTAACTCTGGTGTCGATAACTCAGATGTTCTACTCTAGTGTCAGCAATGCGCTCAATCTTTCCAGATAGGCACAAAGACTGGAGTCCAGTCAAATTTCAAATGTAGCCATTTGATCAGACGTCAAGCAAGCCCATCACTCAGGCTCATGCAAGTTAACAGTGAGAAGTTTTGAGGCTTGGTGATCCTTTATATTCAGTAGTTAATTATATGACTACACACGATTTTCTATACAAGACTCTTCCATCATTCAGTGTACAGAGACTAAGGAAAGAGAAAATATTCTCTTGTGACTAAGGCATTGGATGGGATCCAGGAGGGGCAGAGGATTCTACTACAGACTTTATATATGATATGAGGTGATACTTAATGCACATGAACAAGGGGGCCTTGTTTCTAACATTTTCTCTCTCTTGAATACTTGACTTAAAGTTCCTTTAAAATAATGTTTGTAGGTAATTTATACAGGGAGAACAAAGCATTTCATACCTTCTTTGTGTTTATCAGCTAGATGACTGTGATCATCTTGGTGAAAGTACTCATAACAAGACGTTCCTAGAAGCTCTTGTGGCACATACCCTAAAATTGCTGTTGCACTGTTAAGCCATAAAAAGAGAGGATTCACGCAACTGAAACGCTTTCTTCATCATTTGCCAACATCATACAACACAGTAAAAGCACATTTACAGGGGAAACACATTTATTTGTGTGTCAAAAGAAAATTCCACTAAAACATGTATCAGATCTAAGTAAGTATAGGAAATAAATGGTGATTAAGATGCAGATTATTTTGAATCTCTTTGCAATAGAAACAGCATATTAACATGTTATGTTACCCCATACTGACACACACAAAATAGTCCAAATCCACATTTGGCAGAGAACATCTAAATTATTAGTTGCTGTTGCACTGTTAGTTCTATAAGCTAGTTTACTATACAGAAAAGTGATTGATTTAAATTATTTAAAAATCCCATGGTTCAGTAAACCCTTTATAAATTCAATCTATTTTAATTTATTCTTTGAATTCTTCTAGGGAGAATGAAACTCTTTACTTTGTCTCAAAATGTAAAAAATCTGTATTTCTTTACACAATTGTATTTAAAGAGTTAATTTTATTCTATATCGACAGGCGCTTACAGGTGAAAGGCAGAATTGCCTAGACAAAGCACAGTAAACCAACTGCACAATATTTCTAGTTAAAGTAAATCATCTGGAAAATAAGAAAAACTAACAACTGAGTCTACACAACAAATTGTTTATTTTAGATAAACCAGAAACACATGGACAAACCCTCATGCTTATTAAATAATTTATTGTCATAATTTAAATGTGTTGCATAAATGTTAAGTAGTAAACTCAATTTTCTGGTTAAACGCTAACTGCTGACACAAATTTAGCTTTCTCAAATTCTAATTTGAGATTTTTTGATTAATGAGGTGAAAAGCATTGTGATGGAGTAGGCTCTGGTCCTGCAAGAGCCGAACTGGTCCAGGTGGACCCGATTAGCTAACCAGACTGCAAATAGAATCTTTAGGTTGGAAGCAGCTAATTAGAGAGGAGAGGCTCACCTGTGCAGGAACAGAAAGGGCCTATAGAGGCAGGAAGCTGGCAACAGAGAGGAGCTGCTAGGAGAGGCTGCAGGAAGCAGGCACTCTATGGGAAAGGGAAAGAGGGTTTGGAGTTGGTATGCTCAGAGCAATGAAGGAAACCAGAAGCTGTCACGGAAAGGGGCAGAGAGGGCTGGGAGAGGAAAGCTCAGAAGTGCTGGGTGGTGGATTCCTGGATTGGAACCCAAAGTATTTGGTGGGCCTGGCCTTTCCTACCGGCCACCAAGTGGCGTAGACCAGTCACTGGGAGCAACCTAGAGGATTGCCTGGGTCACTGTGAGAGTAAGTGAGATTTGCCAGCTTGTTCCCTGTAAATGGCAAAGGCTGAGTGACCTCCTCTGAGAATTGAGTCACAAAGAGAATGCTGCATTTTCTGGGCCAAGAGATGAGCTACAGATAGGCGAGAGAGAGGGCATGATGGCGTGTGACCGTGGAAAGGGGCATCGGCCTCAAGAGCTAATCGCCATGTGAGAAGGACGAGACCAGCAGTGAGTGGTGGACTCCTTTATAAGCATGACAACATATTTCATGATTATTTTATTTGGTCAGTTACTTTTATTCTACATTAACAGGCTTTGATCTTACAGATGAAAGGCAGAATTATCTAGATAAAGCACAGCAGAACAAGTATAATGAGCTACTTAAAGTAATGAGCTTCAAAATAAGAAAAAATGACAATTGAGTCTACACCACAGATTGTTTTTTGGATAATACAGTAACACACGGACAAACTCTCAAACCATATAGTTTTTTCTTTTTCTCCTATATGATGGTCTATATATGTGAATCCTGTTCAACAATCTCTCTTCTATGTAACAGAAACCATTAGGCAACCTACATACAGGAGTCTCCTCTCATTGTAAAAATAAAATGCTTACCGTTGATCTACATAAACAAATTTTCCATCCATGGCAAAGCGTGTAACAAATTCTGTTGGTTTGATCTTTATCTCTCCACTCCTCTGTGAAACAATACAAGGATGCAATCTCCCAACTGCAACAAGACAGTTGAAGTTACTGCTGTCTTTTTCGGTATCGTTCTCCTCTTCCATTCCCACCTCGCTATGTGGCCAGCACTTCAGATAGCCAGTGCAATGGATTGTACGGTACTTTGTGTGATCTAATTAAAAAGGTGAAAGAAAAAGTTAGATTACCAAATAAAAATTAATTTACAATTTCTTTTCCAGCTGCTAGCTTGTGTGTCCACATACAGGTCTGACCCCTACACAATGTAAATAATATTGAATAGTATTTTAAATGTGTTCTTGTACAAGAAAATTAAACGAACAGTTAGTAACAGACAGATTGCTTAACTTACTACACATGTTATGCAGTTTCTTGTGTGTTGTGAATTACATTAAGCTAAAGAGACATTCTGTAATTTGAATCTCAAGCTGAAGTGAGAAGACTAGGATATGGTCATTTTGGTGTAACTGCTAAGATGATGAAATTTTCAGAAAAATGTAAAAGCTTTAAGTTCCAAAGGGATAGCCATGTCAGTCTACTTCAGCCAAATAAGGAGTCCTGTGGCCCTTATAAAAACTAAAATTTATTGTGAGCTGCAATGCCTTAATAAATTGGTTGGTCTTTATAAGTGCCAAAGGACCCCTCATTTGTTTGGTAAATTTGTTTAATTTCCAGTATATGCTGCAATTCATCTCAGTGGATCTCACACCATTTAATTATGTACATTTTAGGTTTCACTATATTCACCATGAGAAGAATGCAGGACTGCAGCTAAGAAGACTGCAGTCATACTACACAAGAGGGAGCAGACAGGGTAGTTTTCTCAAAGATATTGGGGTAAACCTCTACCACTCTAAAAAGTGCCATGGGATTGTTAGCATCCACACAGCGCAGACAGGAAACCTGTTTTTAGAGTCCTATACAAAGATGCTTTCTCCCCAGAAAAACTGAACAGAACTCCATTTATCTACTTTGGAAAAGGAAAGCCTAAATCATTTCCATTGGATTTCAACACGTCTTGAGGCATGTCTAGATGTTTAGTTCATTTTCATTTTTCCTAGGCACTGACAAATGCAAACATATCTCCACTACAGTCAATAGGCGTTTTGCCACACAATTCAACATGGCCAGGATTTTACACTAAACATTATGAAAGAGTAAAGCAGTTGTATGGTTAATATCAACCAGAGCAACTTTACCTTTTATTTTAAAGTGACATTAGATTTTAGAATGCCTGACCATTTTAATAAACTTTGCAAAAATCTATTTTGAATATTAAAACCTTAGTTTAAAGAACTGAACCAGTACACTGAAAACGTGACAAATATTTACTAACATTCATGGAAACCAAAAAAAGGCTACATAAAGATAGAATGCAATGCAACCAAAAATTACACTGAATTATTGAAGAGGCAAACTTTTAAACCAGGACCTGAAGAAGAGCTCTGTGAGACTCAAAAGTTTTTCTCTCTCACCAACAGAAGTTGGTCCAATGAAAGATATTACCTCATCCACTTTGTCTCTAGTTTCCTGGGATCATCACAGCTATGCTCACTCAACATTCTAAAGAATTGACTTCATTATAAAAACAACTGAAGGGAAAAATCATACCCTAATATGTAATACAAAAGCAACTGAGGGGGAGGGGAAAGTTTCCCTGTTTACACTATCCTCTCCAAAACAGAGAGTTTTGCAACCCCATTCATAGTTGTCTCCATGAGAGAGATTCCTCTTACTTCTATGCTTTTGAATTGTTAGAGTTCTGTTCATTAATTCCCCTCAGTCTTTAAGATCCCACTAGACTCCCACATACACTCTCAAAACAATAACAATCTCTCATTTTCTTTTGTCTTTGAGGGACTACTAAACCATGCTTTTCAGAAATAATAAAGTGAGGGTTACTCACCCATGTGCAGTAGCCAAGGTTCTTTGAGATGCGTGTCCCCATACTGCTCCACTGTAGGTGCGTGGGACGCACTCCGCATCTGTCATCAGAGATTTGTCAGCACAATCCTTAGGGGTGGGGGGGAGGCACACGTACTGCGAGGAGCTTGTGACTGTGTTTGCTGTCATTTAGAACGCATGTGACCCCCATCACCCTCCAGTTCCTTCTCTACCACGGAATATGATTTGACAAAGATACTCTGAAGTAGAGAGGAGGAGGGTGCGTAGTAGAGCAGTACGGGGACATACATCTCGAAGAACGCTGACTACTGCACAAGGGTGAGTAACCCTCATTTCTTCTAGTAGTGTCCCCATATGTTCCAGTGTAGGTGACTACAAAGCAGGTCCCTCAGTTGGAGAGGGGAACTTCAGAGTTTCTATTTTCTACAGATCTTAATACTGCCAGACCAACTGAGGCGTCTAAGGCGGAATCTTGGTCAATGGCATAATGCTTTATGAAGGTGTCTGCTGAGGTCCAAGTCACAGCTTTATGAACATCAGATATCAGTATATTGTTCAAGAAAGATGTAGATGTTGACACGGATCTGGGTAGAGTGTGCCCGGATTATTTTGGGTAATTCTATTCCACGCTGTTCATAGGAGGCACGGATACACATAGAAATCCATTTAGATAGTCTTTGTTTAGAGATTGGATTCCCCTTTGATCATTTAGTAATAGAAACAAGGAGCCTAGGTGTTTTCCTAAATGCTGTGGTTCTCTCCCAATAAAAAGCAAGAGCACATCACACGTCCTGCAAATGCAGCACAAAGTGCAGTGCATTGGCGTGTGGGTTTGGGAAGACAACGGCTAGGTGAAGTGTCTGATTCACAGGAGAAGTTGAAGTTACCTGAGGTAGAAATTTAGGACATGGCCGGACAGAGACTTTATCTTTGTGGTAAATTGCGTAAGGTGGGTGTGCCATAAGCGCAGCAATCTCACTTACATGTCTTACAGATGTTATTGTGACGAGAAAGGAAACCTTCATGGAAACATGAAGTACGGAACACATAGCCTGTGGTTCGAATGCTGGTCTTCTAAGCGTTTTGAGGACCATAATGAGGTCCCACTGTGGTACTGGGGGTCGTACATCCGGATGCATATTTTGGATGCCATCCATAAATCTGACAATCGGATGAGCGAAAAGGGATAAGTTTTGTAAAGCTCATGGAAAGTAGATTTTGCTGCTAGGTGTACTCTGATGGTGTTGATTGATAAATTTGTTTCTTTTAATTCAAGCAGATAGTTGAAAATATCTGGGACAGACTGTCTACCTCCCACTGACTGCACCAAATAGAGAATCTGTCCCGCTTTTGAAGGTGAGTAACCCTTGTCGCAGGATCTCTCTTGTTTAGGAGGACATGTTTGACTGGATCTGAGCACTGGGCTTCTACATCATTGAACCACAGAGGAGCCATGCCATGAGATGTAGTCTGTCGAGGTAAGTATGTATTGTCTGTATCTTGTTTTGCAACAAGAAGTTCAGGATTGGTGGAAGGGTAATCAGTGGTTCCCTGGACATCTGTAGGAGATAGGAGTACCATGTCTGTTTTGGCCATGCTGGAGCGATCATTATTACATTGGCTTTGTCCTGTTCTATTTTGTGTAGAGTCTTGGGGATCACGGGTATAGAAGGAAAAGCATACAGAAGGGATAGCTAGCAACCAGTAATGAGTGGAGTGCCCCAGGGGTCAGTCCTGCAGCCCGTTCTGTTCAACATCTTCATTAATGATCTTGATGATGGGATGCTGCATGCTGAGTAAGTTCACGGATGACACCAAGCTGAGGGGAATGGCAAACACCCTGGAGGGCAGGGACACGATTCAGGGAGACTTCGACAAATTAGAGCAGTGGGGGGGGGGGGGGGAAAATCTCATGCAGTTCAACAATGACAAGTGCAAAGTCCTTCACTTAGGATGGAAAAACCCCATGAACTGATGCAGGCTTGGGACTGACTGGCTAAGCAGTAGTACTGTAGAAAAGGACCTGGCTGTTATGGTGGATGGGAAGATGGCTATGAGTCAACAATGTGCTCTTGTAGCCAAAAGGGCTAATGGTGTGTTGGGCTGTATCATTAGAAGCATTACCAACAGATCAAATGATGTGATTATTTCCCTCTATTTGGCATCGGTGAGGCCGCATCTGCAATAGTGTGTCCAGTTTTGGGCTCCCCACTACAAAAAGGACGTGGACAAATTAAAATGAGTCCAGCAAAGGGCAATGAAAATGATTAGGGGGGCTGGGACACATAACTTATAGGGAGAAACTGAAGGAACTAGGCTTATTTAGCCAGCAGAAGAAAAGACTGAGGGGGGGGATTTAGAAGCAACCTTCAACTACTTGAAGGGGTGCTCCAGAGAGGATGGAGCTTGGCTGTTCTCAGTAGTAACAGAGGACAGAACAAGGAGCAATGGTTTCAAGTTACAGCTGGGGAGGCTGAGGCTGGATATTAGGAAAACTTTCTCACTAGGAATGGTGAAGTATTGGAATGGGCTGCCCAGTGAGGTTGTGGAATCTGTGTCTTTGGAGATATTCAAGGTCCGGTTAGACAATACCCTGGCTGGGATGATTTAGTGAGAGTGGTCCTGCTTTTAGCAGGAAGTTGGACTAGATGACCTCATGAGGTCCCTTCCAACCCTATGATTATGACTGGTCCCTTTTGAAGAGGAATGTGTCCCCTTTCAGGCCCTCCCCAATTCTGCTCTTGAGCAAAATGTTCTGCATTTTTTGTTTGCAGATGTTGCAAAAAGGTCCATAGTGGGGTAGCCCCAATGTCAGGAATAGGTGATGAAGGACTTCATCATTGACTTCTCACTTGTGAGCATCTGCAAAGTTCTTGATCAGAGTGTCTACAGTGATATTGTCTTTGCCAGGTGGCTATATGTCTAAGAGCTGTACCTTGTGGGAGACACATCAATTCCATAGTTTCATTGCTTCTACACGTGAAGATTGGGAATGCACCCGTCCCTGTTTATTGATATAGTGCATGCACACTATACGGTCCATCCACACCTTAATTATGTTTTCTGCTATTACTGGGAGCACATGGTGGCATGGGTCCCATACTACTCGTAAGTCTAATAGGTTTACGTGTCGAGCTCTCTCCTGCACCGACCATTTGCCTTGGGTCATTTGTTCCTAGAAGCAAGCTCCCCAGCCTATCATTGAGGCATCCGCCATTATAAGTAGAGAGGGGCTTTGTGAGGTGAAGGGAACGCTCTGTAGGAAATTTTCTCGACTTGTCCACCAGATCAGTGTCTTTCATGGGTTTTGGGATGGGCGGGAGACAATGAATTGTATGTTTCTGTGGTTTGTAGTTTCTCAGGAACCACATCTGTATAGATCGTATATATAGTCTTGCATAATAACCAGGTGAGTGGTTACTGCCCTGCATCCCAGCAATTGCATACTTGTTCACACACTGAGGGTCCGACAAATTTGTGCGGTATGCCTCAGATTTTTTACGGCACTGAACCTTTCTTGGGGAAAATATATGTTGCCTGAGGGTGTGTGTATTCAAGCACTGATGAAGTAAATCTCTTGTGA
This sequence comes from Podocnemis expansa, assembly GCA_007922195.1. Lineage (NCBI taxonomy): Eukaryota > Metazoa > Chordata > Testudines > Podocnemididae > Podocnemis > Podocnemis expansa. The sequence continues at coordinate 9,599,808 of ML682017.1, forward strand.
AGGACAGAAGGAGGACTTTTTGTAATCTATTGTCAGGCCAAGCAATTGAAACAGCTTTTCTGTTATACGTGTCACTTCTTGTGCTGCTTGGTACGACCATGCCCTTATCTAACAACTGTTCAGGTATGGAAAAACTGTTATACCTGCCCTCTGAAGATGTGCTGTAACCATGGCCATCTTTTTCAAGATCACTCTCAGGGCAGTGCAAAGGCCGAACAGCAATACCATATACTGGTAATGTTTGTCTAAGAATACAAATCACAGAAACTTCCTGTGTGCTGGGTAAATTGTAATATGAAAATAGCGTCCTTGAGGTTGAAGGAAGCTAACCAGTTTTCTTGTTCCAGAGCAGGAAGTATGGTGGACAGTGTTATCATTTTGAACTTGTGGATCTCAATGAACCTGTTTAATCTTCTGAGGAGCAGAATAGGTCTCCAACCCCCCATTTTCTTTTGGGTAAGAAAGTATTGGGAGTAAAATCCCTTCCCAATGAACTGCGTTGATACCTCCCACTATCGGTCCAATATGTAGGAGGCTGTTTATCTCCTCCTGTAGAAGGTGTAAGTGAGAGGGGTCCTTGAAAAGGGATGGGGAAGGGGGTTTAGAAATGGGGTTTGACGTGAAAGGGATTATATATTCCCTGCTGATAACCTCTAGTAACAATTTGTCCGATGTGATGGTTTTCCATTATTGGAGGAATGGGAACAGTCTGTTCCTGAATAACCAAAAATGTCTTGTTGGTAACATTCTGGTCTAGAACCAGGTGGTCCGACAAACCCTCAAACAACTCTTCAAAACTGCTGTTTCAAAGTAGTCAGTTGTGCACCCGAGGATGGCTGGTTTGATTGTGTACACCTTTGTTGTTGTTGTCACGGCCTGGAGCAAGAGTTGTCAAATATTCTGCTCTGCTGGGAGTGTGGGTATCTATTGTAGTTCTGATACCAATAGTTTCTCCTCGTTGTGGGAGTGAAGATACCCAGCGTATGGAGGGTCACTCTTTAATCTTTCAATGTGTACATTATGTCATTTGTTTTCTCTCCAAACAGCTTTTTCTTATCAAATGGTAGGTCTTTGATGGCGGCCTGTAGCTGTTTGGGCAGTCTGGCTGAATGAAACTAGGATGACCAACACATGATTATTGCTGTGCCAACTGTATGAACCACTGTATCCGTGATGTGAAGTGAAGCTTAGATGGCAGTTCTAGCTATCAGTTGGCCCTCCTTTACCAGCGAATTCAATTATTGCATTTTATCTTCTGGAATGTAATAAAGTCCAAGATTTTTGTGTAATCGTCAGTCATAATTCGATAATATCACCATGTAATTGGCTACCTGTACTTGCAGAGTGGCCAAGGTGTACAGCTTTCTCCCCAGGAGATCAAGTTTCTTATCCTCTTTATCACTTGGTGTCGATCTATTCTGGCTCTGTCTCGATCACTGGTTAGCCACGTCGATTACGAGGGAGTTAGGTTGTGGATGAGTGAAAAGGAACTCATTGTCCTTTGGAGCAATAAAGTATTTTTTTTCCAGCTTTCTTGCTAGTTGGTGTAGCAGTAGCTGGCTCCATGATTCCCTCATCCATAGGAAGGGAAATCTTTGTGAAGGAGCCGGACTGTAGGATTCTGCATAACTTGTGCTGAGAAGCTGAGGTCTCTTGTAACAAGATGCCCATACTCTCAGCTACTCTTTAAAAGAGTTCTTGGAACTGTTTAGAATCATCTGCGGTAGAGCATGGAGCAGCTGTATTCATTTCCTCTGGCGTTATCTATGTAGAGTTTTTCACAGTCAAGTGTTGTTGCTGCTCAGGCATTGGGGGTGCAGGGGACTGTGGAAGGATTCCTGCCTGAGATGTGGAGGACATGCCCAATTGTGCCCCAAAATTTGACCAGTTTCCCAATGCCATCCACTGTATACTATACGGAAAGGTTGAATACCAAAATGGAGGCCCGTGAGAAAACTGGGTTAGAAGGCTGAGATGAAGTCTTGTAGCACTGCTTTATGGGTTCTCTGCTTTTAATTTGAGATTTATCATTGTCTAAACTCAGGTCCTCCTCAGAAGAGAAAGATGTTGAGCTGTAGCTTCCTGGAGACAAGTCAATACAGAGGATCAACTAAATGATTGTTCATCACCCTGAGTTTTCTCTTTGTGTTTCCTGGAAGCTGACTGTAAATGTCGCTGAGTGAGACTGTAGTGCCTGCTGCTCACTCAGTTTCGGAGTTGGTGTTAGAGCCAGCTGTGGTGCCATGGATTGAGGGAGCACAGTCAGGGCCAGCGAAAGTAAAAAGATGCCAGCAACGGCACCAGTAGTGGAATAAGTGTTGGCACCATAAGCATGAGCAGCACTGGCATCACTGTCGTTGTGGCCATTATGGCTGTTGTCTGTGCTACAGCCGTCAAAGCTGGTGCCACCTGGGGCTCCCTGCTTTGTATTCCAAGCCCATGCTCTGTGCCTGAGCTTGAGAGGCAGGCTCCATTCTTCAGAGTACTGGTACGAGAGGGACTTTACCCTCTTTAGTACCAATTCACTTGTGATTGCTTCTGCTCTTCTTAGCAGTCAATGGAAATGAGGCAGAGGAGTGCCTCTTTTGTGGTCTCACAGTCAGAGAGGGAGGAGACCAGCCAGGGTCCAAAGCTGGTTGAAGCACACCCTCCATGAGGAGGAGTTTTAGTCTCATGTCCCTGTCTCTCCTGGCTCTGGACTTCAGGTTTTTGCAATGTGCGCCCTTGTGAGGGAGATGTCCCTCACCCAGACACGGCATACAGTGCTCATGCCCATCTGAGGCAGGCATACCATCATTGCAGGTGGCACATTGTTTGAACCTGGACAAGTTCGGCACTCCCAGTCTCGGCTTTTTTTTCCTTTTAGGTAAGTAGTGTGAAGATTTAATTATAACTGCTGAACTCTAACTAGAGAAATGGGAGAAAACTAACCAAGGTGAACCATTGAAGTGGGCTATTCAGAGCTGCTGAGGGCTCCATGAAAGATCGGAGGTGGTTGAGAAGGAACTGGAGAGTGAGGGGGGGTCATGCATGTTCTAAATGGTGGCAGACACTGCCATGAGCTCCTTGCCGTGTGCCTCCCCCCCACAAGGCTCTGCTGACAAGTCTCTGACGACAGATTCGGAGTGCATCCCACACACCTACAGTGGAGCATACGGGGACACTACTCAAAGAAGAGCAATGTCTTAGGTATATCATATTCCCTACAACTATTCTATGAAGTCATTGCTTATTACTTAGCCCCTATTACTGACTGAGAATTAAATATATGACTTTTAAAAAGAGGAATCCCAAACTCAGCCTCTTTTTGAGATACCTTTCTTCTTTGGGTTGGACAAGCATTTCTTTTCTTCCTTGACTGTGATCCTATTATACTTTATCCGACAAAAGAATGAACGCCGAGCACCAGAATGCAGTCGAGCTGATCCAGGTCGAAAATCCATACGTACTTGCAAGCCAGCTTGTAAAAGTTCAAGACGACAGTCACAAAAAGTCTTTGGACAACAGAGAATTATTTGCATTTAATTCATTAATATAGTCTCCTAATTGTCTTACTGCCTCTAATATGTTTCATGTGCAATTAACTACTGAAAAAACTTAAATGAATTAAAATAAAATGATCAAAACATGATTGTCAAAAGTGGAAGCTAACAAAATATTTTAATACACCATTTAATGCTATGTAAACTCATTTAGTAAATTAAGCTTTTAAAAACTTTTTGTTTCTATTTGGTAGCCGCAAAACAGATGCAAAGCTGCTCCTCCAAAATAGTGATCAGCTGCACAGTACATAACGTTTTCCATACTAGCAATATAAGACTTGGTTAAATTAGGATGACACTTAGCATTTTCAGAGAAGACAGTGATTCTTGGCATTGAAGCATTTTATCCCAAGCTCGACTACATCAGGTCTTTTGTATTGACAAGACCTATCAAATACAAGAAAAAGAAGTAGCACGCCTGGTTAAGAAAAGTTCATACTAACTCTTGGTAAATGTCTAATAATGTAAATTTCAATCATTTTGATTACCTAAAATGAGTTCCTTTCTGATACAGCTTTCAACTTTTTTGTGTATTCTAAGCTGCAAGTATGTATACAAAAATGTTTTGTTGTACAAATCATATGAATGTTTGCAAATATATGCATACAGGAATCTGTCCTATTTAATAACTGTACTGAAAAACAACTGAAGACCTAGCATTAAAAAATCCGAGTGTATTGAAACAGACACTTACTTTTGGCATCTACAAACTTTTCTCTTGGTGCAGCATCTGAAGACGAAAGCTGCTCCTTCACTTTGGCAACATCTTTTGGATGCAAGTAGTCAAATAAACTTTGTCCAGTCAAAGTGGTCTAGAGAAGAAAATGTTAATTTAAAAGTTGTCCATCATACATCTCTTCACCAAGGAAATTAATATTCTAAGCTGTCTTAAAAAAAAGACATACTTCCCAGACGGCTGAATTATTCTATCTAAATTGTAGCATTTGTCTATTTAATTTGCTTTCAATTAACAGCTGTGTTGAATTATTTTTGTTTCAATGTTTGAATTAAAAGCATATGGACAACACAGAAATAAGTATAAAAAAAAGTGTCAGAAATGCAATTACATCTTAACCATCAAGTTAAATGCTGAAACTGCAAAACATTCATTCATCTTGCTTTCCTATATTTAAGGGATGATGGTGTCTCTTACTGCTGGCTAGAGAACGGCCAGGGGGTAAACAGCTGGGTTTAAACTCTAAAAATAGTATGATTTCAAATGGAATGGTGGAAGGAGTTTAAAAGTAAATGTGGGTGGCACCAGTGGTTCAGAAAACAGCTCATCAGCTACTGGCCAAGGCAGTTCAGGCTAGAGACTTCCAGAAAATAATCTGCATACTGGTAAAGGGGAATCACTACCTGCACTTTTGTAAGATGACTTATTCAATTTTAAATAAAAGCTCATCATTTTTGTGTGCGCACACGTGCGGACTCATGCACGTGGCTATACATACATAAATGGAGTCTAGATTGGTCTTCATCTTTCCTCTCTTCTCTGAACTAAAATGACTCTAGATTGTGTTCCTGTAGTGCAGAAATCGGCCAGAGAGATGTCTGTTCATGACTATTCAATCTTACAACCTTTAAAACTAATCAAGTATCAAGCTGAGTTTCAATTTACTTGCACTGTTGAAATACTGGTTTTCTAACATTCAAAGAATCACAACACCATTCAACAGCCCAAATCTCCGTCAATAAAAAGTGGAAATAAGGATGTCCTCAAAACATATTTTTCTCCTGGTTTACCATATAAATCATGTTCTGAATATCATGATTTTAAATCAAATGCCAGTAATTGTGTCAGGAATGTTCAGTGTAATTACAGGATGCTTATAATTTCAAGTAACGCAAGTCAGTGGAGTAATTGTATTGAAGAGAAAGACACAGAGTCCCGGGGCACTTTAAAGACTAACGAATTTATCGCATGAGCTTTCATGGGCCCATCCTCAAAGCACTTGATGAAGTGGGATTTTCTCCCACAAAAACTCATGAGATAAATAAATCTGTTTGTCTTTAAAAGTGCCACAGGACTCCTTATTTGTTTTGCTGAACTAGACTGACACAGTTGCCCCTTTGGAACTTGTATTGAAGAGGAAGCTGAAGCCAAAAGACAAAGAAACCATGCATGTTAAATGGTATTTATAACAAAACCAAAACCATCAGCTAGAAAATAACTAAGTCATTTTAATAAAAAACACAACTTTATTACAACTACCTGATCATAATTAAGTATCTTGCAGACCGATTCAGAGACAAAAATAATTTTTCCTCTATCACATCCGACCACAAACAGGAACCCATCAGCCGCCTATAATATAAAAATGTAGTCTTTAAAAAAATATAATAAATTACAGAAGACAAACTAAAATGATGATAAATACCCAATCAGACCAGGATGCATACAGAGCTTAAAAAAAAAAAATGGTTTGGGGAAAAAACAGTTTAGCTGTAGAGCAACTAATGTTTGAGTTATTCTACACATCTTGCCGAAGGGTGTCACTACATATAAAAGAATAGGCAAACAGTGGCAACTGAAAAAGTTGTAAGTAAAAAGAGCGGCTTTCAGAGATTAATTTTTGCATCTTTTTCAGTGATTTTACTGTATACTTTGAAAATCAGAAAGAAACAAAAAAATTGCAAAATATATAGACTATTTAAGGAGAGTTGTTTCGTGCACTAACATATATTTATATAAACTCTAGTAACATCCACCTAGCACATTCATTATGAAACTTCTATACAGACTTACTGTACAAATGGGTCACAAGTTGTATAAATGCCCTATTAACATATAAATTTTCCATAGCTCAAAGAAAAATTGTATATATAATTTTGTGTTTAGAGTTTATAAACTGAATCTTAGCAAAGATATCAGAGCACTGACTTGAAGGAAGAAAGGATGAGGAAAAGTTCTTTGCAGTCAACTAAATTTAAGTTAAACTAGACTTTAATGTGGATGTCACTTAATCAATGCATGGTTTCTTTTTACTTACCCTAAGGAGTAATTGTCTCAGTTCACCATCCGGTAAAAACGAAGGCTTGTACTGCACTTCTGCATAAGAACCAGTAGAAGCTGCAAAATAATGTTATTTATAAATGTTATAAAAGAAACAAAATTTAACCCTTTTAAGTTTGAATTATAAACAAGGTTGCCCTTTAATTAATGCAGAACATGCACACCGTGCTTTCTAACCATAAAAAGGGTCTTCTACTTTTCATACTGGAATGTGCATTTTCATTTTTCTTTTAATAAAGAACTCAAACCATCACAACCTCATCTCAGGAATTCCAGACTTTTCCTAAAGCAAATGTGTTCATGATAACCCCGAGACCATATGACCCAACGTTGACAAAAACAAAGAATCTTGACAAAAAAACAAGTAAAAAGGAAACAGCTTCTAGGTGATTCCTATTTTACTTTGATTTTAACTACTCTTAAGTGATATTGACTTCTGTTCTAAATGAAAGAGGAACTTTGTAAGTTATACAAGAACTCTTGCATTTTACAGGAATAGTGTGGTATGATCGCTCTCTCTCTCTCTCAAAAGTGTACTTAAGCATATTACTAGGATACTTTTTAATTTTTAGATAAAAATAGTCTGCCTTCATCTTCTTCTAAACCACCTCCTCATGCAACTGTTCAGAAATACACTGCCTGCTGCATCTTGTGGTTAAATGCAAAAAGCAGCTGGTACACAGCAGCAGTTTAGGGAACCAGTGAAAAAATGTGGAATAGATTTAAGGCAGACTACATCTAATAGCGTGGTACTGTTGAACAGCGTAGCCTTACTCCTGAAAAAAGTGCCTTAATATATTCGGCAAGTATTCAGAATTTCTGTTGTGTCTCCTCAGACACAGTACCTCTAAAAGAACTTTCCCCTCGAATCCCTTTACTGTATCATCCCTCCACCCCAAAATCCCACTGCATCTTCCCTTCCCCAGATTGGATATTAAGTAAACAGAAACCAAAAACAAGTGTCAATAACGTCACTGATTTTGTGGTGTTTCTGTGCAGAACCACTGTGGTTTTCCATCTTATAACTGATTGTTCATTACATATCAAGAATATCACCCAAGTAATAAGGAAAATGGTGTTTAGTAGAACTAAGAGACACTTCCAGCTACAAACAAACAAGAGATTAAACATTTTTTGTAGTCCTCGCTTTGAAAGATTTCTAATTTGACCTAAATTCTTTCCACATGATTAAACATTGCTTAGGATATAAACAGAACTCTGTCATCCTTGTGGAACACTGCACTGGGCCACAAGCGGATGCACAAGGGCATCATGCATCACTCGCACAATCCTTGAATGCATAAACATGTGAGTAGATAATAGCAAAAGGGAGGTGAGTTTACTTCAGTACACATACTTATGAAACCACTACTCAAACAGTGTGCTTCTGGTGATCCCACTTTAATAAGACGTATAGAATAACTAGAGTACAGCAAAATTATACAATAATGACATGAAGACTGGAAACAATGCCTTATAGCAGGGGTCTCAAATTCACAGCCCCTAAAGTTATTTCCCGCAGCCCGCAAAGACACTTAGAATTTCTCAAATAATTGATAATGCAAAATTTGAAGTGTTTACTTACTTACTCTTTATCTTCCTGATGATACCTCCACCTTGAATGGGAGTAATTCTTACTTACCAACTCTTGGCATATATAAGTTACTCTTCATTTTTTCATTTTGACTATACTTTGTATCATCGTATGAAAAGGTTTCAGTGGTGCAGCCCTCAGGCTAACACACTAGTCCTCATGCAGCCCTTGTGGTGATTTGAGTTTGAAACCCCTGCCTTACAGTCTAAAGAGCCAGCTGTTTAGTGTTTCAAAATGAAGACCAAGAGGTGACTGGATTGTACATAATAGCAGAAACTAAAAGGCTCTTTAATCTAGCAGAAAAAGACATAACAAGAACCAATGGCTGAAAGTTAAAGCCAGGAAAATTTGAATTAGAAATAAGACACTTGCTTGACCCTCATCATGTAGAGCAGTGGTTCCCAACCTTCTGAAGTCTGAGGATCCCCAAATGATAATAGCTGTTTTCAGGGACTAACTGCAGGCAGCAGTGCTGCAGAAGGGCAGTGGAGGACCTGGCCCCCACCTGCTCCCAAGGGGGGGGGGCGCGGGGAGCCATATCCAGGGTGTGGCTGCTCATAGCAGGCACATACAATTCCTTTAGAGCAGAGGGGTCAAACTCATTCATTGTGGGGTACCACACTGAAAGGTGGGACTGTTAAAATAAAATTTTTGGACGCCCAGGGAGTACCCCTGGGCAAATCTTGGGTCCAGGAAGTTTGTGCCCACTTTCGGATATCTTTATCACTCCATCGCCCATATTCGTCTAAAAGGGAAGGTCACTCCAGCAGAGGCAGATGTTTAGATTTGAGCGTAACCATTTATTAAGGGAATAAACATATCCCAAACCAAGATTGAACACCATAAGGAATAACACAAATTCATATAACATACAATTAAACAAGATTTAACAAGATCCCCCTTTTGAAACCCCTCCTGGATCCTAGGGATCCTTTGCCCTTAGCAACCTTTGCCAACTGAACCAGGGTACGTTCCAGTCCCAAGTCTGCCCACCAAACACAGGGAGACTCCCCTGGTTTCCCTTCTTACTCTCCAGCCTTTGGGGCTTAGCCCTCAATACCCCTATTTACTGTTGGTCTTCGGCTGGACTATGCCGCAGGTCCGACACCCAGGCTGCCGATCCCTCGGAGTCCTTGCTCTCTGGATCCCGGCTTGGCCTGTCTACTTCGAGGCGCTGGTGCCCCCAGGGTCCTGTAATTACAGTCTTTCGCCCCTTAAAGTCCAATTAGACAGGGCAGCTTCTCAATGTCAGTCCCAGCCTCTGCTTGCTTCAGGGACTTCCTGAAGTGGGTCCTCTTCAGCCTTCCACCTGGGAGCTGGCGTCCAAGTCTCTGAACCCCGGGATCAGAGGCTTGGGCAAGCTCAGTTCCCAGCTCCTCAGGGAGGCTATTCTCTGATTCTCCGCTGGATTCCAGTTTGAAGATCTTCTGTATCCTCACTCCCAACGCGGATCCCTCCCAAACCGGGCAGGGAAACCCTTTAAAACCTAACCCCTTGGCCAATCTGAGGGGCCCATTGCGCCTCCCTTGCTTCGCGCCCTTTTTGTCACGAGGTACCTGAAAGTTTGAGAGGCTTCTCTCCCTTGCTAGCTGGCAGCTCAGGAAAGTTCCAGCCTGCTTCTCCCCTCAGGCCAGAGCTGTTACTAGGCTGACCTGAGCTCTTGGCAGGCTGCCGAAGTCCTCCGGTGGTTACTTAGTGTAACCCCTATTCACAAACCCCAAACCCGTAACCTATGCAAACTTCTTAGCCCACTCAGCCTCTGCTGGGGAGGCACTGTACAATGTTTTAACAGCGAATAACAACACATAATACATTTCACATCAGTAACCAAGCAAGGTAAGTATCATTACAGAAATTCTCCCAACAGGACATCTGTCGCAGGCCTCGTGGCCACAAGGGTTCCCCAACCCCTCCCCCTTCATATGCAGAGTGCATGGGCTTCCTTACCCCTCCCCTACCCTGTACGCTCTCCCCCCTGCCCTGCAGGCTCCCCTTCCCCACTGTGGCTCCCTGATCCCCCATTCCCTTCCCCTACTTCCTGGTGGCAGGCAAAAAAATCAGCCTCAGTCACAGGCAGCCAGGCTAGGCTCCTGCCTTTTCCTCTCTCATCCATTACTGTCAGTCATTCAGAATGCTGGCCTTTGGTTGGCTCAGTCCCAGCTGGCCTTTGATTGGCTTGTTCCCACATGGTCCCAGCTATTTCTTCCTTTTTTATCTGTGATTTGTGCAATGTGCTGTCAATCAAATTAGCATGCTGACTGACTGACAGTGAACAGTTAGGATGGGGTACAGTGCGGTGGCTTTCCAGAGCCCAACCTAGCCTGCTGTGACTGAGACTTTGACTGGTTGGCAGACCACAGTAGGACTGAGTTGGGATTTGCTGGAGCACTTCCTTTGCTCCCCTGTGCTATGATTCAGATCACATGAGTGAGTCAAAAAAACAACTCACCCTGCTGTGCCTGAGCTTTGTTTGCAGTTCCCTGCTGCAGACAGCTTCCAGGCACAGCCCAGGCAGCAGCTCTGTGGGCCAGATCAGCACCCTTGGTGGGCCAGGTCTGCCCCATGGGCTGTAAGTTTGACACACCTGATTTAGAGCCCTCTCCAACATGGATCACTGGCTGGCAGCGGCTGGGGCCAGATGTATTCACGGGTCCCTTGCAATAGCTTTGCAGTCCCCCAGGGGTTCCAGGACCACAAGTTGCAAACTGCTGTCATACAGCAAGACTAGCACTGCCCTGGCAAAGGTGCATCACTCGGCAACAACAAAACGATTTTCTTGGAAAAGTCACAGGACTCAAACATCATGAAATTTTTATTGTAAAATGAGGAAATTCTGATGTAACTGAGAAGTTTACAAGGTGTTTTTTTTTTTTTTTTTTTGTTAAAGGACACAATAGCTTCAGATGCTCGATGATAAAGAAAAAAGAAAATTAGGAGCAGCTAAGAAATGATACTCTGTTTACAAATAAGTTCCAACATACATATATAATTAGTGCATCCATGACAATGAAGTGCACGAAAGAGTTCAAGATACATATAAAACTGGGCCTCAGGAAGAGGACTTAGGTATGTGGTAACACAAATAAGCAATAAAGGATAGGAGAGTAAGCAAATCTAAAGAGAGGACATGCTGAATCAGCTGAATTTTTGTTCCTAGACTTATGTTTCAAATATAACCGCTTCTTTGCCAAGGTACTTCACTTTAGTCTTTGCAACCACAAAACTAAGGTTTTTCCTAAAACACTAAGTGTAAGGAGAACATCTAAACTAAAACAGTTTCTTCAAAATTCAATCTTTTGGTAGACATACCGAATGAACCTCAGCACTGACTTCAGTGAGCAGAATACTAACCTTATCTAAATGTAAAGTTCTGCGTAATTCCCATTAAAAGAAGGACTTTTAAGACCAGTTTTTAACTCACCTTTTAATGACCTGAAGTGCTTCACAGCCATTCGTAATACTGTAAGTTTGTCTAATTTACGTGCCATAGGATTGCACTGAGGTATCATTGCAGATAATTCTTCTATCAACTTATTCATTTTATCTCTTCTTCGTTTTTCTGTTTGACTATGAGCCTCTCTAAGGAGAAGACCATTTTAAGCAAAGTTCAAAATACATACATTTTCTAGTAGACCTTCCCCTGTTATATACATCAACTTTATTCAGGGAAACGCCATCATACCACAAGAACTTCTTATATTCAGTGCACATATTTGACAACTAAACTTTCACTTGATTCACCTGAAATATGCAATAGTTGCTCATGGAAAATGTTGTGATATGAAATTTTGAAAACAAAACAAAGTAGCATGGACATGCTCAAAAGCATTAGGAACAAGAGCAAAGCATAGACTTTATATAGTGTTTTGTTTCTATTTTTTCTGATCCTGCTGAATTTGACTTCACAGAAAACATCCCCCCTATTGTGGGCTGCACATTATTTTAATGACCAATTTTAAACAAAACCTCGTTTTTCAGAAAAGTTAACTTTGCGACTTCTTCCAAATCAACAGATTTTTTTTTAAAGTATCCAGCTGAGTTATCCCACAATAGTGTTGCTTTTGCTTTTCTTCCTTTTAAAATCTTTGTGCATTTGCTTCCATGCCATCTATCCCCAGAATGACTAAACATTTTCCTGACACGAGGCAGTCATATACTCAGTTTGCCTTTTCCTCTGTGTGAAAAAATAGAAGACAGAGGCTCAGGCCTGAAACAGCATTCTGCTGCTGTAGGAGTTTTAAGCTGAGGGACTGAGCTCTCCTATCAACTTAATTACTCCAGACCCAACAAGAGGCAGCACTTAGGTCATAGTAACTCACACTGCTCAGGAGCATGGTTTATTCACATCTCTGAGTGACAATATTTACTGATGTAAGCAATAATGTGTACATAGCCCATTTGATGTACAATTGGGGAAGCTCCTAGCTTTGTTCTACGACACCTAGAGAACCCAATGAATAAGCAGTTTACTATAATTGGGATAGACAGACATATTCAGAGGACTGGACAGTGCAAAATGCCTAGCATTACATTCCACAGATACTAAGGAACAAAATTTTATGAACTGCAGGCACGAAAGGAAATTAAATTCACAAACAAGTTTCCCAATGAAGCTTCTGCAAACACAGTGGTGAAGGAATATACTGTTGAACCAAGCCCTAAAATTATTCCTCTACTTAACTCCATGCATCACTTCACCTTTTTGACTGGTAAAAATAGTGAAAATATAAAATATAGTAAAAATTGAAAATATAATTAAGAACAAAACATGCAAATTATCAAAGGACAGGGTTTTATATACAGAATCTCACTAACCCCTGCAACACCCATCGAAACAACTGAATTACCTGTTTAGCAAGTAAACTAAGCAGCAAGGGACGTGACAAGGGACTTTGTTCATTTAGTTTTACAACTACTGTTTACATTTAAATTGAGGTAACAGTTCAGAGTAACCAGAAAAAATAATTATAAAAATAATAAGCTATTGGTAATATGAGACCACATTACAGGACTCTGCTATTAATTCTTTGCCGAGAAGAAAGAAATCATAGAAGGTTAGGGTTGGAAGGGATCTTAGGAGATTATCTAGTCCAACCCCCTGCTCAAAGCAGGACCAACTGAAACTAAATCATCCCAGTCAGGGCTCTGTCAAACTGTACCTTAAAAAGATGACCAGCATCTTTTGTGTGCCAATGCCATAGTGTGCTGCTAAATGGATTAGTAATATCTGACTAGTTCCAAAGGGGTATCCATGTTAGTCTAGTTCAGCAACACAAACAAGGAGTCCTGTGGCACTTCTAAAGACTAACAAATTTATCAATCGCTTGAGCTTTCATGGGAGAAAATACCTGTGATTTTTCTCCTACAAAAGTTCATGTGATAAACAAATTTGTAAGAGCCACAGGACTCCTTGTTTAACATTTGACTGCTAAATTACCAAATTCTTCAAATCACACAAGTAGATCCTCTAATTTACAGCAGCTGCCTCCTGTTTTAAACATGTCAGACACATTAACTAATATTTACTTAGCAAAAACCACAAGGTTGAAATTATCAAAGCCAACATCGGGATTTAGCTAAACAACTTTCACTGAAGCAAATGGAAAATTAAATCCCCAAATCAACAATGATATTTCACCACATATTTAGAAAACAGTTTAAGAAAACTGAAAACATTCAATATTTGAAATCTTCTAAAAAAATTATTATTTTAAATTTAGATAGATTTGGTAACTGGGAGGAGAATTTTCTTCTCCAAATTACTGTACCTGAAATATTTAACTTTTACATGATCTTCATCTTCACTCCTAGAAAAAGAGAAAACAGTTTTCCATTATATGATATTTTTAAAAAACCTTTAAGTCAAGTAGTACATTAAATATTACTTATTAATGCAAAAAATTGAGTATCTCAAAAAATTTTAGGAAGTGTTCCATAATGCAAGACCAAAACATAATAAATTGCAGTTAATAAAAATGGCATACATGACTGACTTAGGTCCCAAAATTGGATATCCATAACACTTGCAATTTTGGGAGGAACGTTCTATGCATTTTGCTTGGCGCACTCACACTATTGCCAAGAAAAATGAACCATTCACAGTTTAGGATGGATCTACAATATTTTGTACTCTGTTCAGTTAGTAAAGAGCACAAACTGAACGTTTTTCTAAACACACCAGTAACTTTAGTGATATCAGTCTATAAAAATAGAAGTATAAATATAACAAAGCCATACTTCCTCCTATCTTGGGAAGCTGAGGGGAAATTGGTAAATATTTGATAAAGAAATGAAGGTGGTGAGCATATGAACATTTTGCAAAAAATGGATTTACAAAGTGTAAGAACACAGGGTAACTCATACGTTGTCTCCTATTTATGATTTGCTCTAATTTCCAGTCCTAGTTTCCTTCCCTAGCACCAGCTTCATTTTCCACATCCACATCCACCAGGATCCTTGTCCCAAACCATTCCTCAAACCCAGCAGGTATATTCTCATGAAATAAATAAATCTTTTAGTTTTTAAGTCCCACAAGACTCCTTGCTTTTTTTTTTTTTTTTTTTTAAACACACTACATGAGTTTCACTTTGCATTTGTCTTTACTGAATTTTGTCTTATTGATTTCAGACCAGTGCAGGGCTCTTCCCCTGGCAAGACACGTGCCCCCAGCATCCCATTTTCCCCATTCCTCTCCCCAGGGCAATGCATGGGACAGGAACTTGCCCAGCTCCCAAAGGAGTTGGGTGAAGCTCTCTTCAACCACTCCCGGGATTCAGCATGTGCTGCTGTGGACCACCCTCTTGAGATAACAGCCTTCTACTGCTAACTAATGTAGTTCATTTCCATAGCACAAGCTGAGGACGTATGATTTGGCAGGAGAGGGTAAAAAGATGAGAGAAGTGATAAAACCAAATTCTACCGTGTACCTTTAAAATATATAATTCTGTGGTGAACCTTTAAAACTCACCTTAAAAAAAAGACTTCTCCAAAACTACATAAAACAAAACTAAGTTATTTATATAGAAAATTCAACCACTTGAAATGTCAGACATTGCTGACCATCCTTAATTCTGGCTCCATGTGCTTGGGATAAAGCTTTTAAAAACATGATCACATTATTTTTATAATATCCTCCCTCATGAAGTATTGTGGGCAGATGCACAAGGAGGTAGAGTTAAGGTTGCTTGGGCACCCCAATCTGGAATTTCTTAACTCTAAGTGCTTCACATGGCAACCTAAATAAAAGTTCTTTTTACATATATTTTTGTACTTATGATGTTTAATTTCTGACGTACAATAAATGTGAATTATATTGACCATACCGGGAGTTTGCTATATAAGCTCTCTAAACAAATTTTAGTAAATGCGTTCTGCTTGACTCAGCAAATTCTCTATGATTAGGT
Organism: Podocnemis expansa; assembly: GCA_007922195.1. Classification (NCBI taxonomy): domain Eukaryota; kingdom Metazoa; phylum Chordata; order Testudines; family Podocnemididae; genus Podocnemis; species Podocnemis expansa. Next base: position 9,615,363 of record ML682017.1, read on the forward strand.
TGAGTTCTTCAGAAACTCTAAATTTCTGATTTAAATCAGTACATACAGTAATTATCTGGCCAGGGCTTGAAAAATCCACTTCTTATTGATCAGTTTGACATTTCCCATGGACCACTGGGATCCCATGCCATCAGCTCATCCACAACTTAAGTTTTAATTAATTTTTTAACTCCTACGTGTGAAACTAATACAAAGCCAATACAGTGCTCTCTTCCCAGGTCTATCTTAGTAAAGTAGCTATAGAGATATTGTTGCTGTGGTCAATTATTCCAAAATGAATTTCTTTGAATTACTTCTTTAAAAGCCTTAGAAGTGCAGGGAACATCTGAACATATCAGATGGCACCAGAAGCCAAATGTTTTCATTCTGAAAACAGCGTATTTTTTTTCCACTACACAAAAAGAACCTAACTTACTTTCAAGGGAATTGCCTTCACTGTTACAGATGTAGTATGGTGACCATTCTCAAGCTGTAGCCTGTGGACCAATAGCAGTCTACAGAGAGCTTGGCGATCCATATGCATTGGCTCCCTTCCTTCCTTACAGCTGTTAAACCACAATCAATACAAGCCTTAAGGTACAATACCTTCTCTACAATATTTTCCATATAAACAGTCGCTGTACTGCACGAGAAACATAACACACTTGTGGATGGGAGAGGCGCAATCCACAAGATAATCTCAGTATTACAGCATACTCCACATTATGAAAGAGCCTGAGAACTCCAGCAATACATATTTCTAGATTGCACCTCTGTCTGGATGCTTATATGACTTATTACTACTTGGCATCGAGTGAGTTCTATACATAGACATTCTAGGCTAATTAGCCAAACTATCCGGCATTTTGCATTTGTAAAACAAACAAAGAGTCTTGTGCCACTTTTAAAGACTAACAAATTTATTTATCACATGAGCTTTTGTGGAAGAAAATCCCACTTTCTCAGATGCCATGTAATAATCCTATGCTACAATTCAGTGTCTTTACTGAAAAAGACGGGGCCAGAAGTTTACATTTTGAAGTTCCAGTGTCAGAGGTATACTATTACCAAGGTCTTGAAACAAGAAATGCCATTATAGAAATCCACCCTGGAGAGTCAGGACACTGTCAGTTCATGATCTCCCAGAACACATGTGCAATAGTTTTCCCTTTAAAATATGTACAATGTAATAGGAAATGGTATCAAAAAGTTATAAAAACATAGCAAGAACAGACACCTGCCTCCAGCTGGGATTCTCTCATCATGGTATACACTGAATATAGTATCCAAAGGGGTAGCCATGTTAGTCTAGTTCAGTAATACAAACAAACAAGGAGTCCTTCGGTGCTTAAAGACTAACAAATTTATTTTTTGCATGAGCTTTCATGGGAGAAAAACCCACTTCGTCAGACACTTAGAAGATGGGGGAACTTACAGAAGACAGAACAGAAGCAAACCACTTACTGGTTATCAAAATCACTTCCTTTGTGCTTTCTCGGAAGCTCAACTGTAAATGTGTTGAATGAACAAGTAGGGGCAGGCTTGGTTACTGGACTCATAAGGGTGGAGACTGCAGAAGCAACACACTGGCTCTCTTCCATCACGAAGTTATCTGCAAATGGGGGCAGAGGGAGAGAAAAAAAACATGACTGATAAAGCAAAAGAGTATTATTTGTTTTTTTTTTTTTTAATCTTAAAAGCTACTCACCACCAAAAGGTACATAGTTCAGAGCTCTGGATGCCTCTCTCATCACTTAAAACAACAATATTGAAGTGTTACAATATACACTGTCAAAAGCAGCAGCACTTCCTTTCTCCCCCTAATCCTAATATTTTTGTTGCTTTCCTCTGGACTCTGTTCAATTTATCCACATATTTACTAAACTCTGGTGCCCAGAACTGGACACTCTAGCTGAGGCATCACCAGTGATGAGTACAAGAGAGTCACCTCTCATGTCCTATATAAGCCTCAAACTGCTATTAAAGCCTTTCTCGAAACTGCATCATGCTGCTGACTCATGTTCAATTTATGACCCATTATAACCACTATACCCTTTTTAGCAGTATTACCAGCTAGTCAGTTAACCCCCATTTTGCACTTGTGCACTTGATTTTTCCTTTCTAAGTACTCTGCATTTGTCTTTATTGAATTTCATCAAATCCTATCTTATGAAGTGTGTGCAACCCCTCCTTGGTTAGTGTCATTCATGAACCGTATTAGCATTCTGCAACTCCATTAAAGCATGGGACCTTACCAGATATACCCTATCAGTTTAACAGTTAACCACAGGTAATTTAGTCCAAGTATGGCCTTTCAACCAGCTACACATCCACTTTACAGTAATTTCATCTAGGTTCTGGATCAGTGTTTTTCAGACTTCAGGTCAAAACCCAGTACTGGGTCGCAGACCCTCAGGTACTGGGTCGAGGCACCTCCTGCTGCTGCTGCTGCTAAAAGACTGGAATGCATTGCTCAAAGAGGTCACTGTTGAGTCACTGGCACAAATGATCTTTTTCAACTGGATCCTGAGGAAAAAAGTTTGAAAACCGCTGATCTAGACTGTATTTTCTTAGTTTGCTTAGGGAAATGTTATGCAGAACTGCATCAAAATCCTTACTGAACTTAAGATCACCATATCTCCCCTTCCCCGATTCACCAAGCCAATAACATTGTCAAAGAAGGAAATTAGGTTGGTTTGGCAAGGTTACCACTTGGGAAACCCATGCTGGCTATTCCTTATTACTTTGTTGTCCTCTAGAGGCTTACAAATCAATTGTTTAATAATTTGTTCCAGTACCTTGCCAAATACTGAAGTTAGGCGGACTGGCACATAATTCTCCAGGTCCCCTTTTTTACCCTTTTTAAAACAAGGCACTATTTTCCCCCTTCTCTGGATCTCTAAATTCTCACTCCTCCTCCATGAGTTCTCAAAGGCAACCACTAATGATTCCAAGCTTGCTTCTTCTGGTTCTTTAACTACTCCAGATGAATTTCATCAGGCCCTGCTGATTTAACTACCTTTACCCTATCTATATATTCTTTAGCCTGTTCTTTCCCTATTTTGACTTGCATCCCTTCCCTCCCTTGCTATTAAGATTAATTATATTGAATATCTGGTCACGATTAACCTTTCTAGTGGTCACTAAAGCAAAACAGGCTTTAAAAGCAGTCTAACTGATGTCATCACTTATTAGCTTTCCTTCCCCGCATAAGAAGTGATTTACTACCATCTTCAAATCAAGAAAGAAAAGTTACATATGTGTGTGGGACCTGGGATTCTTCAAGCTATGGGGGTCATAGACCCTGGGTGGCATGTTACACCTGCCCTTGGGAAGACTGAGGGTGACCAGCAGCTCCTCCCCGCCACGGCTTCACACATGCTCCACCTTTGCCCTCTACATGCCAGCGCAGGAAGAGTCGGCTCAGCCTGTCCACAGTGGCCACTTCCACACATGGCAGAGCCAGCCAGGGACAGACCCGGTGACACAGCTACCATCCTCCAGCACTGCAGAAAATTCAGCCTGTAGACCTTGGAGGCTGGGGGATGGGCTGTGCCCCAGAAAGCAAAAAACCACCCCCCTGCCTCTTCATCCCCTCCTTCATCTGTCACTCACGCTTTTTGGGGGAGGAGCGAAGAGGTGCAAGTTGTAAGTACAGGAGCCACAAGGGAGGAAGCCAAGCAGAAACAAAATCTAAATGACACAGGAATACAGGCACGGAGGATGAGTCAAAGAATATGTATACGGCCAACACACCTTGAAGAACTCCAGTTACTGCTACTTCAAATATTTGTCCTTTGAATTCTTGTGTTATTTGGCTACTTTTGGTGACTCCCAAACTGTGGATCAACATAATAGATGTTGGAGCTCAGAGTTTTAAGAAAACAGAAATTGTAACACAGCTTCCCCAAACTCATCATCTAGCCTGGAAACATCAATGATAAACTCCTGCTAAAATGAGCTCTGGGAGAAGCAGAAGGACCCACTCTGACCACTTCAAAAGAGGATCTCACAGAGAACTCCCTCTAGACCATTTCTAAATAAGGTGATTTCCATTTCACCTTTTCTACTATTGAGGAAAAAGATCTTGATGATGATCTATGATTTTTTTCCTCTGTAAATAAAATGCTAAAGCCCAGGCAAATAGAACTCAGCCCGGTCTTAAATACATGTGGCTTAGAGAAAATATAAGCAGATAAATCTGCTGGTTCAAACGGAAGATCAAGACAACTTTTAGTAGACATTTAAGATTATGCCTATAAGACACCTTGCCCAGATAGAACATAGTATACAGCAGATCTACTATAAAGGCATGGATTTTTCCCACCCTTCTTACAGAGGTAACTGCAACTTAAACTGCCATTTTCCGAGGAAGAGAGATATAATGATGAGCACATTGCCATTGGTTCAAAACACACACCCATTAGTGCAGACAGAACCAGGTTAAATTCCTATAGTAAGATTCCACACTTACGAGTGAAAAACATCACAGCAAGACCCTTCAAACACTTTACAACAATATGACCATTTACTGGAGGGTGATGTGTGGATAAAGCATATACCTTCTGATAGATAGTCATACATGGATTTTCAACCAGCCCCAATTATGATACAGTCCTTAAGTACATGAGAACATGTTATTTTGCTACAGGCTCTCTACTTCCTTCAAAGCACGAGATGGATGCATAAGAGGACAGAAATAAAACTGCAAAGTCAACTGTAAAATCTAGCATTTCCTATTTTTTTTTTAAAAAATTAACAACACTTGGATATATTGTGAGGAATGGAGTAGAAATTATGCATTTATATCAAGACAGACCACTGGACAACAATAGTGTAAGAATCAAGGAAGGAAAGTGAACAAACTAGAATCTAGGATTTGTCCCTACAAAGGCATATCTCTGTAACTGCATGTTTTATCAATTTTCTTTTAATTTAAAAGAAATTTTCTTTCCACTCCTTATTGTTTTAAAGTTGCCAATTAGCTAAGAAAGCTACTAACCTCTGGCACTCCTGTCTCATTTCATCTACAATATTTTCTTAACGATTCACTGTAACTGATATGCTGTTCAACTTCTTGTCTGTCAAATTTATAAAAACACTATCTGGGATGGTGCTGAAAGTCCATTACTGAAGTAATGGAGCTTTCTTTTGGTGATCTGTCTTCCTTCAGCCTGTCGCTGCAGGGTTTGACTCAAGACTAAGAAGAGGAGGAACTGAAGAACAACTTGCAGAACAGTGATAAGTCAAAAAAAAAAAACATCTAAATGGGATGATCAGAATGTTAGATCACGCCATCACATCATGGTTGCAGGACTAGATATTTTGATTAAGCTTATATAAGAAATCAGTGGTGACTGTTGCATTTATTATTCTTTCAATTATTCATTATATTCCTATGCCTCTGAAGACAAAAACTTGTTTGCTTCTTTCTGTGTGACTCTTCATTTCAGGCTGCTCTGAAGTGATGCTTGAACACTGGAAGTACCTGACCTGCAACCACAGGTGAAAAAGTCTTGCTGATGAATAACGGTTGTTTTGAAAATGCTCCTTCTTGCACGCTGCTCTCTGAGGAAATTGGCTTGAGGTATACTGACTGATGATAAAAATCTGCTGTTTGAATGAACTCTTTCCAGAGAAAACCATATGGAAATGTGGCATGAAAGATTCCTTCAGGAAGGCAATTGGTGCAGGACACATCGATGATATCCCAATGGAACAACATAACGTCTGCATTACAAAAATACATTAAATGCCTTTTCACTGGACTCATAGCAATTTTTTTTCCTTTCAGTTTGTTCAGAATGTAGCACCACATTTGCTCACTAATTTAAAACATCATACACATGTCCATAAGGCTTTGCCTTCATACAGCAGCCTGCCTATTCTGCACAGATTCCAGACATATTTAAGATCTTGCCTGCTTTCCCCTTTCTTTTCCACCCACATTAGTTGCTATCCAAGGTAGAAACATTTCATAAATTATAGGCTTTGGGAACGTACAAAAGAGCTGAATTTGGCCACTCTGCACACAGTGCGTCAGAACACTTTGGTCATCTCTCGAAGAAAGTATGGCAAGGAATTATATTACAACTGTGATCAATCTTTCAAATCTTATCTTCACTTTCAGATAACTTTAATGAACTGCAGACAGGCAAATAATGTTTCTATGTCTCGTATACCTTCTGTATTTCAACTTTTTTTTTCTGAGTTAAATCTTCCCAGAATATTTCATTTCCAGCATCTTTTAGATAAAAATGGTGATATGGGAAATTCATTAAGCCCTATAATCCAAACAAGAGCATATGAGAAGAGCATCTCTAGTTTTTGAGTCACATTTACACAGTAAATATAGATAATGAAATCTAAATGGTAAACCTCAGGTCTTTAGAAAAAACATTTGGAGCATATACTATTGAAGGACACCATTCTTACATGTACATGAAAGGGCATCTAGTAAACAAAAAACCTGTAGATGAAAGATTAGATTGCTTTCAATGCAACAGATCCTTTCATCCAGTAACAAAGCATAACAGATTGGTTGTCTGCGTACAAAAGAGCATTTAAATTAGAGACTCTAATCTGTTCTTTCAAACCACTTTCTCTTAAAGAAACAGCATAGAATGTAGCAACACAGCTTGTCATTTATAACACACCAGATCGTCTCTCTGACTACAATAAGATCAAAACAATATTTTTTTTTCTTTAAATGCTATCTGGTATATTGTGAAAACTCTAATTTTTTCCTCCCCACTCATTTTTTTAATGAAAAATGTAGTATGAAAAAAATCAGCACAAATTATCAGTTACAGGAACTTACACACAAAAAGGATTTCCAAGCAATATTAGGGTTTTTTAAGTGCCACCCAGCAGCTCTAGCACTGGGTAGCTCAGAGACTACTATTACCTGAATAAAAATAGCTCATAGCAAGCAGGTCTTAATTAGAAAGACTTTCAGTAAGGAACCAATACTGACCCTTGTCAGAGCATAGAGCTCTTGATTAAGTCTTCCCTTAAGAACCCTTCGGATGACAAAGAACTAAAAGCAGAAGTAAGAGAAGCATCCGTTAAACAGCTCTAAAGCATCAGGACCAAAGCACAATGGCTATTTTTACAAAAATAGCTAAGTATTAGTATTTGGATATCTGACATTTGCCAAGTATGGAGCAGATGAAAGCACATCACAAAGCTACAGCGCCCATCACTGTACTAGAAAAGTTTCATAGTAAGATCCATTGTTGAGTTCAGGGAGTTGTCTGTCTTTTCCAATGAGGCTCTGCTTGGGAAAAATTTAAATTAATGTTTTCCACTGTGGGACAAAAGCATCATGTTTTAAATGATTTTGCAGTATGCTATCATCATTGGTACTTACAGGCCTCCATTAAGGTTGCATTGTTAACAAAAAAGCAGCTCAAATCCTTAAAATTGAGACCCAAAAGCAGCCTCTTTTAAAAATGAGAAATGCAAAACACTCTCTCGCTGTTAATTCGACTCAGGCCATCCTTATCTATCAGGCATCTATCAACCTGGGTGCCTCTTACAATCGTGGTGAGAGTTGACAGAACAACTCGAGACTGGTATAAGTCAAAACAGATTTCTATTTATTACAGGGTTAGGGAATGGGGAGAACTATAATGCGGCTAACTTACTCTCTGTTACGTTAAGTGTATAAGAGCGACTCAAAATCAGATCGACATAGTTACATCAAAAGATCAAACACCATGGCAGATTGGCACAATGAAATAAACATAGAACGTATTGAACCCCTGTTAAAACCTTCCCCTTAACCACCATGTTCCTCCTACCCTCCACTGCGACCACAAATCTTGCAGGTACGTGTCTCCCACTGAAGATGAAACCTCTCACGAGCTCCCAGGGGACCGTCTCCTCTCCCACAGGCTCACAATGAGAGCACACCTTCTTTCCACAGGTAAGTACCTGTCACCGGTGAGGTGTAAACCCACTCTCTCTCATGTACTGCCCCAATAAACCTCACAGTTTCCTTCACTCAATAGTGGTGAACAGCATCCCAACAAGATCCGGCGATCAAACTCCGCTGGTGGGGCTCTCCAAACGTGGCTCATCTTCCTCAAGTCTTGGAGGCTCAGAGGTCCTTTTCCAAAAGTCTTTCACTCCACTATCAAAGTTTGAAAATAGAGCCAATCTTCAGTCACACAGTCCCAGGCTCTGAGCTTTGGGGTCTTCCTCGTCGCACCCAGCTGCTTCAGAGCCTGCCAGGAGATCTCCGCCACATCTGAACTCCTGATTCCTTGAACCTGGGGTTCAGCCCAAACACAAGTCACAGAGACCCTGAGACTCTCTTTCAAATGACCAGACGATGAGGGAGCAATAAGTTTCCTCAGGAACGTATCGGTACAACAGGGCCTCCCTCAGACCAGAGTGCCACAGAACCAACGTTCACCACTTCCTTCTTGGCTGCAGAGATGGCACAGGGAGCCCCGTCTCCTCAGAGGATTCCCTTTTTGTACCTAGAGCATCTATCAATCACGCCACTCTCTTTTCGCACCAAGAACTACCTTCCCTCGAGTTACATGAAGAAGGTTTTAGAGAGAGCAGAACTTTCTGGGGAGAATCCTTCTCCCCTCTCTCCTTGCAGTTGCACGCCACTCTAATGTCTCAGCACGCCACCCACCGGCTGTAGCTGGACAGACTTCACCTCAGCGGTAACCCACCGAACAATCACCCACTGCTGGGGTGGAGCGCCCTAAACATAAACTCCCCAGTATAACAGTCTCAATTACACTCACACGTTACAGAACAGACTTAAAACATAACAGATACCAGACAGAAAACAAAATAACCCTAACAGCATGAGTCTCTCTCACACTCTTTGGCCTTGTCTACACTGCCAGGAGTAATCACATATGCAAGCTATGTAGCATAGCTTGCACCTCACACCACCTTTACTATTCTGCACAGACGGTGCGCACCCTCCAGCTGCCATAGCCTTATGCTTTTCAAGTGGGTGGATTCACAGCATTGACCAGAGAGCAGTCCAGGATCAACTGAATGGGTCTCCACAGCCCACTCAATTGATCCTGTGGCAGCAACCTGGCAGCACTGACACAGCACAGTGAAGAATGCAGATAAGAAGTGGGTATGATATGGAACAAGGGTGGCCAAACTTATGGAACTCAAGAACCACACAAGTTGATTATTAAACCTTCAAGAGCCACACTGAGGCACAAAGCCATATACTTTTACCTACTAAATTGATTTGCTCATGTTCTTCCGCAAGCCACACTTTTTCATTCAAGAGCCACATGCAGTTCCCAAGCCAGTGTCTGGCCATGCCTGATATAGAAAAACTATTTTCTCTCCGAGGAAACACTGCAGGAGCAAAGACTACCAGAACTATACAAATGCATCACAAACAGATAAAGACGACACTTGGTAACAGTCTTATAAATCAACATGCTAATGACTCCTCACTGAATTATTAATTTGTAGTTAGGTATAATTTAAAACTCTTCAGACTGTTTCCTAAAATACTAATGTAGTTTAATTTTGAACACATTTATTTTGACTTTATAAAATATCTATTAGGGGGACAAAAATTAACTTGTATACTTAGTTACTGGGGGGGGGGTACTGTGAAATTGCAAAACTAACTATGAGGAACTTTACAGAGAAACAGTTTTGAATCCTCTCAGGACATGTACTCATTTGGAGTGTCATATAACGTAAGTGAAGTAGGTACATTTAAAGTTTGTCTATGGAATTTTTCACATTCCACAAACAGTGGCGCACACATGAAATTTCTCACCCTTGTGTAATTACCGGTATTCCCTGCTTTGCACTATGATGGCTGTTATTATGTCTGGTTGTATCAGCATTTCCATTCTTATAATTTAAGGATGAAAAGGCATTTTCATGCCAATCCTGTTTTGCCAGGAGAAGAGGAGAATAAGAAATTACTCTGAACCCTCTTGTGCTTGTTCTTAGCCCAGACACAAATTTTTGTTGGGGCTATGTTTGAAGACAATTTAATCTACAGTTCTTGGGTCATCAGTGCACCAAAAACAAGAGTGTTTTTTTATCCTTAAGAAAACTATTCAGAACCTTTGTATGCTCAGATTAATCTGGAATATTTTTAACAGGTCAGACCTGCCACACTCATAGATTAGAGCAAGAAAAGCAAGCTTCAACAAGAAATAAGTTGGAAATGGATGGTGCTCCCCGTTCCACTAAATGTTGAGAAACACTGATTTAATATATTCCTTCCTCCCCTCTCTCACGTGGTTAATAAACATGGTTGGTGAAATTTTTCTGGTATATATAATTTAGGAGCTTCAAAATGATAACTGTAACATAGCAATGGTTACTTGGCTCCTCACACAATACTGCATGGGATAATAATTTGTGTGTTGAATAGATGTAAGTGTAGTAAAATATTTTTAGAAAATTAATCCTTTTATTAAAAAGATATTTTTGATTTAAATGACCGCTCAAACAGCCCACATTTATATGAATAGTCTCACATGTGACTCTACATGAGTCTAATGATTTAAATAAATCAAGTTGTCTTAAATCTTCAAAATTAACTACTGATTTTAAGTGCCTTAAATTTTAGGTAGCTTTAAAAGGGCAAATTAAGCACCTTGAATAATATCTGATCATTATTCAATATGATCATTTGTTGTTTTGAAAAATTTAAACCAACTGTGATTATTTTCTGTTTGAGGATTCTAGGTTTACATATAAATAAACAAGGACTGTGGCGGCACTTTTAAAAAGACTAACAAATGTATTTATTTTGTGAGCTTTCATGGGAGAAAATCCCACTGCGTCAGATGCTTGAAGACTGCGAACTTACAGAATGGGAGAAAAATAAATGCAGGGAACTGTAAGTCATAGGATCACGTCAAACTGTTACAAAAAACCCAGTGCGATAAATACATTGGTTAGTTTTTAAAATTGCCACCACACTCTTTGTCTGTTTTGCTGAACTAGACTAACACGGCTACCCCTTCAGAACAAAGATTACATATATATTGTTGCCCTGTGTTTTGGTGACAGCACTCTATTAACATTTAGAGCAATAATATGAAAACCCTGAAATGAATGGGATGCATGAGGTTTTACAAGATTGTGCCATCTCAAAATCAGTAGTTACTTTTGAAGATTCCAAGACAACTTTGTTTATTTAAATCATTAGACAAGTACACAGAATCACACGAGACAATTCAGATAAATGTGGGCTGTCTGAGCAGCCATTTAAATTTTTTTAAATTTCTTTTTAATAAAAGGATTAATTTTCTAAAACTATTTTAATGAATCATCACTTCTGTGACGCAAAAAAAAGAGAGGAAATTGCATCTATTCAACATGCACAAATTACTATCCCATGCAGTGAAACAAAATATTGCACACATTATTGTTCGGGGAACGAAGTAACAATTCCAATGTGACAGTTACCATATTGAAGCTCCTACACAGTATATACCAAAAAATTTCAGCAATGTATCATTAACCGGGGGAGAGGAGGAGGAAGGAATGTACTAAATCAGTGTTTCTCAACCTTTAGTGGACTGGGGAACACCAAACGGTGTTAATAATTTTGCACGAACACCTGATGAAAACTTTCTTGAAAAAAAACAGTATACACTGACTGTATTATTTGTAACATTTGCTTACTATGCTTTCCTGCAAAAACAATTCAGGAAACCAAATTAAACACAATTTTACAACTATATCATGCATTTATTTCTAAATACTAGGTGCATAGTTTAACATGCATTATTTGTGATCTGGCATGCATTATTTGTTACTTCTAAATAGGTGCAACTTAAAACATTATTCAAATTTTAATGGAAATTTTGGACCTGCATTTTTAAACAAAGTTAATCTATTCTTAGAATAAGGTTTGTCAAAGAAAGTCTTACCACAGAAGTTATATCCAAGCTATTCAACAGCAGTCACAATAGCAGCAGAAAATTTAAAACGCCCCAGCAGCAGCAAAGGATGCTGATGCTTGCCTGGAAGCTTTGCTGCAGCTGGGGCATTTTAAATCTTCTAGGCACGTGCTGACTCACCACTTTGCGTTTTCCCCCATCCCTACTCAGCCACTCCACCCCTCACTTGGGTGGAGACAAAGCTGGTCATGAAACACCTTCACTATAGGTCTGCAGAGCACCAGGAGTTTGCAGAACAAGACTTTAAAAATACTACACGAAACATCTGTAGTTTGGATGTAAATTTTAACATTAAAAAATTTCAGTTTCTTTACAAAATCTAGCATTCAGATCACAACTCAGAACAAAATTTCACTTAGAGTTCTCCAAAAAAAATTTTTAGCGATTCAGTGGCAAAAGTAGTAGATGTGTACTGACTCAAGTTAATTTTTTCACTTTTTGTATTACAACTCACAAACACAAACCCACCCACACATAATGGGCAGCAAGAAACTGAGGCTTACTAATGAACCTATCACATGCATGACAGTAAACAGATAATAAACACATAACACATTAGGCCAAGATCATTGAGTTTCTGATTTTCTATTTTTTAAAAGAAAAATACAAAAAATAAAAATATTCAGCTCTTTGCCACAGAAATATATTTACAATACAGCAATAACTATTAGTTCAGACAATCTTATGCTCTTACTATTTCCTCAACAAGTCATCACTGGCACTTAATAAGTGGTAGTCAAAACCTACAGTGATGTTATCAAATAAACCAGAGAGGTATATAGTAAACAGCTTTGAACTACATATACATGTTTGACTTAGTAGGTATATATGCATTTAAATAGGCATGAATGTAATTAGCCACAGAGAACGTACTATGCCAGTGCTTTCAAGTCATCATTGGCTCCCTAGTCACTTTCAGGTGCAACTCAAAGTGCTAACAGAAATCTATGAAGTACACCACAGCTTTGGGTCCAAACACAAAACACCTCTCATCATACATCCTATTAGAACTGATGTTAGCTGCTCTTTTATGAGTTCTATATTCCTATGACTGTGAGCAAAATCCTGGCTCTGCTGAAGCCAATGGCAAAACCCCTACCGACTTCAGTAGGTCCAGAATTTCAATCAAGAGGTTTCTGAAGGTATAACTTGGCTCTTAGCTTCACCTTTCCCAACAATCCTGCAGAGCCCATCTGTTTTACTCAGGATTTTTGCATGGCGGTATATTCCCACTTCTAGCAAAATGTGGGTGTCTTAATTAAGACTACTAACATGAGTTTAGTGTTTTCTTAATTCATACATGTTTGCGCTAACAATAATAATGTAAAAGGGTAATCTCTGGAGAGTATATGAATGAGTATAACACAGGCCTCAACAAATATCACACGCACGTAGGTACCAGCCCCAAAACTGGGTCGCCTAGGCATGCAGCATGCTAGAGCAATAGTTTTCAAACCACAGGCTGGGACCCAGTACTGAGTCACAGACCCTCAGGTACTGGGTCATGGCGTCTCCTGCTGCCACTGCTGAAAGACTTGGATGCTTTGCTCAAAGATGTAATTGTTGGGTCACAGGCAAAAACGACTTCTTTTTCAACTGGGTCCTCAGGAAAAAGTTTGAAACCCACTATATTAGAGGGCCCCCAGCTGCCAAAATGTCATTGCTGTCACATTTGGTAGGGAGGCAGGCAAAGAGGCCACCCTGATGCCAAAAAAATGCTGCTGGAGCAGATGCCCCATTGTCATGGTCATCTGCAGTAGCTGTCTGGAGCACAGGAAGAACAAACAAAACCAAACCTATTTTTTGGCACCAGAGGGCACTGCATCCTCTGTAGTACTGTGGCACAGCTAGGCACCAGGCTAGAATTCCTAGGCTCCATGGTGACCTGACACCCAGTTTTGGCAAGCCCTACTAAAACAGATCTTAAAGAAGCAATCTGATGGTAGGGGGAATAGACACAAGTAGGGAACATAAAAAAAAAAAAAAAAAAAAGGACCCTCTGGTTTATTTCCTTCCTATGGGTGATTCTTCATTAGGAAAGAAAGCTGTGCAAATGAATTGTTTTATTTTGGTTTTGCTTCTATTTCCTCTTTTCCTTACAATATGTAAACAAACTGCATCAAAAACATGGCCCTTTTTTGAAGTGATTTTCATGAAAGCTTCCAAGAAAAAAAATAAACACCATGTTTTAAAAACAAATATCACTATGTTTTAAAGACTAGATTGCTTGTTTAAAAATCACACCCACATCTAAACAACCAAATGCTGTCTAGTTTCCATAAACCAGACATGAGAGAAAAAGTCAGGAAAAAATACTGACCTATTTCTAGGCAACTAGCATTATCCCACACAAAAACCAGTACCAAGAGGCTCAGTAGTAACCAACCAACCTACAAGTCACATTTGGAGCAGAAATTCACTTGCCGATGCCTTACAGCTGGGCACAAAAACATCTATTTCTTTCCTCCAATGGAAATCATGAAAAGGAAAAAACACACTACAAAGAAGAGAGAGCCTAAACCACCGCTGCTTGTTCAGTACTGAACCTCACTCAGCTCCAGAGACTTACAGTGGAAAACAAAGACAAGTAAACCCGGGTATTCAGACAACAGAAAACACTGCATTTCAGATGACTTATTAAACTAATACACCTCAGAAAGCTGATACTCAAAAGCCATGTTACACACACACGGTATAAACCAAAACAATGAAGTATAGAATAGAAAGCGTACATCCACCACTAAATAAAACAAAACCTGTGCATTACTGACCAGAAATAAAAAAGATCATTAGCCCAAGGTGTCTGAGTATGGATACATGTCTACAGCAGTGATGACAAAACCAGATTACTGTGTGACTATTTAGCATAGAAGCAATATGTGGGTGTACACAGGGTGAATAACAAAACAGGATCCAACCCTGCAGATGCTCCCAAGACTTTCAGTAAGAATGCATAGGCAAGCAAGGAGTTGGTAGGATGGTGAATGTGCGCTGGGCCAGATAGTAAGTATTTAGCATTGGAAAAGCTATGCTTGTGAATGTAATGGAAGGGCGATACAACAAGACAAAATTCAAGACAAGCAACGCAATGTGGGCTAATGTACCAAGCCAGTAATGCACATACAGATACAGTCACATTGGGCACGACAGACAGACGCCCAGGATGAAAGACACACTGCTTGTATGTTTATTTCTATATTCAGATTAAGAAACACACATGGGCTACATCACAGACACACACCCCAGGATAACACACACTTATATATACAAAAAGGCAAACCTGGGATATAAAAATACTCACATACGCAGGATAATACACAATTATTTGTTTACCTATACATACAAAGGCAGACACAGGATGCAAAAATACACACACACAGCTAGTATGTGGGTATGTATAGGTGTACACACACGAGATATACACATGCACAAGATACACACACATATAGCATGTGGATATGTATACATACATAAGGGATACAATGAAATATACACACACACATCACACACTATAACAAACAAGGAGTTTGGTGGCACTTAAAAAGACTACAAAGTTGTTTGTCTTTCATGCCCCATCAGATTCCTTGTTTGTTTTGCTTAACTAGACTAACATGGTTACCCATTTGGAACACACAGAGTATGTATACACTTCACAAATACACATGGAATACATGCACGTACACACATGAGATACACATACAGAGTATGTGGCCATGTATATGAACACAACAACACACACAAGATACACACACACAGAGCATGTATATGTCTGTGCACACAGACTATGTGGCCATGTGTATGTATACATATACAAGATACACATACAGAGCACACATACATATATTCACACAGAGAATGTGGCTATGTGTACACGTACACACGCAGGATACACATATGAAGTATGTGGTTATGTGTACACACACAGAGCATACATATCTCCATACACACACAGCATATGTGGCAACGTGCATGTGTACACACACACACATGCAGTGCATGTATATGTTGATGC
Source organism: Podocnemis expansa (assembly GCA_007922195.1). Lineage (NCBI taxonomy): Eukaryota > Metazoa > Chordata > Testudines > Podocnemididae > Podocnemis > Podocnemis expansa. The sequence goes on from ML682017.1 coordinate 9,631,290, forward strand.
GCACAATGTGGCCATGTGTATATTTACATGAACGCATGCACATGATACACACACAGAGTATGTGGCCACGGGTATGTGCCACAAACACACATGGGATACATACACAGACCATGCATATGTCTAATCACAGAGTATGCAGCCATGGGCATGCATACATAAACGTACATGGGATACATACACAGAGCAGTAACATGTCTACACTCACACATACAATGCAGCCATTAAACACACACAGGATACACACACAGAACATGTATGTCTATACACACACAAGGGTACATGGTTATGTGTACACAAACATACACTGGATACACACACAGAGCATGTGTATGTCTATGCACATACAGACTATGTGGCCATGTGCCTGTGTACACCAACACACATGGGATATATACACAGAGCATGTATATGTCCACACACACACAGAGCATGCATGTCTATGCACACACACTGACCACGCATACGTCTAGGCGCACACAAACAGAGTACGTGGCTACGTGTATATGTACATGAGCACATGCATGGGTTACACACACAGAGCATGTATACGTTCATGCACACACACAGCACGTATGTCTAGGTCATGAACACACAAGGAATACACACACAGCTTGTATGCTCATGCACACAGAGAATGAGCACGTGGCTATGCACACACAGAGTACGTGGCTATGTGTATATGTACATTAGCACACGCGCAGATTACACATACAAGATCTTGTATACGTTCATGCACACAGCATGTACGTCCAGGCCATAAACACACAAGGGGCACACGCGCAGAATAAGCAGGCGGCTCTGCACACACCGAGCCCGTGGCTACGTGTACCCGAACACACACGCGCCCCGCCGCCCCCATGGCAGACCCGGCGGGGGAGGGCCCCCCCTAACCTGCCGGCGCCGCCCTCCGCTCCTCCTCGGGCCCGGCCTCGGCCATGGCGCGCGGCCCCAGCGACGCGAGGCGAGACGAGACGAGGCGAGGCGCGCGCCCAACCAGCACGAGCCGCCGCTCCCCCACCGCCTCGCCCGGCCGGCGGCAGCCGGGCCAGCCCCGCCCACCGCGCGCCTCTCGCGAGATCTCCGTCAGAGGTGACGGGGCGGGCACCTCCTGGGGAGAGAGGCCACGCCCCCTGCCCACGAGGCTCGGCTCGCCAGGGTGGAGGCAGCGAACGGGTGGTCGTCCGCCATTTTCTCCGCCCTTCCCGCCTTTAATTCATTTGAGGCACGCCACTCTCTAGTTTCCAAATGAACTCATGAGTATGCAGAAGCAGAGCTCTTTTGCAAAAAATTTTGTGGCACACTGGTTGGGAAACTGCAGTAAATCATTCTCCTCACCCTTCTTCCTCCAGCTGCACCCACCTCCCCAAAGATCCTGGTTTTGGCCATGGGGGACCCACACCCAGCATAAGTAGCCTTGTAATGTCCAAAGCCAGCGCAGAGCCTGGCATACTTCACGGGCTGCTTGGTTGTGTGACAACTGAACTTGCAGAGCCTAATGACAATGATCTTGCCGTACCACCACCTCCAGGCATTCAAAAATCTTGAAGGCAATCCCTTCAAAAAGTCTTGAGTTTTTAATTCACTGCCTGGCCTGCTTTTTTTTTTTAAGCTTCCCAATGGTTTGCTTGAATCACAGGTTTTAGCTTTTCTCCACAAATATGAGGACTAGAAACTTACAAAAAGGGTGAGAGCCTCATATCATCACATGACACTGGGAGCAGGGGCTTAGACCTACGCCAAAGATTATGAGACTTGTAATAAAATTATAAATGTTAGCAGTAGTGAGCTGATGATGATATGATGTTATGATGATGATGCAGGAGTCCTGTGACAGTTTTAAAGACTAACAAATTTATTACATGGGCTTTCGTGGGAGAAAATCCCACTTCGTCAGACACTTTAAAGATGGCAAGGAGTGGTGTGGCACTTTAAGACTAACAGATTTATTTTTTGCATGAGCTTTCGTGGGAGAAGATCCCACTTCCTCAGATGCTTCAAAGATGGGTGAACTTACAGAAAGGAATGAAACTAAATGCAAGCGGGTGTAAAACATGACCTGATCCTATGTTTTACACCCGCTTGCATTTAGTTTCATTCCTTTCTGTAAGTTCACCCATCTTTGAAGCATCTGAGGAAGTGGGATCTTCTCCCCCGAAAGCTCATGCAAAAAATAAATCTGTTAGTCTTAAAGTGCCACACAACTCCTTGCTGTTTTTTTACTGGACTAGACTAACACGGCTATCCCTTTTGAAATGGACTTTAAAGATGGGCAATTTACAGAATGGAAGGAAAATAAATGCAGGCAGTGTAAGTCATAAGATCAAGTTAGACTGTGACAGCAAATCAAAGCCATTGTTTAAAACAATGGAGAACAAGCATACTAGAGAGAGGTGAGCTAAAATCATCTGTTGTAAAAAAAAATAAAAATAAAAATAAAAAAAAAAACCCCAAATCCCTGTTTTTCACCCTCTGGCAGCAGTAGCAAATCCACATATGAATTCCAATTCTCCAGTTTCTCTTTGAAGCTTTGATTTGTTATCCATTTGTCACAGTATGGCTATTAAAATCTCATCAATGGAGTGAGCAGAGAGATTGACGTGTTCCCCTATTGGTTTTTGAATGTTGTTATTTCTGATGTCAGATTTGTGTCCATTTTATTCTTTTGCACAGAGACCATCCTATCTGTCCAATACATAAAGCAGGGGGCATTTCTGGCATGTAATGGCATAAATCACATCGGTGAATGAGTAGGTAAATGAGCCCTTGACGGAAAAGCTAGTGTGAATAGGTCCTATAATTGTGTCTTTTGTGCAGATATGTGGGCAAAGTTGGCAGTGTGGTTTGTTGCAGAGATATGTGCCTGCTTTAATGTTTCTGTTGTTCAGTCTGTAGTTGCTGCTAAGAATCTGCTTAAGGTTAGGGGCTATCTGTAAGCAAGGTGAGGTCTGTCTCCCAAGGCTTGAGAGAGTGAGTGATTGTCTTGTCAAATCCTTGATGATGTGCTGTAGAAGTCTGGCTTGGGGGTTGCCGGCGATGACCAATGATGTTCTGTTGTTTTTGTTCTGGGGCTTCTAGTCTTTAAAAGTGCCACAAGACTCCTTGTTTGTTTTGCTAAACTAGATTGACACAGTCTTCTAGAACTTTGCAATGATGCAGGAGTCGAGTCCATCAAGTTTGGCAGTTGAATTTGGCCAGATAAGACAGAATTCAAAGGTGGCACAAAACATCTGAAACTGATTCACACACGTTGATGGGCAGGGCCTGTTTGATGGGAGAGAAGTCAGGGTTCCATTGGTGGCTTTGCGACTCCGGGTAAGTCACTAATGTTACCCTGCCTCAGTTTTCCTATCTGTGAAATGGTGATAATGATACTGCAGAAAGTGCTTCAGGATCTAAGAATGAAACGGACCTGGATCTTGTGAGGTACGGAGCATCCTCAAGGGCCACTTAAATCACTCCACAACTTACCTGGCTGGACTCCTTTCCAAACTTCCTGACAGTGCAACTTCCTGCACAGAGGCTACTTGTAATTCCCTGCTTGTTATTTACATGCAACTTACTGATGTCAGCCCAGTTAGTGTCACATGCATGTCTCAGAAATATTGCTGGCACCTAAAGATTCATGTTTGAATCACACTACCACATTCCCTCACCGTATGGAGATCTGCACTGAAACACTGTTCTTTTTCTGTGGTTTCACATGAACAATCTCACTAAAAACATGGCAACTTTCTCATTGAAAATCACCTTAGAAGCATCTAATTGCTTCATCTTTCTCTTCTGCACCTGTTGGAATTCATGTTGCTGGTCAACCCTCCAAATCACTTTAGCTGTGGAGAGTCTGAGATCTTTAGTTCCACTCACAGCAGAGAGTGAGCCCTGGTCTACACTGCAGGGGGCTTTTGACAGCAGCCAAAGGAAGATACACAAATAACTTCCAGAGGGGTAGCTATATTGGTCTGTGTACAGCAAAAACAATGGGAGTCCTGTGGCACCTTAAAGACTAACAAATTTCTTTGAGCATGAGCTTTCGATGTCTCTAATCCACTTCATCAGATACATCATTTTGTCAAAAATTTGTTAGTCTTTAAAGTGCCCCAGAACTCTCATTGTTTTTAAAATAACTTGTGTATCTCCCTTTGATTGCCTAATGCCTGCTTCCTTGGTATCTTCACTGTGCTGAGTTGACAGGAAATGCCTCCCATTGACTCAGTGCTACATTACTTGAGAGGTAGTCTTCAGGGATCAATTTCCTGATTGACTGAGTATTCGGTGGATAGGGAACATTGATCTGATATTGGTGAAGTTGCTGCCATCAGTGAGGACAAGCCCTGAGATTCTCTCTACTGCATTGGATGGAAGGCTGGCTCTAGCAGCTACCTGGCTCATGTGTATCTGAAGCATTCATTGTGTCCTCAGCCAAAACCCTCAGACTCTGCACTCTTTAGGAAGTTAAAGCAGGATTCCCAGGAAAACAGTTCCATGAAAACTTCTGATACTAGGCCCTCCTCACAACTTAAGCATGCCCTACTTTAAGGGCCAATCTGCCAAACACTCATGTGCATAACGATATGCAGACTTGGTCCCTAAACTCTCAGTCCAAAATATAAGTGGCAAAGATGGACTTACCTCAACCCAGTCCAACAGAAATTGTGTACATAATATGTCAATATCTGATGTGTAGATACATAAAGTATTTTGTCAATTTCAAAAGAGATAGCGGTGTTAGTCTAGTCCAGTAAAAAAACAACAAGGAATTGTGTGGCACTTTAAGACTAACAGATTTATTTTTTGCATGAGCTTTCGTGGGAGAAGATCCCACTTCCTCAGATGCTT
>ML682017.1:9636225-9667390 GCA_007922195.1 Podocnemis expansa
TAGTGTCGGGAGCTGGTGGGGGGGGGCAGGGAGTCAGCAGATCAGGGAAAGGGTCAGGGAGCCAGTGGATCAGGGAAGGGGCTGAAGCTGGCAGCCGGGGGGGTGGGTAGTTTGAGGAAGTATCCTGGGGGCCGTGGAGTCATGGGATCTACATGGGTGATTACGTATTTCAGAGGTCAAACGTAGTGATTTTTTTTTTTTTTGCTTATGTGTATGAGGTGAATGACTCATGGAATGATTTTATTTTTCTGGATTTTTCCCCCTCTCTTTGTTCCCGTTTTGCTGATTCCATGCTAATAACAAGTATACTGTCCTGGATGGATACAGCATCTCCTCCATTGCAGATCTGAGGAATTGTGCACATTTCCCAGTCGTTCTAGGGACTAAAATGTGAATTATTTAAAATGCATCTTATTGCACAATGCTTATGTGCCCTGTATGTCCATTCCACAGACTCACTCACTGTTTATGGGAAGTGACTACCAATTTCTTCCTAAAATGTCTAATAAAACTGCTCCCACTGTGGGGATCACCAAGTACAACAGATATTTCTTACTAGTTTAGATTTTTTTTTTTTTGGCCTGATCTTTTTTTAAAATCTGGGTTTGATTTATTAAACTGAGCAAGGTGCACTGTGCCCCACTGAAAGCAACTTATATTTTGGAGGCTAAAACAAGATAATCTTAGAATTATAGAACTGGAACAGATCATAAGAGATCACTGAGTCCAGTCCTCTGCGTTCAGGCCAGGACCAAGTACCAGCTCTATGAGGGCGCATGGCGCCATCTGTGAGGCCAGCATCAGTGTAGGAGGCAAGGGGGGGCAGCATGTGAGGCCAGGATGGGGATAGATGAACGGAGGGGGCATTGTATGAGGCCAGGATTGGGGTGATGGGGGTGGCGGAGGCAGAGTGTGAGGCCGGGATCAAGGTCAGGGAAGTGCAGAGAGGTGGAGGGGGCAACGTGTGAGGGCAGGATCAGTGCCAATATTTTTATGAACCGATAACTGATGCATATGGTACTGAGAAGTAGTTGCAAATGCCCACCTGGGCTGGGGGCTGCACATGGATGAAGGGGACTCGGACAACACGGGAAGGGGGCCCAGAGATTAGAAGAGTTGCAGCGTCCATCATATTATACTTTAACCCCTACTCCAGCATCAGTATTGTACAAACAGTTAGAATCACATTAACATTATGGAGTTTTCAGTATGCGTGTTGTCCTTTCACAGCTTCCACCTCATGTGAAAGAATTAATGAATATATGGCAATTAATAATGTAATAATTATACTTTAAAGGCAACTATCACATACCATCAATTCATCACTGTGTTAATTTAAAACAAAAATCTAAGTAATTGCCTCTCAATTTATATTGTTTTGAGCTAGGGTCTTTACGCTTTAATAATTAAAATTGAAGTATTAAAGCCCTTAAACAATTCCAAATCTCTTCCTTTGGACAGAGCCTCTTAATCACTAACTATTATTTTTCATTTGTATTACAAGGGCCCATAGAGGCACCAACTAAGACCGGGACCCATTGTGCTAGGTGCAATACATGCACACGTTAATCGTAAAAAACATATAATGCAAGTCTGGAACAGACTGTAGGCGATTATGGCACCTGACCTGCCTGGAGGTGGGCTAGCATGACAGTCAGTAGCCCCAGCCCACTGGCATGCAGGCACGAGAGTTAGTAGCCTCAGCCCCCAGGGAGCACAGGCATGCACAACAGTCAGTTGCCACAGTCTGGGCAAGGAAGCCAGCCCAGATGGGCAAGAACAGTGCTTGAGCCCCTCAGCAGCCCTGGCGTGAGTGTCAAGCACTCTGGGCAGCTGGGAAAGGAAAGGAGTGAGGAGGGGGACACAGGCCCACCCATTGCCACTGTTTCCCAGCCCAGGACCCTACCAGTAACTGAAGGGTCAGTTACTCGCTCAGCAGGGCTCCTGCCACAATGCACTGCACATATCTGCTGTGCTAGCAGCTGCACAGCGGTCCACTTCCCCTGGGCCGCTTCCTCCCACCCTGGGCCTGGGTACCTGGTTCCATAGGGAGTAGAAGCCATCAGCATCCTTCTGGTAGATCACCATGGGATCCTGATGAAACCCTCTGTGTCCATTGATGGCAGGTCCGAGAATTCCTCTGGCCCGTCAGCAGATGGCAACTGTCATGCTAGGCCTGAAAAGGCCAAGCCATCTTTGTAAAATACAGGACCTAAATCTAACCTTTGAAGACATGTTATAGGGAAAGGCTCATTTACCTGCTCATCTACTAATGTGGTCTATGCCATCATGTGGAAGAAATGCCCCAACACCTTATATATTGGACAAACAGGACGATCGCCGCATAAAAGGATAAATGGACACAGAGCTGATATCAGAAATCGCAGAACAAAGAAACCAGCTGCTGAGCACTTCCATCTTTCTAAGCACTCGATGAATGATTTGTTAATGACTGTGGTCAGAGATGTGGCTGGAACATCAAGACTTCAAAGAGAAACAGCTGAACTCCAATTAATATGCAAGCTAAATTCTGTGAAAGCAGGACTTAATTGAGACTATGGGTTCTTTTCCCATTACAAAACGTAATTTGACTTCAGGCTTCCCATGGTTTGAACCTAACAACTGCTCTGATTTGCTGTTACTGTATGACCTGATCCTATGTTTTACACCCCCTCACATTTAGTTTCATTCCATTCTGTAAGGTCACCCATCTTCGAAGCATCTGAGGAAGCAGGAGTTTCTCCCACGAAAGCTCATGCGAAAAATAAATCTGTTAAAGTGCCATACGACTCCTTGTTTATTTTCCTTCAAAGGACAATATGTATTGCTAGGCTTCAGTTAAGAAAGTACTTGGGAACTGTCATCAATGCCCACATGAAGAATTGACCTGCAAATGCCCACCTTGCTAGCTACAACTATAAAAGGATGTTGGGAACAGACTTCCTTTATCTCACATCTGTCCAAGCTTCTCAGGCAAAGTTTGGGCCGCAGGATTGCGATCCCAGCCAGCACTGGCCTGGAAACTGCCCTGCTAATTCTCATGGAGAGAATTAGAACAGCCTCTACACTTGTATTATCTGGTCTCTATTCCTTAAAACTGGATTTCTAACAACCGAAGCTGTGAAACAAGGATTTATCTTCTATGGACTCTAAATCATTTGTATGTATGTGATTCACTTTGACCCTTTAACATCTCTCATATTTTGTTTGTTTTCCTTTCATATTAAACCTTTAGTTGTAGTTACTAAAGGATTGGCTGGCAATGTGGTATTTTGGGTAAGAGCCAAGCCTATATTGTTCTAGGTGATGTGGCTAGCTCTTTAGGGTCAGAAGAACCTATTTCTTTAACAGACCTAGTGGCTGTACTGAAGACCGGTGACTGGAATGCAGTAAAGGGAGCTGGGTATACTATATTGTGGTGGATCAGAAGCATTGTTTGTGACTGGTTGGGGGAGTTTATCTCCAGGTAACCCACCAGTACTGAAAAAATCTGCTCTCCTTTTTTCAGCTTGCCCTGATCTTTGCATATTCAGGAGGTTATCCCAGGAGGCCCCGGTCACAGCAATTCCTGCAGGTCACAGTGTCCATCCACCGTTGGTGGCTCCTCCTTGGCTGAAGGGAGTTCCTCCACATAAGCATCTGTGTCCTCAGCCTCTCTCAGCTCTGGGTCAGCCCCCGTGAGGGGCAATCGGTCACAGCAGCAGCAGGCCTTGGGGCACCCTCCCCAGTCTGCAGTCTTGGGAATTCCCTCCCAAGGCAAGCTGGGTAGGCCATCAGGCCCTCTAGCCAGAGAAGATGGGGTGATCTGCCTGGCAGGGGCCTGGCCTTGGCTGGCTCGCTGCGTCTCAGGAGGCACATCCTTCCCTAGCGGCAGCTCAGCCCCTACTGAGCTACCAGGCTGTAATTTTATATTTTCTGTTTCTTTCTCGGCTCTGCACCTCTGCTTCCAGGGCCGGAGCTCTGCAGTTCCTAAGTCTGGCCACAAGGGGCATTCAGGCCCTTCCTCGGACCTCAGCTCCAAGGGAAGCCACAGTTCTCTGCTACAGAGACTTTAAGAGGTCATCTAATATATCACCCTGTTCTGAAGCAATCCTTACTCTGAAGATTTACAATCCTGGGGTACACTGGAGCCTTATGTCAACTTAAGGAAGCTTAAGTTGACCTACAAACCTCTGCGGCCACACTGGGCTTTTATTAAGTCGACTTAAGCACTTCCTTAAGTCAGCTTAATACCACAACCTCTTAAGGTTGACGTAATGCAAGTCAACCTTATTAAGTCAACTTAAGCCAGTGTAGATGAGGAATAGCCCTTAAGTCAACTTAATTGGCCTCTGAGTCCCAGCACCAGTGCCCCGAATGTCCAGGGCAGCCCCTGCCTTTCCCTTCCCCATCCCCAGCTGGAGATCCGGGTCCCGACTGCCAGCACCAGCACCCGCCTCTCCCGGCCCCAGCTGGGGGCTGGGGATCCAGGGCCAGGCTGGCAGCAGCAGGAGCCGGAGGCTATGGGGTGGGGCCCAGGCCAGGGCCCCAGGTCTTTCCCCTGGGCAGTGAAGCTCCTGGTCTCCAGGCCCCCTCCCAGAGTTCTTGGCCACCAAGAAGGGTCAACCTAGCACCTTCCAGTGTAGACACAGGCAGTCGATAGGAGTTTTCAGTGTGGACACTCTAAGTCACCTTAACAAGGTTGACTTTAAAGTCGACCTTGTTAAGGGTATGCCTATACTGACAGTGGCAAAATCAGCACCATCAGCATGATCTTGCAGGAGCAATTCAGCAGCAAATATGAACTTGCCAAATCGCTCTAGAAATTGCTTCAGCAACTCAAGCCCCAGACCTGGAGTTGATGGAAGCCAACCACAAGACATTTGTGTTCAGCTTCCCCTAATGTGTATCAGCAGCTTAGAAAGTCATCAGTAGATACGCAAGGTATTTTACGTGCCTTGTGTATCTGCCGTCTACTGCCACCGAAAAGTCTGGTAAATGTAGACTAGGCCTAAATTGACTTAACAGAGCCTCCACTATAGACATACCCTGAGTGAACAAAACCAACATGGGAGAAAGAGAACATTGAGAGTTGAAGCACAGAGATGATGTGTCAGTGATCATACAGGAAATCTGGCAAAGCAGGAATTAAACTAAGATAACCTCAGGCTCAGTCCATTGACTTAATCACACCACTATGCTTCAGCTGCCCAACAGGCATGTGTATGGAGTTTTTGGAACTAAAGTGACCGTGTGATTATTGCACCTTCAAGGTCTGGAATAGTCCAAGATTGCCACTTCAAAGAGTGGGCCATGAGTTGTAGCTGGAGCTGGTTTGAAACAAAATCCAGAATGAAGTGGGACTGTTTGTTGTTTTTAAATAAGGGACCACTGTTATGACTACTATTCTATTTTGCTTGCTATTTGTTGTCCAGATATAAAGCCATGGTAATTAAATAAACAGAGCATGATTGACTCATTAGGATCTGGAGACAAAGCAAAGGAAAAACAGAATTACACTTAAAATATAGGAAATATAGTCTGTTGCCCAGGATCAGAAAAGGAAATCTGAAAAACTACTGCCAAACAAAGCAGGAGAAATCACTTACATAAATACTCTCTCAATTGACTATTAACCCTCAAGCAACTGAGGACACGTGTACTTGCATGCTAGGTTATGTCTACACTTAGATTGTTAAATCAGTTTAATTGAATTGAAATAAAAATCATTAAATTGATTTAAGTTAAATCGATTTAAGACGTCCTCACTAGAAACCCAAATCAAATTAGCACGTCCATGGACAGGACTTGCTAGTTCAATTTAGGAGAGGGGCACCATGGGAGGTGTGGCAAGATGGCCCCCGAGAAGGGCCATTTCTCCACCCAATATATAGAAAGAGTAAGGCACCCTGGGAGCGAGAAAAACAAAAAGCGTTATGTTGAAATAAAGCGGCTACACTGCATTATTTCAAAATAATAATTTCGATTTAAATGAGGGAAGCTAGTTTAGATATGCACTACTTTAAATTGAATAATCATCATTATTTCGATTTAAAGTGTAAGGGTAGACATACCCCTAGTTATTTGTCTGGTACAATGGAAAATGAAAACATGCCAATAGTTAAAACAAAAGCTGTACATACATTGGTTATTGCAGGAATAAATGAGCAAAGCTATTTCTCTGAAAAGGCCATTTGCCTCAAAAGATAGGCGTAAGCAATTGAGGACTCGGGGAGTTAAGACTGTCATTTTGTAAGCATCTCACAGCGGGTGACAGTGCAAGTGGTTAAGTCTTTCCTTTCTATCTGTGCAGTCACAATCAAGATACTGTGCCTCGCTCTCTTAAAAGGCATCTTCCTAAAATAAAGAAAATTATATAACACTACAAAGGACTTCCACTGTAGCTTTGCAGATGATCCCGGACAGAAGTGTACACAATGGGAGCAAGAAGGCATGGACTCCCCCAGTAATCATCAGGGGCACAGAACTACTGAGGCCTGGGATGCAATGGGGCTGGGGAGACCAAGCTCCTTCTGGGTCTTAGGCCACCACAGGGTGGGGATAAAGTGAGCTCCTCCAGCTTAGAGGCTGGGGGACACAGAAAGTGCCCTCCAAAAGGGGTCAAATTTAAGTTCTTACACATGCCCCTGACTCTGGAAGGCAACATCACATGTGAAAGATAAAAAAGAGCTGTTTATTTTTGCTGTGTACAAGGCTAGTAGGGGCTTGGTGGTATTCTGGTAATCCCACACTCTGAGACAGAATCCTTGCTTCGCTCTCTCTTGCTATCATGTCACCCTTTAAAACAACAACTTTTAAGAAAATAGCTTTGGAACTTTGGTGTGGAATGTCACTTGTTAAGTTTTATTCTGGATTCTTGGGTTGCTAGTGCCCCATGATCCACCGCAACTATTGCTTGTTTGTTCATCTTCACTGCTACTATACATACCTCCTTTGTAGTAACTTCCATCTTTGTCTCTCAAAATACTTTGCCAGCATAAATGAAGCAATCCTAACATAATGCTGTAGATAAATATTAATTTAACCATCTATAAAATGAGTATCCTGAGGTGGTAGAAGAATGACTTCCTTAGCTCTGTATGTAGAGCTCACCCCACCCCTCTGGCTCAGGAACACTGGGTTAAGCTGTGCACTGATAGTGGAGAAGTGAGTAATGATGATCACAGCTTGCAACACCAGAGGGGTTTGCAGTTGGAAAACTCCACAATGGGAGGGTGACAGTCATCCAAGTGTGTAAGTGCATTAAACATGTCCTGGAAAGGAGTAATGGGCAGATCTGCAGCAAGGGGCTTTCTGAAGTGCAGTGGGGCAGTAGATGGTATATCTCTATGCTGGTGCCACCCCACCATGCTGCAGAGTACGTGAAAGGAATACTTTTCCATGCTTGTGCAAGTGCTAGTTGGTCACCAGAAAGGCTTCTCTGATATCAACATGGGCTGGCAAGAGAAGATGCACACCAGTCCCATCTGTAAGACCACAGGACTTTTCCAAAAGATTCAGGAAGGAACATTCATCCCCAAGTGGTGCATTCCCATGGGGTACTGTTATGTATTTGCTGGACCATCACCTGTAACCCAGCTCACCCATTGTCAAAGCAATAGAGTTAGACCATTAAAATTTTAGCTCAGCCAGTTTGAGCTGGTTCTTAAAAGTTTTCTATAAATCCAGTCAGAAACATCACTGCCCTGGGGAAAGACCCAAGGCATGGGCCTAGGCCTCGCCCCTGGCCAGGGCCCAGCACCACAGGCCCAATCCTGCGGCAGACGCCTGCCACCACCAGCCTGGCCCCAGATCCCCGGCCAGGTTTGGAGCCAGGAGAGGCAGGCGCATCTGCAGACCTTCCAGCTTGATCCTCAGCCGGGAGAGGCGGGTGCCACTGCAAGAGTCCTGGCTTTGATCCCCAGCCAGGAGAGGTGGGTGCTGCCACGGGCATCCCGACCTCAATCCCCTGCCAGGAGAAGCAGGTGCCACTGCAGGTGTCCCGCCTCAATCCACGGCCAGGGATAGGGCCGAGAGAGGCAGGGGCTGGCCTGGACACTTGGGGCACTAGCGCCAAGACTCAGGGCACATGCCCTGTGTGCCAGGCACCAGCAACGCCCCTGAATCCAGTCAAGATGTGTGGAGTCCTCTGTGTCTTGTGTCGTTCTACCATCTTTTTGGATATAAACTATTCGGAAGATTAACAGGCATACTGAAATGCTCAAAGTGCTTCTCAGGGACCTAGCATATCCCTTGCTCCTCTTGCTCATGAAGCCATACTTTGGCCACCTTGAGAGCATCAAAGAAAGATTCAGCAGGTACAGGATAACTGTTGGCTGTATTTTTGATAGATTAGGATAGTCAGTGGTGTTTACTAGCGAGACTGGAGCTCAGCGAGACAAACATCCCCATCGTGTTACATACCGCATAATGGGTATGACAAAACTGGTGAAAGGCTAGTGCCTGGGTGGAGGGGTAAGGTAAGCAGTCTATCTGCTGAATTTGACCAGCAGGACACAAGAGCTATTAGAAGAGCCAACTACAGAAGTTTACTGCTAGAGGAGGCCTTAAACGGTATTGAAACAGCCACAATACTGTTGGGTGAGGATTTTATGGAATAATATGCCTTCATATGTACAGAGGTTAAATATGGGGGGATTAATGACTGCTCTTGTGAATTTTGTGATGTAGCAATTACACATGTAAACTAATAAATATACTCTGAGTTTCCAAAACTACTACTCTATTGTTTGCAAAGAAACAAAAACAACATTAAAGTGAAACACACATTAAAACATTTTAGCAGCACAGGAGAATAGTAACTCATACTTTAAAAACCCTAATAAATTATAAACATTTATGTTTATGCATTAAAAACATATTACAATGTTTCAGCCAAGTTACAAATTATGTATGCATTCTGGCTGATCTGTGGTTTTCATGGATCAGCATTTGCACAATTTCACTGTAAATGCACCTGTATTCCTCCTCGGTGGTTCACTCCAGAAGCATCCTGTTGTGGCTCAGGTCTCCAGCCTCCTCATTTCTCTGGGCAGAGACCTTGTTCCATTTCCTTTTGACTAGGGGAATTTAAGGCTGCCCAGCTTCATGCTTTGTATTTTGATATCTCAACAAGCCAATCTCCCTAACAGGCAGCATGTGTGCATTACATTTTCTCTTGGGGAGCTAAAAACAGTGCATTGCCAGCAGTCAGAAGTCATTATACAGTTCTTTCTAAGCAAGCAGATTTAATCTCAAGACAAAAGCATTAAAGAAGGCATAATAAAAACAATGAACGGATTTAAACACAAAACTATCATACCAAGAATCACATATCAATCTTATAGGCTATGTCTACATTGTAAAAGCTAAGTCAACTTTATTAAGTCAACTTAATAAGGCCTACTTAAAGTTGACTTTAACTAGACCTTATTAAGTCAACTTAGTGAGTCCACACTACATTAAGGCGACTTTATAAAGTCAACTTTAAATGGGTGTCCTGGCTTAATTCAACTTTATAAAGTCAACTTAATGGCCCCACTGCACTAAGTCGATTTTATTAAAGTTGACTTAGTGAGTCCACATTGCCTTAAGTCAACTAAATAGTAAAGTTGACTTTATAAGTGGATCTTATAAAGTCAACTTTACTGGACCCTAAAGTCGACTTCATTGCTCTGCAGTGTGGACAGGGCTCTGTTTAAGTTGACTTAAGGGCCCTTAAGTCAACAAACAGATAGTGTAGACGTACCCATAGAGCCCTAGTAGGTTAAGTCTTTTCAACTCATCTGCAAAGGTTGGAGCCTCCCTTGGACAGGTCCTGTCCAAGGCCCTGAGTCAGTTTAAATGGAGCCTTTTCATATCAAAAGTCCTTTCTCTGCTGGTCTCTAGAAAATCCAGTTTGAACCAGTACATGTCAGACTCGCTACGGTAGGTACCTAAGTGATTCACCTTAATCACCCCCCCACTGTTTTTGGTTTCTGAAACCATTGTGGTAACCCTCACTGCCCAGAGGGGCATGCAATGTCTGATCAACAGTGATCCATAAAACATTCATAAACTTAATGCAATGTTTCCCCAAAGATATTGCATAGATTCCAGTATCTGTCACAGATGTAAGTGCAGCTATAGTTCTCTGTATTTTCTTCTGGCATGGAGTGCTAGGGGAAAGGGTTCATACCATTCTGCTACTTATTATATTGGGTGATACAGGCAGCAGGAGCCATGGAGTATTCCATGGATCAGAAAGGCTGCTGTGTGTGAGATTTCTTAACATCTAAATCAGTAATGCAGTCTATAATATCTGCCTTTGTTGCCTGAGGAAGCCCAGGATATCCTGGTGCACTTCCTAGTGCACCTCTAGGTTCCTGTGTCTCTCCTGCAGCAACCACATTCTCCAGTCTTAAGTCTGTTCCATACAGTTGCTCCAACAACTGTGTTCATGCTTCAAAGCAACACAGGACTGAAGGCCATACCTTTCCTAGTCCTCTTCTTTCTTTGCCTGATCAGGAACAGGTGTTCAGCGGGTGAGGAGGAAGTATCTGTAAAGCCCACACACCCAAGATTGCTACTTACAACAGAAAACTAGAGGATTAGGTTTACAGGTACAGTGGAAATGGAGATCCAACTCTCAAAATTATCTTGCATTAATTCCATAAATACCCTTAATAAGAACAGCTAATTGTCCCTTTAGCTTTGCAGCAACATGTTACAGCACTGCTTTGCAGCTCCAGCCATAGCAAACAAGGCTTAGCAGAGAATGGACATTTATATCAGTATGTAAGAGCCGCTGAGTGCCTCTGGGTTTACATATAGGGAAAATGCAGTGAATGGAGCCAATATGTTCATAGGCAGTGACGACTTTTGCCAGTGTCTCAGTCTTGCATGTGACAAAGGCACAGAGATCCCAGCTACTATTGGTGGCCAGAAACTGCTCAGGCTCATATGTTGCTAGCCTGTTTACTGCACTAATGCCCAGCAAACTTTCCCAGAAGAGGAGAAGTCTTCTGTTGCAGGAGGGAGAAACAAGAGCTGACCATTGCTAGAAAAGGTCAAGAGAGGAGACCAGAGGATCTCCATAGAAGTCTAATCAAGATTGCTTGAGAGGAGAAAAAGGACAGATATAAATAAAGTACATCATACAGCCCCTGCTGATCAACAGGCCAAAGGAATGAAAAGCGGATGCCACCCCTCAGCGGCGTATCCAACAGGGAAGGGGGTAGGGCAATGGAGGGGCACCAGACCAGCCCCCCCGCCATGGCCAGATTAGAGGGGCCATGGCTGGTACCTCCACCAGATGGTGGTGAGGCAGCCACAGCTCCTGTTGCTGAAGGGGACTGGTCAACTGCTGGGGGTGTGGGGCCAGAGGCTGCCCTCCCTCACCACTTCAGAGCAGAGTTCCTGCTCCCAGCCAGTGTGTGGCCATTTCTTTCCAGAGGGAAGGCTGGCCAGCATGCAAGGTGCTGGATGCCACCTCCAGACCCCGGAGATGGCCTGTTCAACCCCGTTCCAGCCCACCTTGCCCCCGCCCTCCCTAGCCCTGAAGAGGTCTGACCAGGGAAGGGGATGCAGACTGGCCCCAGAACTGCTCTGCAATGGAGGAAGGGCAGTGTCTGGCCCCACCAGCCCCTCCAATGACAGGGACTGCAGTCCCCCCACAACCTGGTGGAGGGCAGGGGTGCTGGCCAGGGCCATCCACCTCCAATCCAGCCCTGGTGGGGGCTAGGCTGCTGTAGCACACCCCCTGAAGCCCAGCAGTGGCTATTTGGCACTGGGGGCCAAGTCATATTTGTCTCCCACTGTGTCTCTCAGACCTGTGCAGCCCCCCCACCCCACACACACACAGGGTAGGGGAAGGTCCCTGTGGAGAGGGAGGGCTCCACGAGGGAGGGGAGGCAAACATGACGTGACCCGCAGGCACCAGATAACCTCAATATACTTCTGTCACCTCTACCTCTTTCTTCTCCCTCTCACCAAGCACAGTGCACTGATCTGATGTCAATTATGTAATCAGATAGTTGTACTAAAGGTTTTTATTTTCAAAAACATTTCACAAGTAGAGTGAGCAACCAGAAATCAGTTCTTTGGCTTTCCAAATGTGCAGATAGGATGGAAACATTCTTTAAATGGTGAGGGACATAAGAAGAGGTTTCACGCAATAAGAAAGCAAAAAGTACTTATAACAAGTAATACATGTACATACTTATCTGAACTCTCTTTCCCCTTCATCAATGGGCTTATCATCACTCACCTGGCTTCACTCCAGTGGTGTTTGAAGCAGCTTCTTGGCTTATATGGTTTATCTTCACCTTTTGGTCTCCCTCACATCACTATGCTCTGCAGAGGGTTCTGTGCCAGGCTCTCATGAAGTGACCACAGTAACCTGTGTGCAAGGGGCTGGTGGTGTCACTGCCATGTATGGAGTCCTTTAAAAAAGGCCTTCATGGGAGGAATTAGCAGCTGGGTGGATAGAAAGCAGAGAGCTGCTGTTATGATGGCCATCCCAACTGTCTTCTGGGATCCACCCTGACACAGCTGGACCTCTTGCTTTCTGATCCTAGCAGGTGTCCTGACAGAGACAGAGTGGGGGATCCAGACTGCATCATCACCTCTAACAGCTGTGCTAAAAACCAGCCACCACGAGGGTTGAGACACTGGTTCCAGCTACCAGCACTTTCCAGCCTAATTTCTTCTTGTTCTTCTCTCTTTCCTTTTACCCTCTAACAAGCAGCATTCAAAGTCTGCATTCTTATTCTGGACAAGTTTTCCTGTGAGTCACCTTCTACCTTCTTGCCTTCCCCCTTGCTCTAGGTTTAGTAGGCTCCCACCTTCCTCCTCTCAGGCCACAGGGAGTAACCATGGTCTACTCTCCATAGCCTCAACATGCCTCCCTTCACCAAGGAAGTGACTGCAGGATCAGGCCAGCTGGAAGGGTGGGGGGGGCAGACTGGGCCAGCTGGTGGGGTATGGGGAGGTGGGATCAGGCCCACTGCTGGGTGACCAGGAGAGCAGGGGGGCAGGATTGGGCTGGCATGGGGGCCCACACCAGCATGAGGAGGGCCCCGAACTGGTGTGAGGGGCGTTCCAGGGACCCCCAAATTATACTTTTAAGCCCTGGCACTAGTCATATGAGATGGGGTGGGCAAACTTTTTAGACTGAGGGCAGAGCTGTCCTTCCATTGAGGCAACCTAGCTGGTTGCCTAGGGCACCAACAATTAGGGGGCACCAAGGACTGGGCTGCGCGGGGTGGGGACAGCAAGCCTATCCTGCCTTGTTGTGCTTCCAGACCTTGGCTGGACCGCTGCCCACGACCAGACCCTGGCAGCGGTGCCGTGCCTGCCCACAGCTTGAGCCCTGTCAGCGGCTGGGGGAGAAGGGGGGTACCAAAATCAGTGTTGGCTCGGGGCACCAAAAAACCTTGGGCTGGCCCTGCCTGAGGGCCATGCTGGTGTCCAGGTGGGCCAGAGGGAACAGGGCCAGGCAGGAACTTCATGGGCATCATGCTCCAACCAGGGCACCACTGAGCCCATGTGGTGCAAGGGGATGGTGGCCATGCTCCATTCAGTATACCACTGCTAGGCCCATGTGGTCGGGGAGAGGTAGCACATGGTAGTCATGCTCTAGGCTGGTCAGGGTGCTGTCCCTGCATGTGGCAAGAGGAAACATAGAGCTGGGCCAGGGAAGCAGCCACCAGGCTCTGTCCACGGCCAGCCACTAGACAGAATGAAAGGCTCCTGTGGGCCAGACATGGCTTGTGGGCCATACTTTGCCCACATCCCATATAAACCGTGTTTTCTATATTTGCTGTTCTTTTGTCTCTCTTTTTGTGAGAGTTTGTCATGTTCTGTCATTTGAACAGTATTACATGTAACTGACAACAGCAACTCCAGCCTACTCTTCCTGGCTTTCTCCCCCCCCCCCCCCCCACAATAAAAATAAAAGTTATTAGCATCATTAATGGCATCCAAGACATTGTTGGATGGAGGTAGGGAGAATGAGGGCAGGTTTCTCATGGAGCAGAAAAGTGATATTGTTGAAATGTAAAGTGGGACTTTCATTTTAACTGCTCTAGCTGTCTTTCCTTTTCTGTGTCGTTAACAAAAGGTTAAAAAGACCATTAATGGTGTGCCTGTCTGCATGCAACTAAGCAAACTGAGGTTTCTGTACTCCAAAAACCCAGGCCTGCTTAGCGTTGTACAGTGACAGTGTCATATTAACACTGTTGATTATCTGACCTTGTTTATTCAGTTGAAGTTAACACAAATAGCACTCTTCTCTTCCACCCTTGTAACTATGTAAAGAGACAAAGCAAATGGTAAATTCATACCTTGCCATAATCAGCCAATGACTTTAGAATTAATATTACTGACTAGGCCAGAGTACAGCACTGAATAATTGAAATCATGTGAATGGGGACTGCATCAGCTGCGTGAATCTAGACGCCATATGTGGAAGGGCTGCTTTACACATATATAGAGCTGCTTTGCCTGTAAGGGTGCAGGGATCTTTTTTCCTTCATAGTCTCCCTCTCTGGGCATAAAGGCAAGGATTGGCTTTCACTGGTTTGAATACAATAGAATAGCACAGAAAGTTTTCTTATAGCATGTAAAACAAACAAGAAGTGCTATACTACTTAAAGACTAACAAGCTTATTTATTTCATGAGTTTTCTTGGGAGAAAATCCCACCGTCAGATGCTTATGTAACCTGCTAGGGTGGGCTTGAATGCATGCACTTGCCCCCCCTCCAGTGCCTAACAGAGAAACCCCTGCAGAAAGCAGCTAGAGAGCCAGGATCTAGTCTGTTCAGGACTCACAACCAAGACTGCTCAGAGTTCCCATTCCCACATCAAACTACTACTCCTCAGCATAAACATAACAATGAACTTTATTAACTAACTAAACAAACCCTATCCTAAGAAACCATAATAAATTTAAACAAAACAGTAAGAAACCCAAGAGTCCCAAAGTTCAGGTGGCATCACCCTTATCTCAATTGTAGTCTTTTAAGTCCTTGAAGCTTAAATGCAAAACAGAAGCCATCCTCATCATCTCTACCGCAGGAATCTTCAGGTGAATGTCATGAAGTCCCTTCTTCCTCCTGTGTAGCCAGCACCACACAATCAGGTCACTGGCTATCCAGCTCTCAGTTCTATTGCAGACAATTCCCCTTCAAAACTGTCCAAAGCAGGGAGAAAACATCCTGCAGTCCACTCTCATGCAGCTCCTTTCACTCAGTCCCCGACCACATGGATGCTGCAGCTCTCTCTGCTTGCTCCTCTCCAAGCTTGTCTTCCCAGGCTTCTCCCTGGGTATTTAACTCCAGCATAACAATAGTACTTATAGAGCATGCTCAATGTGCTACCACACCCTCTTACCAGAAAGTTCTGGTTTCTGGGCTGCAAAAGCTGCCCAGCAACTAAACCAGCCATAAGGGATCCCTGAAAGAGATTACTCCTTTTTCGGCACATGGGTTACACTTACAGGATGGGGGAACTTACAGAATGGGAGGAAGTGGGGTTGTCTCCCATGAAAGGTCATGCAATAAATACATTTGTTACTCTAAGTGCCACAGGATTCCTTGTTTGTTTTACTGAACTAGACTAATATTTCCTTCCATTCTGTAAGTTCCCTCATCTTCAAAGCATCTGATGAAGTGAGATTTTCTCCCACAAAAGCTTATGCAATGAATGAATTCGTTAGTCTTTAAGTGCCACAGGACTTCTTGTTTGCTTTACTGAACTAAACTAACATGGCTGCCCCTTTGGAACTTACAGCATGTGCTACCTTTTGCAAACAGCAAAGAAATGTCTCCTCAAAAAATAAGGACTAGAGGCAGATTTATGTCTATCATGAAATACAATATGTGTCAGCCTCCAAAAAGGCCTTATAGCTGGTTACCTCATATCTTGACTCAATGCACCATCATCTAAATTGAGGCCAACAAATTTTGATTTCAGCTCTTCAGACTTGCTTCCCATAATTCCTAAAGCTGGTCAAAAGTGCATCTGATTAAAAATGGACACAGAAACGGAGACAGAATACAAATAAAGACCAGCTCAATGTATGAGGTTTTGCAGCAAGGTCTATTAAATTTGCAAAGCAAGTTTCCAAAGGGGATTGGTTTGTGATTCTGGAAATAAAGTTTAAAAAATGTGAATTTCAGTATAGTGATGCTCAATGCTGTGTAATAAAGCCAGTGAATTCAGAGTCATATTAAAATATTAGCACGAGTCTAATGGTCACATTCAAAATTAAGTTTCATAGAATAGGCACAAAGATCCTGATTCAAGAAAGTATCAATAGGATTGAATGCATGTTTGACATTCATCACACATTTAAGTACTGTTCTGAAGATGGGCGGACTTAAGCATGTACTTAAATGTTTTCCTAAATTGGAACCAAAATGAATGCATGTGTCAATGGCACCCTGGTATATCTGTGCGTAACCCCTTGACTTTCCTTCCTGGCTTACTTGGGAGCCAGCAACACTCACGTGTGCACAGGCACCTAAGTTGATGACAAGGGGCCCCTGAGTTTCCCAGTGGTAATGTTGGGATTGTGGGAATCCTCTATCCACTCCTCTGCTGCAGTCCCTTTGCTTTACAGGAAATTAAATCTGGCGGTACCTCCACCTGCCTGGATCCTGTATACGCTCAGTGGCGTGCCTTGGGAGCCTCCAGGACTAAATCCATACAGCTAAGAATAATCTGTGGGATGGGTCTAATCCAAACTTACTAATTATATATACAATATAGTCAAGGTACTAAACTGCATGTAACAAACCTTTACTTAACAAGGAACTTATTGTAACAGGATGGAATTGAATATTACTACTAATTTAAATACATAGGGGCAAGTCAATAAATCAGTGGACAGACACAGAATACAGTTTAAAGAAAACTTATCTAACTCACCCTTTGATTGCTCTTTTTTCCCCCACGTGCATGCTTCCCAGAGTTCAGAACCCCAACCCCTTGCTTGTGTGGACACGCTTGGAGGGTTAATGAAAGAGACAAAGCAGCATGCTGCTGGTCCAGTGTATCCACTCAGAACCACGCTGAAGATCTGGACCAAGCCCAGCCAATGGTCTATAGTCCTGGCCATGGTTCAAAGGGACTGCCATGCTGCCTCCCCTCAGGCCCAGTCAGTCTCTCAGCAGATTCCATTGCTTTACAAGCCCTGCTCCAAATTAAAGGAGGAGAGACAGACACTCACACCCTCCTGCAGATCCAGGTCAGCCAGCTCTAGCCTCAGACCCTACTTCGGGCTGAGTAAGATTACCAACCCCTGAAGCTCCCAGCTTGAGTGAGCCTCTAGCAGTCTCAGGAACCCCAGGAGCAGTCTTGGGCACCCCAGAACCAGTCACCAACAGCTTCCAGATTCAGCCATGTCCTCTCTCCCCCAGTAGAGACCTCCTTTTTCCCCTCTGTGCTTCCTGGAGGGGCCAGGAGGGTCTCTTTCCCTTTCCCAAGCGGACAGGGGAGTTGTAGTCTCTCAGTGGAAGAACTTACAACACATAAGAACTGCTTAAATGTTAACCTCCTACTTGAATTCAAAGGCCTGTAAAGTACAGGGTGCCTACATGTGTAAATGAAAGATGGTAACTCATAGAGTTCGAAGGGACTTCATGAGGTCATCTATTCCAACCCCCAGCTAAAAGCAAGACCGCTTCCACTGTATCATCCCAGCCAGGGTTTTGTGTAACTGGGCCTTAAAGGTTTCCAAAGATGGAGAGTTCAGCACCTCCCTAGGTAACCCATTCCAATATTTCACCACCCTCCTAGTGAGAAAGTTTTTCCTAATATCCAACCTCATCCGCTCCAGCTGCAGCTTGAAACCATCCTCCTTGTTCTGTCCTCTGTTACTGCTGAGAACAGCTTAGCTTCCTACTCTCTGGAGCACCCCTTCAAGTAGTTGAAGGTTGCTATCAAATCCCCCCTCAGTCTTCTCTTCTGCAGACTATATAAGCCTAGTTCCTTCAGTCTGTCCTTGTAAGTCATGTGCCCCAGCCCCCTAAATCATTTTCTTTGCCCTCTGCTAGACTCTTTCTAATTTCTCAACATCCTTTCTGTAGTGTGGAGCCCAAAACAGGACACAGTATTCCAGATGTGGCCGCACCAGCGGCAAATAATGGGGAATAATCACATCCCTCAATCTGCTGGTAACACTCCTACTGATGCAACCCAATATGCCATTGGCCTTTTTTGGCAACAAGTTCACATTGTTGACTCATATCTGTCTTCCCATCCATCATAACACCTATGTCCTTTTCTACAGTGCCGCCACTTTGCCAATCAATCCCCAGCCTGTAGCAGTACCTGGGATTTTTCCATCCTAAGTGCAGGACTATGCACTTGTCCTTGCTGAACCTCATGAGATTTTCTTTGGCCCAAAGATCCAATTTGTCTAGCTCTCCCTGAATCCTATTTCTGTCCTTGGAACAAATCCAAGAGCTCCTTATCACTCACTTGATCAAATAAATGTATAACTGGACTGTAGAATACAATGCATAAAGATATTAAGGAATTTGATGAGGTGTTTAATGGACTAGGTTATAGTAAGATTAAATATGTCACAGTGATCCAGACCCTCATATGTCCATAAAATACAGGCACCACATAAAGTCTCATTAACCCTGAGAAATAAAATAAAACCGAAACATTACTGGATGGTAAAGTTAAATGTTATTGGGAGAATACAAATAACAGTCCTCAGGGTTAACAGCATGGTCCCTGTAATAAAGCCCAACACTTGAAGTATTAATAAAAGACCCAAAAGATCTGTACAAGAACATCAAATACAAGCACTAGTTCCATATGAGCAATCAGTGAGATCAAGTTTATGCTTCAAAAATGCAACAATATTTTCAGTTTTGAACGCATGCCAAGGACTGATCTATTAGACAAAACATTTAAGGTCTAGTATCTGTATTTGATTGGTTTCTAACACAACAGCAGTAGCCAATGACGTGAGTGTATACTGATCAGTGACATGCAAGAGGGATAATTTTTTTGTAACTCTAACTACAATATGTGATTTAGGTCAGCTAATCTCAGTTTTATCAGTACTCCTGGGTGTCACACTCCTCTTACCTTCTTTTGTGTAAACCTTCCCCTCACTTGGTGCCATGTTTCTCAGCATTCAGAGTCTGCATAAAAGCAGAGAGCACTGCATATTAATGAAGGAAACTGTCACTTCTCCTTTGAGTACTGCTCACATCATTCAGTTACAAGTGTCTACATGTTACAGGTGTCTACATGCCGCAGTGCATGGTACCTTGGAAAGTCTTTAGTGTTAGCTTGTCAGGTCAGGGCGCATGGCCAACGCCCCCTCCACACTGCGGCCATGCCTATATAGGTGACCGTGACCCTGACCCTCCCAGTTCCTTTTTCTGCCATCAGCGTTGGTTCGGATCAGCTTTATCTTGCGAAATGCAAGGGCCCATCTTCCGTACAAAATTTGAAATGCCAGGATTCAAGCTGTGCTTAGGATGCTGCAAGGCTTTCCTGATGGACGACCCACACGAGAAATGCCTTGCTTGCCTGGGTGAGTCCCACGTCACAGTGGACTGCCCCATCTGCCGATCCTTCAAGCGGAGGACTTGCCTAGAAAGGGAGCGCCATTTCCACATCATTTTGGGGACCGGAGCCACTCCATCTACAAGCAGCTGAGCCGGCAGCGCTCTGCCAGACTCTCTTTCGGCCCAGGCTCAAGCCTCCCACTGATCCCCAGTACCAGGCCCAAGATCTCGGCCCTCAACGGTACCTTCCAGACACCGATCCCTCCGGTCCCCCGGTAGCCTCTCAGCCGCCCCTAGCAGGGCCATGGCTCAGGCACCAGCTTGCCAAGGGTGCTCAAATCTGGCTTTGGTGCAAATTGCGAGGCAGCTGGCTGCATCGGCACCGCCTCCCTCAGTGCCGCTGGACGCGGTACCGCCCACAAGCCCAGCACTGCCTACGAGCCCGGCACCGCCCGCGAGCCCAGCATTGCCGGCAAGCCTGGTACCATTGGACCCGGCACCATCACCGATAACACCACGTCCGGTACCGTCACTTTTGGTACCATCCGACTCGGTACTGCTAACACCTGCACCGATGCCAGTACTGTCCCAGACCTCCTCGCCTTGGTCCAACCCAGCACTGTCTAACCCGGTACTGTGTCCAAGTTCTATGGCTCCGCACTACTTTCCTGAGGAATTCTCGGTACAGGAACGCCACCTATCGGGGCGGGGGGGAGATCATACAGGTCATTGTCAGAGGATCTCTTTCTCCCCACCCAAGAGGAATGCCCGAGGAAGTGTGCCTGCAAAAGCTTTGTGTCACCAAGCATGTGGCACGAGCACACATTGGGGGGAGCACCTGGGCCCCTCATAACACCTATGCTGCCGTTGAGGTCCCCACATGACAAATGGACCCTCGACTGGCTGAATGCGACGGCGGACGACGCCTCCTCCCAATATGCACGTTCGCCTTCACCAGAGTCCTCGGATTTCTCCGACGATGAACCAGACCCTGATTCCATACAACAAAGCAGATCAAGGGCCCCGTCATCTTCATTGCCTGATGAGAGGCTAATCGACATGTCCACCAACCGTGAAGGGGACCCTCACATTGAACAGGACCTTCTCCGCCACATGGCAGCAAACCTGAAGCTCAAGCTGGGGGTCATCCAGGTGAAGGATGACTCCCTTTTTGACGCGTGCTGTCAAGCCCCACTGGCTAAGGTTGGAATTCCCTTGCACGCCGGGATGTTCCACATTGTCCAAGAACACTGGCAAACACCTTCCTCGATCCTGCCAGTGTCCAAGTTAGCAGACAAGAAATATTCCATCTCCCTGGAAGGGTTCCCCTTCCTCTTTTACCACCTGGTCCCAGGGTCCTTGGTGGTTGATGCAGTCAACCAAAGGGAGAGACAAGGTCAACCTAGCACCACTCCCAAGAAGAAGGAGATGAGGAGACTCGACCTACTTGGCAGGAAAGTTTACTCCTCAGCCGTCCTCCAGCTACGCATCTCAAACCACTCTGCTTTAATGGCACGTTACATCGTCAACCTGTGGGAAGCTCTACGAAATCTCTGATTGGTCATCCCGGAGGATTGCCTGAGAGACTTCGAGGCAATGCTGGATGAGGGGGAAAGAGTATCCAGGGACGCACTGGTGGCAACCTGGGATGCAGTGGATATTGCAGTGTGCACAATGGCATCGGCGGTGGTGATGCGTCATTTGGCCTGGCTCCAGAACTCTGGCCTCTCCATGCAAATGCAACAAATTATCCAGGACCTCCCCTTCGAAGGTCCCGACCTCTTTGCATCTTCCACAGATGCGAAGCTGCATGGTATGAAGGACTCGAGGGCCACCTTGAGGTCCCTCGGGATCTACACGCCGCAACCTGTTAGACATTCGTCGAAGTCGCACCAGCTACAAGAGCAGCTACAGCAACTGAAACAACAGCTGCAGTTACAGAACCTGTTCCCGAGATCCCTCCAGTTTCCCCAGCATCAGCTCAGGGACCTGGACAAGGATAAATGCTGGGCAGGTAAAGGGGGTAAGCTGGGCGCCTCCCAGTCGGGACGGTGCGGACAAGGGTGGACCACTCGTCGGGCTGCAAACAGCGTTTTTGACAGTCCCTCCGTGGGCAGCGCTCCACAGCCCCTGTTCTCCCCCCGCTGCCTCCGCCACTTTGCCCCACAGTGGACCCAGGTCGCCTCAGACCAATGGGTCCTCAATGCAGTAGCAAAAGGATAGCACATCCAGTTCCTCTCAACCCCCAGGACAAGAAACCGTCCCCTTCCATAACCCCAGAAAACCCTGATCTCCTGGGAAAGCTCGAGGCCAAATGCCAAAAGTTACTCTCCCTCAGAGCCATTGAAAAGGTTCCCAAGAGGGAACGCGGCAAAGGGTTCTATTCCCGCTACTTCCTAGTCCCCAAACCCAACGGGGATCTCTGGCCCATCCTAGACCTCAGAGCTCTCAACAAAAACATAAAGAAAATAAAATTCTACATGATCTCCCTACCGCAGATCATTCCCTCCCTGTCCCCAGGACTGTGGTTCACGGCCCTCGACCTAAAGGATGTTTACTTCCACATAGCCATTCAACCCCACCACAGACGGTTCCTCAGGTTTGTAGTGGCTCGACGCCATTACCAGTTTACCGCCCTCCCCTTCGGGTTATTGCTAGCCCCTAGGGTGTTCACAAAGTGTGTCGTGCCAGTTGCAGCGTTTCTACGTGGGGGGGGGGTATAAGAATCCACCCCTACCTGGACGACTGGCTCATAGTGGGCAAGTCAAGTTGACAAGCACAAGACCACAATGACATCGTAATGAACCTGTGCAAATTCCTGGGCTTCTGCATAAATCTAGCAAAGTCCAAGCTTTGCCCCACCCAGGACATAGAGTTCACTGGGTCACACTTGGACACTCGGCAAGGCATTGCATCCTTGCCCCTGTCAAGATTTCAATCCATCTGCACCATCGTCACGGAGCTCCAGGCTCCCAGGCTGACCACAGCACGCAGATGCATGCAGCTCCTGGGGCACATGGCAGCAGCCACATCGGTAATACGAACAGCCTGCCTGTGGATGCGACCATTCCAGCTCTGGTTCGCCACAAGCTTCCGACCAGAATGAGACCGCCTTGACAAGGTAATCTTGGTACCCCAGCATGCCCTGGAGGCCCTCCAAATCTGGCAAGACCCCAACCTTGCGATGGGGGAAATCCTGTTCAGGGTGTCCAAACCTGCAGTGACCTTGATAACGGATACCTCCGACCTGGGATGGGGCACCCATCTCTCCGGGGGCCTATCCACGGAAGGCGCCTGGAGCCCCGAGAACAGTATCTTCCACATAAATGTGAAGGAGCTCAAGGCCATCAGACTGGCCTGCATGGCCTTCCTGGACCAGATCCAGGGCAAAGTGGTCCAAATCCTATCAGACAACACAGCAGCTGTGTTCTACACGAACCGCCAAGGGGTGGTCTGCTCCTCGGCCCTATGCGAGGAAGCGACCAAGCTGTGGCAACTAGCGTTAGACCACCACTTCACGCCAACTGCTGCCCATCTCCCCGGGGTGGACAATGGCATAGCGGACTCACTCAGCAGAAAGCCACTGGCGAACCATGAGTGGTCCCTCCACAGCGAAGTTTTCTCCCTACTGACAACCAGGTGGGGAACCTCTCAGATCAACCTCTTTGCCACAGCGCAGAACCACGAATGCCTTTGATTCTGTTCCCTTTGAGGCAGGGAGAAAGGGTCCTTCAGCAATGTCTTTCTCCTCAATTGGGCGGGACTCCTAATGTACGCCTTCCCCGCAATCCCCCTGATCCACAGGGTGCTCCTGAAGGTCCTCACGGACAGGGCATTTCTCATCCTGATAGCCCTGGACCGGCCCAGGCAACACTGGTTCCCTCTCCAAGACATGTCAGTGAGGACCCCGCTCCGCCTCCTGAGGTGGGCGGACCTTCTGACACAGGACTCGGGATGCCTCCAGCACCCCAACCCAGGCCTCCTGCACCTGACAGCCTGGATGCTCTCTGGCTCAGTGAGCAAGAGAGACACTGCTCAGATAGGGTTAAAAAGGTCCTGGTTGGTAGCAGAATACCCTCCACCAGGTTTGCCTATATTGCAAAATGGAACCACTTCTCTACTTGGTGCCGTGGGAAAAACATAGACCCTATCTCCGCACCAGTACAGGCAACCTTAGACTACCTTCTTGACCAGAGGGAGAAAGGCCCTTCCCTGTCATCACTGAAGGTGTATTTGGCAGCAATCTCAGCCTTTCACAAAATGACGGATGGGGTCCCACTCTTCTCACACCCCATCTGCCATAGATTCCTGAAAGGAGTGGAAAAGCTTTTTCCCCCCACGTCCGTAACCCCACCCCACAGTGGGACCTGAACGTGGTGCTATGGGGTCTCACAGAGCCACCGTACGAGCCCTTAGACTCAGCCACCCTGTTAGTGCTGTCCTGGAAGGTGGCTTTCTTGGGGGCCATTACATCCGCCAGAAGGGTCTCAGAGCTGCCAGCCCTATCCTCTGAGCCCCCATATACAGTTTTCTTCCCCAACAAGGTGGTCCTCCGTCATCACCCCTCATTCCTGCCCAGGGTCGCCACCCCTTTCCACTTGAATCAAGAGATCTGCCTGCCTGTCTTCTAGCCAGACCCACAGGTGACGGAAAACCAGAGACGGTGGCACACCCTGGATGTGAGAAGAGTGCTCCTAATTTACATTGCGCGCACCCGATCCTTCCACAAGACCCCCCCGACTGTTCATGGTGGTCACGGAATGCATAAGAGGTTCTCTGGTATACCTCCCAATGCATCTCCAAATGGATTGTGAACTGCATTAAAGACTGCTATGGAAGGTCGAACACGCCTTTTCCCGAGACTGCGAGAGCCCACTCTACCACAGCTCAGGCGTCCTCCACGGCCTTCCTTGCTAATGTCTCGATCCAAGAGATCTGCAGGGCCGCTATGTGGTTGTCAGTACATACCTTCATGACGCACTACGCCATTGCCCAACAGGCGAGACATCATGCCGCCTTGGGCAGAGCTGTATTCAGTGTGGGTAGACTGTAACTCCTCCCACTGTCCTTGGGTACGGCTAGTAGTCACCTGTAACTGAATGATGTGAGCAGTGCTTGAAGGCGAACGGTTGGTTACCCACCATAACCGTCCTTCTTCGAGATGGGCTGCTCACATACATTCAGGTCCCTCCCACCGTCTCCGCTAACAGAGTTGGCAAAGGTATATGGGACTGGGAGGGTCAGGGTCACGGTCACCTATATAGCCGTGGCCGCGGTGTGGCGGGGGCATTGGCCATGCACCCTGACCTGACAGGCTAATGCTAAAGACTACTGTGCGCTGCAGCACATAGACACCTGTAACTGAATGTATGTGAGCAGCCCATCTCGAAGAAGGATGGTTACAGTGAGTAATCAACCGTTCAGTACTCTTTATGACAGATGTGTCAAACTCATTTGCTATGGAGGGCCAGATTTGACTTAAATGCACTTCAAATGGGCCATACATACCATAAATCAAAATACTATGGCACTTTAATGGCACCACAGAGCACTGTGTATGAGAGGCTGAGCTCCTCAATACCACTCTCTGACAGGGAGCGAGTGTGATCCTGCAGAATGTCACGGGCTGGATAGAAGAGGTTCACGGGTTGCATCTGGCCTGCAGGCCACATGTTTGACGCTCCTGATTTACAACTCTGATTCTCGATTTAAATGTGTTCATAAATGGAGGCTGGTGTGTTCTGGTTGTACAACAGTGTCTAGTTCTGCATTGAGGAGGATGAGCCTGCTCCATTGGTGCAGAAGGAAACTAATGTGTATAAGCAAAGATTTATTTTTATTCAGATGCCCTGGATCTTGCTTGCTCTGTCTTTTTTGTGGAGCACATTTCTTGGCTTTAAGGGCCGGTGCATCCTGTATACAGTTTACGAATATAATATAGGATGTAACACCTTATGTAAGCAATAAGCAACTTCTGTTTTTTTCAGATGGCTTATACAAGCTTCTCTTGTTGTGTGTTTTGGTTTTTTTTAAGCTTAGAGCAGAGAGGTAGCAGAGTATGACACTGAGTAATAAATATAACCCTTGTACTAGTTATTTGTGTATCCCCGTGTTCAAACAATATCTTTGCTGTTACCTAGGGCAAGAAGAGGTTTCTCTCAAGTTCTGCCTCACACACAGCTGCGGAGAAGATGTCAATTCCAGGTTGAGAAGATAGACCCATTCTAGCTCTGACCAAGCTAGGATACTAAAAAGGGAAGTGGAACCATGGCATCACAAGCAGGCGGCCACCTGAGTACATATTAAAGATCTCAGGTGAGATTGCACTCTGGCACCAAGCCCTTCCCTCTTTCTCCATTGCTACTCTTGTATTTTTAGCATGGTAGCTCTGTCTTTTTGTCCTGAACCTGACACATCTAATGCCTCTGCTACTTGGGAGACACCCTGAAACTTGCTCCTGTGCCACCCAGCAGCAAGCATCTCCTGATTGAGAATCACTGCCCGAGAGCCAATATACTTTAAAATAAAAATTTTTTTGGCTTGTCCAGATTAATGGGTACAGAAAGGCTAGCTAATATATGGGCAGTGAACAATGTTGCCAGTAGGCTGCGTGGCAGCGTGGGCGCGCAGCCCCTGGCATTTCCCCGCGCAGGGAACTGCTAACAGCTGTGCACAGCCTGCAGCCGTGGCTGGAAGAGACTCTTCCAGCCAATAAGGAACTGGCCCAGGCAGAGCAGAACAGCAACCAGTAGCATGGCTGCTTCACCAGCCAGGCAAGGGACCCCTGAGGGGGAGGAGAGGAGGATGGGACAGGCAGCTAGAGGCAGCCAACTGCCACAGGAGGCCATGGACCATCAGGCTGGAGGCTGCTCTCGCTGCAGCCAGCACGGAGCAGCCGGCCCAGCCTATCCCCAGTCGCACCTCCCCAGGGGGTGGAGAGGGCCAGCGCTGAGCTGGGGGTGGAGGGTTGGGACCCCGGAGCAGCCACTTTGAAGAGTTTGAGTCGCTTCATCCCCACGCCCTGAATCGGGCCTATTCAGGCCTGGGGGGACCAGGGACAAAGCAGCCTGAACTCTCCCAAGCTGCTGCTCCAGGGCCCCAACCCCGCACCCACAGACTGGGTAGGCTGGGCCGGCTTCTCTGCACTTGCTGCAGGGGGAAATGCCTCCAGCCCCAATGGTCCATGGCCCACCCCCGCTCCACCCCCTGTGGGAGTTGGAAGGGGGGCAATTAGGGCAGCAGGGGGGGCTGAGGCCCCAGCGAGGGCAGCAATGGGGGCCTAAAGTGAGCCCCATAAAGGGCCCCCACCTAGGGCCCCCAATTGCCAAAGACCACCTCTGGTTGCCTGTCCCCTCCCCCTCTCCTCCAATCAGGGTTCCCTTATCTGGCTGCTGGAGCAACCATGCTACTGGCTGCTGTTCCTGCTCTGCCTTCCTGACCCAGCCCACTGCTAAGGAGGCCTGTGCTGGGAAGGGTTTGGGCCTTGGGAACAGGCATTTGGGAGGGCAGCAGCTGTGGTGGTAGGGGTGGCAGTAGCTGTGGTGGTGGTGGGGGGAGGCATTTGGGTAGCAGTAGCTGGGGTGGGTGAAGGGGGCCTGGATGTTTGCATGTCGTCCAATGTCCTCCTTTTCTGTCATCCTCCCATGCTTTGATATTTGGTAACCCTATGCCTGGGGCAGTTCTCTATCTGCTGGAGGAGTCTCTTCCAGCCTTGGCAGTAGGCTGTGCACAGCTGATAGCAGTTCCCTATGACGTGGAGTGCCAGGGGGCTGTGCAGCCTACAATCAGTGATGCCTCTAAGCTGATAATGCCATTGAACAAGTTATGAATGAACACAGCCGTAATGAGGCGTTTTGCTGCCCGGGGCATGTTCTGATTGGAACGGACTCCTTCCCTTTAGCAGCATTTGGGGCTGGCACCGCAAAAGCCGCCCTTTAATAGAGGGGCTCTATTGAGACACTTGGCGGTGCCCACTGCAAAGCCCCATTGGCCCCGCTGTAGTTATGGCTCTGTGAATGAACTTGGAGAGCCAATGAGCAGGGGCCCAGGCCTGGATCAGGGACCCCAGGAGGGAACTTGCTCAGTTGCATCCATAAATTGCTCAGGCATCATCAGCTTAGAGGGAACATTGGTTGCCAGTGAATAACAGGATTAAAAAATTTGGGGGGTATAAAAACACGTAAGGAAATTTAAGTCTGCTTTACACTTGTGGTGCTTCAACACCAAGCCTTAATGGGCACCAAGAGCAGTCCAATTGTTATTAAAATTTGTGCTAAAGGCAGCATGCAAGGTGGGAAGCTTCTCAACTAGCTGAGAGATGCCCAAATTCGAGGCTAAAATAGTAGTTTTCTGAATGGTTATCACCAGACAAAAGTGTCTGTTCATCTTTTAGCTTCAAGGTGCTTTGCACAGATTAATTGCATTAAGAAAACCCCTTGTGAAATTGCTTAACTATTTCATCCCTGCTTTATCGATGAAGAAATTGAGTCAGAGCACATGACCTATCTAAGACCATAGAAGGAATACAGTGACCAACCATCTCCACAGGAATAAAAAAGGAATGCGAAGTAAAAGGAAGAGCCTGTATTTTTTAACATAAAACCCTAATTTACTATACAAACAGAAAAGTGTTAGCATCTTGCCATCTTATCCTCAAGAATTTTGCATATGCTATATTCCCCTGTGGTTCGCATGTGAAGAATTTTTTGTACAAAATCCTATGAGCAAGCTAAACTCTTCAGCATTGTGTCGTATACTGTTCTATCGACAGCACAAAAATCAATTGAGACAGGTCAGCAAACTCAACGGAGGATTAAGGACTATGGGTGGAATGAAGGCAAAGCCAAACTGCTATTCCAGATGATAAAAAAAAGTACAGAAAAATAAGTTAAATTAAACTACAATAACAAGCCATTGGCAAAATCCATACATGGCTGAAGCTAAATATAAAATCACTAGATGCTTAAGAATGCCTGGGGTCATTTACATATTGAGTGAGCCATTGTAATTTCAAACTACAACGAGCTGGAATACTTCACAGTTGGTCTTACTTTGTGTAAAAAAACAACAAGGAGTTGTACTGGACTAGACTAACACGGCTATCCCTTTTGAAACTTACTTTGTGTGCCTATGCAGTGCTTCACTTCCTCAAAAGAGCAGGCACAGGCTTCTTTAATCTCTTCATTGGGTATTTCTAGACACATCTACTGCAAGTGACTGCAACATTATTTTCACATGACTGGCTGACATGTCACATAATAAGTAGTTCAGTGGTTAAGTCATCCCGTTTTCTTCTGCCAAAGAACGGATTAGCTATAAATGAGTCTCAAGAACTTTTTAAAAAGTTTATAACCTGCACGCAATGAGTAAGATCCTCAGCTAGTGCTAGAAAAGTTACATAAGGGATTTATGCAAACATACACAAGCTGAGGAAACTGTCCAAGTTTGTTCAGAATACATTATGTGTGGAGTTATCAAAGAGCAGATCTTTACCTACTGGTTAGTCTGAATGACAAGTGATTTCACCATTTCCTTGTTTTAACACCATCAGATTAATTCAACAACCTCATTAAATATAAAAAAGGGTTTAACACTAGTTGAACAAAATTGTTTTATATCAAGTCCTGAATCTCTCAGCTAATATCAGGGGAAAATGAGCAGCTGGCTTCTAATATGTTTAATTTAAATAATAGTATATTTTGTAATGTATATCTGATGTTGATTTAAAAAAAGAGTAAAATTTTCTCTCGGTGTTCAAATACTGTGCAACAACCCCATCTTTCCTAGATCAAGCAGAAATGAAGCCCAGAAAACACCCACTTAT
The DNA here is from genome assembly GCA_007922195.1 of Podocnemis expansa. Lineage (NCBI taxonomy): Eukaryota > Metazoa > Chordata > Testudines > Podocnemididae > Podocnemis > Podocnemis expansa. Next base: position 9,665,546 of record ML682017.1, read on the forward strand.
TTTTTCTGCTTTTCTAGTGGTGGAACTGTATAAATACTATAACTCTTCTCTCATTATAATGTAAAAATACACAGCAAGCATAGGGCTAATAGAACTTACCCACCTGTAATGTACTTTGAGATATAAATTCCAAAGGAGCAGCCATGTTAATCTAGTTCAGTAAAACATACAGAGTCCTGTGGCACTTAAAGACTTGGGAACAGTGCTGCTGTTTCTGGCGCCCCCCCCCCTTCAAGCGCAGCAGATGCTGGTGCAGACGAATGACGTCAGAGAGCACCGCAATGGCACACTCCCCATTTTGGCACTCCTCAAGCGTCGGTGCACCCCTGCAATGCTTACCGGGCTTACCGCATTGCACTGGCCATGTAAAGACTAAATTTATTTATTGCGTGAGCTTTACTGGGAGAAAATCCCACTTCTTCAGATGGTTTGAAGATTGGGGAGCTTACAGAATGGAAGGAAATAAATGCAAGGAAGGGTACGTAAGTCATGGAATCAGGTCACGCTGTTACAAGCAAATCAAAGCTGTTGTTATGATTGAGAAGCAGTGGGGATCAAATTTATTTGCAAATTTGATTGAATTGCTTTGGGGCTTAATAGAGACTTTGGATTTCAAGTGATTTGACCTCATCTTCCACTCTATGCTGTTGCAATAAATAAATCGGTTAGTCTTTAAGTGCCACAGGATTCCTTGCTTCTTTTGTTCCTCATCTTCAAAACATCTGACAAAGTGGGATTTTCTCCCAGGAAAGCTCATGCAATAAAGATTAACAAATTTATTTAAGTGCCACAGGACTCCTTTTGAGATATAAGAGAACTGTGAATTATTTTAGTCCTTCACCACTTGTACAACTTGATTAGGAAAAGCATTTTAGAAGATTTACTGAAGTACAATATTATGTACCATGAACATCACAGGTAAGCTTTTCGAAGCTGCTTAAGTGATTTGGATGTCCAGTTCTTCTAAGATTAAAGGGCTCAGGTCACCAAAATCCCTTAGGTGAGGTTTTTTTTTTTTTTTTGGGGGGGGGGGGGGGGAAATCACACCTGTGTTGCACAGACCCCAAGCTGGTAGGCAGCCTCTTTGGCTTAGTGGCCTCTGTAACCACACTTCATGAATGACAAAGTGTGAAGTACATTCCTACTTCACTTATGCAACTGGATTAAGAAAAGTCTTCTAGGCCAGTGGTTGTCAAACCCCGCAGGACACTTGGAGAGGTGGCAGATCCCTGTTCAAAACTCTTCTCCCCTCAGGCGCAGGGGGACTTGAACCAGGGGTCTCTTACACCCCAGGTGACTATCCATAGCATTGAACCAAAAGTTTTAAGGGAGATCATGCCTGCCCCACCCCACAGTTTCCTGCAAAAACCACAGCAATGCCAGTGTTTACCAAGGAGGTGTTGGCAGCAGGGAAGGCAGATCTCCCCGGTCCTGGCCTGCACCCAATGTTCCCTGTAAGCTGCGTGTGCGCAGCAAGAATCACTCACTGGCACACAAATCACTGCTGGCAGCCATGGACCCTAGCCAGCTGGAAGACACAGTCTTCTGGCTGGTAGGGAGCTGTGTCAGCCTAGGGCAGTTTTAAATTTTCCCCCTGATCATGTTGGGGGCGGTAGCAGCCTGTGGCCGGGGAGCAGCTCGGGTGGCCAGGCAAGGAGGAAGGGGGGGCTTTAGGGAGGTTGGAGTGGAAAGCAAGGAAAGGGTGGTGGGGAGGGTCAGCTGAGAAGGTGCCCGGGACTCAGGGAAGTGGGTGGGGAAGGAACCCAAGCAGGGGTCAGCTGGAGAAACCGGTGGATGGGTGGGGAAGGCTCTTGGCTAGGGGTTGGGTAAACTACCCCTGCTGCA
>ML682017.1:9667400-9826095 GCA_007922195.1 Podocnemis expansa
ATTTTCTCCCACAAAAGCTCATGCGATAAATATAATTGTTAGTCTTCCAGTACCACAGGATCCTTCTTTGTTTTACTGAACTAGACTAACACACACAGCTGCCCCTTTGGATCTTGAAAGGATGCTGTATTTCACCTAACAGAGTTTTTTAAACTTCTTCATTCCTGAAATAGATGAGCACCATAGTGTGAATACACAGAATGTGTATCACTCTTAAGTTCATGTGAACGCATCTTCATTTCTTTCATGATAGATTGTTTAGTGTTATGTGTAAACATTCTGGCTTATAACTTCACAAAGTGCAACCATGTTCTCTATGTAGGGTTGTAAGCAGAATCTATTGCAATAAATTAGCAGCAACATAGCAGAAAAACATATCCAGAAATTCTGTTCTGTCAGTCTATTTTTCTTTTGCTATTCACAACATCGTATAATTGTACCCATCCTTTTTGCATATTCTATTATGGGCTTTGTCAGAAAAAGAAAGGAAACTACTTGCCCCAGTAAATGGAAGCTTGAATTTTCAAACTCTGCTAAACTGGTCATATGGGCAGCAAAATTAATAACTCTACAGTAGAGACAAGGATATCAATAAGTTCTCTGTTGCTAAAAGGCTCTACAATTTCAGGAAGGGTTAAATAATAGGATCAGGATGAATTCTTAATTAAGAAGTATGTTTAATTGAGGATTGCTGTCTGGTTCTGACTAAACTGTATGCCCGTTTTTATTTGGCTAATGTTTTACATAGTGCAGGGATCTTAAACTCAAATCACATGAGGACTAGAAAAGGGTTGTGTGAGGGCTAGTACACTAGCCCTTGGGCTGCACCACTGAACCCTTTTCATACAGCAATATTGCAAATACTGGTACCAGTAGTGTCATTATGGGCTGCAGGAAATAGCTTTAAGGGCTGCATGCAGCCAGCAGGCCGTGCATTTGAGATCCCTGACATAGTGTGACAAGAATCCAAGCTCTAAATCTGCCTCTCAGGCTTCCAGTGAATTCAGAGAATAGAAAAGGAAGATATTTTAGTCTAATTCTATTTTCTTGCTTTTTGCTTATTTACAGTCAGTGATCCCTCTAAGCTGATGATGTAGCTGAGCAAGTGGTTGGATGCACTGGGGGAGCTGGCAGGCAGCAGGGAAGGGGCCAGTGGGAGCTGGGGAACCACCAGGGAACTTGCTCGTCTGCATCCAGAACTTGCTCAGCTGCATCATTGGCTTAGCGGGAACATTGAACCCCCACCGTCTTCTGCACCTCCCTCCTCCACACGTGTCATGAAGAGCTGGCTTGGCATCTCCTCCACCAAGCTGGAGATGAGGGTGGCCTCCTGAACTGATGCCAGGCTGGAGTAAGTGGTGGGTGCTGCATGGTGGGTAAGGGCAGCGACAGCTACAATGAGATGCAGAAGAGTCCCCCAGGTGGGAAAGGAAGGGGATAAGCAACATGTCCCCCTGCAGAGACAGACTTCCCTCCCATCCCAGGAGTAGCTGGGTGGTGGTGCCAGCTGGTGGGAGTTGGGCCCCCTTCCTGTCCTCTGTGAGGGGTGGGCAGGGGGTGCAAATGCAGGTTTGGTTGCTGAGTGCCAGAGACCCACAGTACAGCACCGAGAAATGCCTAACTCCAAAGAGGTCCCTGGCTGAGGATTACTAGGAAGCAAGGCATCTCTCTGCAGTATGAACTTAAGTGCCCATCTGAGTGAGGGGGCAGGACTTTCCATAGACAATTCTGGTCAGCATCTCCTCTTGGCTAGTTTGGGCAGCTCCCCACTTTGCATATTGACTCACTCCAAATGTTTGGTCTGTCCCGCCGACAAAAGGAACACCCACAGCACCAAAGTCTCTGCGGACTCACTCTGTAGAAAAGGGTTCAAATAACTATGGCTGGAGACTCAGTTTCCTCACTGGGTTTTAGGCCCTGGGCTCCAGCCTGAACAGGAACGTCCACACTGCATCTTTTAGTACCATAACAAAAGCCTGGCTCAGAGTTGCTGCCTGTTGGTTTTGTTTTTCCAGCATCAATGTACCCTTAGGTAAAGCAAACAAAGAGTCCTATGGCACTTTTAAAGACTAACAAATTTATTTATTGCATGAATCATAGAATCATAGGGTTGGAAGGGACCTCATGAGGTCATCTAGTCCAACCCCCTGCCAAAAAAAGCAGGACCACTCCCACTAAATTATCCCAGCCAGAGTTTTGTCCAGCCAGGCCTTAAACATCTCTAAAGATGGAGATTCCAGCACCTCCCTAGGTAGCCCATTCCAATGCTTTACCACTCACCAGTAAGAAAGTTTTTCCTAATATCCAGCCTCAACCTCCCCAGCTGTAACTTGAAACCATTGCTCCTTGTTCTATCCTCTGTTACTACTGAGAACAGCCAAGCTCCATCCTCCTTGGAGCATCCCTTCAGGTAGTTGAAGGTTGCTATCAAATCCCCCCTCAGTCTTCTCTTCTGCAGGCTAAATAAGCCTAGTTCCTTCAGTCTTTCTTCATAGGTCTTGTGCTCCAGTCCCTTGATCATTTTTGTTGCCCTCTGCTGGACTCTTTCTAATTTGTCCACATTCTTTTTGTAGTGGGAAGCCCAAAACTGGACACAGTATTCCAGATGCGGCCTCACCAGTGCTGAATAGAGGGAAACGATCACATCCCTTGATCTTCTGGCAACACTTTTGATGCAGCCCAGTATGCCATTATCCTGTTTGACTCATATCCAGCTTCCCATCCATCATGACCACCATGTCCTTTTCTACAGTGCTGCTACTTAGCTGATCACTCCCCAGCCTGTAGCAGTGCATGGGGTTTTTCCGTCCCAAGCGCAGGACTTTGCAAGTGTCCTTGTTGAACCTCATGAGATTTCTATTGGCCCACTGCTCTAATTTGTCCAGGTCTGCCTGAATCCTGTCCCTGCCCTCCAGCATCTCTACCATTCCTCCCAGCTTGGTGTCACCTGCAAACTTACTGAGTGTGCAATCTATCCCATCATCCAGATCATTTATGAAAATGTTGAACAGAACTGGCCCCTGGACCGACCCTTGGGGCACACCACTCATTACTGGTTGCCAACTAGACATGGAGCCATTGATTCCTACACGCTGAAACCATTGATCTAGCTTAGGGTTGACCAAACTTATGGAACTCAAGAGGCACACAAGTTGATTATTAAACCTTCAAGAGCCGCACTGAGGCATATAGCCATATACGTTTACCTACTCCAAAATTCATTGCACACTTTAATTTTATCGTAGAGGATAAGTATTGATCCTATTAAATGTCAGATTCTAATAATTACTTAAGGTTACCACAAAAATTAGCCCTACACAGTAAAAACTTTCCTGCTGCTCAGTGTAGAAGACTGCAGGCTAGTGGCAAGTTTTTTAAAATCCCAATCATGCTGCACTTCTGCCATCCCTGACCATGCTGCGCTTCACCCGACCATTCCAACCCCCCTCCTGAACTCCTAGGCTGGGGCTGCTTTCCTAAATTGATTTGCTGACATTCTTTCAGGAGCCACAATTGTTCATTCAAGAGCCTCATGTGGCTCCCGAGCCGCTGTCTGGCCACACCTGATCTAGCCAGTTCTTTATCCACCTTACAGTCCACACATCCAATCCATGCTTCCTTAACTTGCTGACAAAAATGCTGTGGGAAACCGTATCAAAAGCCTTGCTAAAGTCAAGGTATATCACATCAGCAGCTCTTCCCGCACCCACAAATCCAGTCATTTCATCATAGAAGGTGATGAGGTTGGTCAGGCTCGATTTACCCTTGGTGAATCCATGCTGGCTGTTCCTGATCACTGTTTTCCTCCAAGTGTTTCAGGATGGATTCTTTGAGAAACTGCTCCATGATTTTTCCAGGGACTGAGATGAGACTGACAGGTCTGTAATTCTCCGGATCCCCCTTTTTGCCTTTCTTGAAGATAAGCACTATATTTGCTTTTTTCCAGTCCTCTGGCACCTCTCCCATTCACCATGAGTATTCAAAGATGATGGCCAGCGGTATTGCTATCTCATCAGCCAACTCCCTCAGCACCCTGGGGTGCAGGTTGCCCGGCCTCATGGACTTGTGCACATCCAGCTTCTTTAGCTAGTCCCTAAGCTGACATTCGAGCACTTTACCTTTTTCCTCATCCTCCATCACGAGGCTACCTGCCCCATTCAGAAAAGGACCTACGCCATCCTTGATCCTCTTCTTGTTATTAACATACTTGTGGAACCCCTTCCTGTTATCCTTCAAATCCCTTGCTAGCCGCAACTCCAATTGTCCTTTGGCCTTTTTGATTTTATCCCTGCAGTCCCAAGCAATATCTTTATATGCCTCCTTGGTCATCTGACCAAGCTTCCACTTCCTGTAAGCTTCCTTTTTATGCTTTAGCTCAGTGCAGAGCTGTCTGTTAAGCCATACTGGGTGCCTTCCACATTTGCTGTTCTTTCTGCTCGTCGGAATAGTAGCTTTCTGTGCCCTTAGCAGGGTTTCTTTAAAATGCAGCCAGCTGTCTTGGACACCTTTCCCCTTCAGATCAGCCTCCCAAGTGATCCCGCCGATCAATTCCCTGAAGGAGCCAAAATCTGCTTTTCTGAAGTCGAGGGTCTGCATTTGGCTTCTTTCCTTCTTTCTTTTAATCAGCATCTTGAACTCTATCATCTCATGGTCACTGCTGCCCAGGTTGCCGTTAACTTCTATGTCCCCAGTCAATTCTTCTCTGTTTGTGAGCAGCAGGTCAAGAGGTGCAAGGCCCCTAGTTGGTTCCTCCAGCATTTGTACCAGGAAGTTGTCCTCAACACTCTCCAATAACTTCTGGGATTGCCTGTGCACTGCTGTATTGGCTTCCCAGCAAATGTCAGGGTAATTGAAGTCCCCCATGAGAACCAGGGCCTGTGATCTGGAAACTTCTGCCAGTTGTCTGTAGAAAGCCTCGTCCACCTCCTTCTTCTGGTCCAATGGTCTGTAGCAGACATCCACCATGCCATCACTCTTGTTGCACTCCTCTCTAAACTTAACCCACAGACTTTCAATTTGTTTTCACTTCCATAATGGAGCTCTGAGCAGTCATAGAGCTCTTTTACATATAGCGCTACTCCTCCCCCTCTTCTTCCCTGCCTGTCCTTCCTAAACAACTTATACCCATCCATGGCAGAGCTCCAGTCATGCAAGCTATCCCACCACGTCTCTGTTATTCCAATTATATCATAGTTCCTTGTCTGTACCAGCACTACCAATTCTTCCTGCTTGTTTCCCAGGCTCCTCACATTCATGTACAGGGACCTAAGATACCAGGCTGATCGCCCTATTTTTCTGTGTTGATTTTCAATTCTATTGCATCTACCTCCTTGCATTTTCTCCCAGCATTGTCCTCCCACGTTTGCCTCAGGTATTAAAGCTTCATTAGAATATCTAACACAATTATTTGATTCCCCACCCATGTTCCAACTACCCTCTCTTTTATCCTTGGTGTTATAGTCCCAGCACCCCCCAAGTTCCATCCCTTTCCCCAGGTCTCCCACATTGTCACTTACTTGTGGGCTTTGATCTCCTTCCCCCTTCAAACCTAGTTTAAAGCCCTCCTCACTAGGTCAGCCAGTCGACATCTGAATACGCTCTTCCCTTTCCTCGACATATGGAGTCCATCTCTGCCTAGCAGTCCATCTTCCTGGAACACTCCATGGTCAAGGAAGCCAGATTCCTCCTGACGACACCATCTTCGCAGACAGGCATTCACCTCCAGGATGCGTCTGTCTTTGCTCAGTCCCCTAACCTTGATCAGAAGGATCAAGGAGAACACCACCTGTGCTCCGAACTCCTTCACCCGTGCTCCCAGAGCCCTGTAGTCACTTTTGATCTGCCGAGGACCACCTCTTGCAGTATCATTGGTTCCCACATGGATGAGTAGCATGGGGTAGTAGTCAGAGAGGTGGATGATTCTCAACAAACTCTCTGTAACGTCTCAGATGCGGGCACCTGGCAGGCAGCATACCTCCCAAGAGGCCTTGTCAGGGCGACAGATGGGTGCTTCCATCCCCCTCAGAAGTGAGTTTTGTGGGAGAAAAATCCCACTTTGTCAAAACATCTGATGAAGTGGGATTTTCTCCCACAAAAGTTCATGCGATAAATAAATTTTTTAGTCTTTAAGAGTGCAACAGGACTCCTTGTTTCACTGAACTAGACTAACACGGCTACCCCTTGGAACTTGTACCCTTAGGTGACTCTCTCTCTCCATGTTCATGGCCTAAGGTGAGAGTTGAACTAAAGCTTTGTGAACTGCACCAATTCCTGTGAATTTCCAGTGCCTAACAGTTAGGTGTCATGACACAGCATCACAATGCCTAACTCCTTTTGTGCAGTCAAGTCCCAGAGACTTTAACAGGGACAGGATTTCTCCAGCAGTAACCCTCTCAAATCTTGCCTCCAAAATTAGAGTGCTCAGCCACAAAGGCTCTCTCTATATTGGCAAGTTAGTTCAAATTAAGGAGGCTTAATCTGAACTAATTTTTTACTAGTCTACATCAAGCTTTCATTAGTTTGAATTAAGGAATCCCTTAGTTCAAACTAATAAACGCTTAGTTTGAATTAGTAACTACCACTGGTTAATTCAAACTAAGCACTTAGTTCAAGAGTTCGTTCAAACTAAGTACACTGGAGACTAGGACTAACCCTTAGTTTGACCTTAAGAAGTTTGAACTAAGAGCAGTTAGTTCAAGTTAACAAAGTGGACAAATTTGAACTAACGTTAGTTTGAACTAGTCCACATTGTTAATTCAAACTAATAAGTTTGATGTTAGCTTGAACTAATATCAAACTTCTTAGTTCAAACTAACAAATTTGAACTAACTTTCTGAAGTGTAGACATAGCCAAAGACCTTACTCAGTCAAAACTCTGCTTCAAATGAAAGGGCCAGATTCTTATTCATTACAATACTGTAAACCTAGAATAACTTTCATATTGATGGGATTTGTGACTAAGGAAGGGCTGAGCTCTTGTGACCTGATCCTGCCAAGTGCTAAGCAATTATTAAGGATGCCCAGTATTTTAAAACTGCCTTCAAAACTGAGATCAATAAAATTATGGAGGGGACAGTATGATGGAGCAGCCTTGTTTGGCAATAGACTGTGTTTTGACTACTGGTGGTGGACGTGCCAGTGGCATGAGAATGGGAGGTTAGCTGAGTTAGAATTTTCTGTAAAAACTTAAAACCTTTCTTGGGTGACCAGCTGGTGAGACGTGCCCATGTGCTCAAGGTTTAACTGATCACCACATTCGGGGATGGGAGGGAGTTTTCCCTCAGGGCATATTGGCTAGAGTTCTCAGGGCTTTTCACCGCTGAGGCATGGCTCACTTGCTGGTGGATTCTCTATATCTTAAAGTCTTTAAATTGTGATGTAAAGACTTAAATAACTCAGTCACAGATTAGAGCAGGGGGTGGCCAAACTTATGGAACTCAAGAGCCACACAAGTCGATTATAAAACCTTCGAGAGCTGCACTGAGGAGTATAATCACATACTTTTACCTATTCCAAAATTACTAAGCTCAAAATTCATCACACACTTTAATTTTATAGTAAAAACAGGGCAAATATTGATCCTGCTAAAGTCAAATTGTAATAATTACTTAAGGCTACCATGAAAGCTAGGCCTATACAGTAAAAACTTAGCTGTCACTGGATGTAGAACATTGCAAGCTAGTGGCAAGTTTTTATAAATTGGGGCAGTAACTTGTCAATGCAGTATGTAAAAGCTCTCTCAGGTGCTGATCTCTAAGTATTGCACATTGTTTTCATTAAACAAATTTCATCGTGGAATACAGCACTTCACAGCAGTAAGTTGTGCCAACAATTGAAAGCAATCTACATTCAGTTTTAAACTTTTCTCTTTCATATTTTCATTTCTTAGTATTCCACATCACATTAGGACTTGTAAAACACAATTTTATTTTAACAAAGAGTAAACTGCATGAGGGCCTATAAGAACATCTAAACATGCTGTGGCTTCCCTGACCATGCCGCCTTCCACCCCACCCCCCGTCTGACCATGCTGCTGCTTCTCTGCAGCCCCCGACCATGCCACATTTTTCCTGCCAGCCCCAACCATGCCGCTGCTTCTCCCCCGGTATCCAACCATGCTGCACACTCCTGCTGTGATCTTCTGTCAGCCGCACTTTTTCTTTTGAGAGCTGCATGCAGCTCGTGAGCCAGTCTGGCGATGCCTGGGTTAGAGGTTTATTGCAGGAGTGGGTGGGTGAGGTTTTGTGGACTGCACTGTGCACAAGGTCAGATTAGATCAGTGGTTTTCAAAACATGGGTGACTACTCAGTACTAGGCCACGGGGCCCCTGCTGCTGCCACTAAAAGGCTGGAATGCATTGCTCAAAGATGTAATTGTTGGGTCATGGGCATAAATGATTTTTTTTTTTCAAATGGGTCCTGAGGGGGGGGAAAAAAAAAAAACAACTGTGAAAGCCACTGGATTAGATGATCACATTGGTCCCTGCTGACCTGGGAGTCTGAGTTGCTCAAGACCTTGCAGGATCAAGGCTGTTGGGCTGATTACTGCAAAAAAGGGGCAGCCTTGGCCTTGGCAGACCCTGAGCACTTTCAACTCTGACTGAAGTCAATGGGAGTTGATGCTTCTCAGCACTTTGCAGAACTGGACCCAAAGTGCAGGGCCATACTAGGGCAGGGCGAGTGGGGCTTTGCCCCAGGCACCACATTGAGTGGCTCTGTTTCACCACTTGATTGAGGGTGCGTTCCATGCTGCTTGCTCTGGGTGTGCCCCTGGAGCCAATGTACCTAGTTCTAGTACTGCCAAAGCGTACAACAGATTGAGCATAAGCCATCCAGTTAAGGCATCTTTGGTCACAAGCAAACTCAGCAAATAACTTCCTAAAAACATCAAAAGAGTATCTGGTAATTAAAAGCACCCTTTAAAAAACAAAAACAAAAAACAAAACAAAAAAACCAGATATAGCAAGACTTGGCAAAAGACAAAACTGCTAGTTTAGAATAGTCTGAATCCTCTAAAAATGCTTCTGAAAGCATGATATCCTGTGCAAGAACTAAATCTCACAGTAACACAATTTTAAAAAAGAAAGGATGGTTACACACATACTATTACATTGTTACCATGCCTCCCCACTTTCACCCACCTTACCTCTTTATTTCATCCATATAGTGTAGCTTGTGTTTCACTTATAAGCTCTTTGGGACAGAGATAGTCATTTATTAAAAAAATTTTTGCATAGGACCTATCACAACCTAGCTGAAGCCTTAGATGCCACAGCAATACCTATGTTAAACGGTCACCACCAGCCTTGGTCTTTGGGTGGATAGGGATTGTTTACCCTGGCTGGGATGATTTAGCGAGGGTTGGTCCTACTTTGAGTAATGGGTTGAACTAAATGACCTCCTGAGGTCCCTTCCATCCCTCATGGCCTCTGGTTCTATTTTGCAAAATCAAGCCATAAGGAGCTGTCAAATAAGAGATATCTTTGCAGTGTTGTAGCTGTGTTGGTCTCTTTCATATCCTGCAACAAGTAGGTGAAGTAATATTTTCATTGAATCAACTTCTGTTGGTGGAAAAGACACTTTTGAGCTCTGTGACCTTCAGGACCTGAAGAAGAGCTCTGTGAAGCTCAAAAACTTGTTCCTTCCATCCACAAAAGCTGGTCCAGAAAAGACATTACTTCACCTACTGTATCTCTCTCAGTAAAAGTATGACTTGCATTTTGTATGGGGTGAAGGGCAAAGAGATTGAAAAATGCATAACTCTATTTAAAGTATGTGTTATAAACATTCCAAAAAAAGTTACTTTTAACAGCATTTGCATTTTTTTTTTTTTAAAATCTATGTGCTGGAGGCACATAATACATATTCATTTTTAAAGTGCCATTTTTTCCTACAAACTTAATTTGGTGCAACAGAAGGAGATTATTAGAGGGGTAACCATGTTAGTCTGTGTGCAGCAAAAACAGCAAGAGTCCTGTGGCACCTTGTAAACTAACAGATTTCTTCTGGCATAAATTTTCTTGGGCTCCAACCCACTTCATAAGATGCATCTGACGAAGTGGGTTGGAGCCCATGAAAGCTCATGCTCAAGGAAATCTGTTAGTCTATAAGGTGCCACAGGATTCTTGTTGTTTTAGAAGATTATGGAAGGCCTAAACCTCCATTTCCTTATTAGCACTCACTGTCAACTATGAAATCCTTATAATGGAAGGAAAAAAGTGCAATCCCATTAAAATGTTAATAAAAAGAATTCTTAAAATCTCACAGTAAAAAAAGAACTCCATTAAAATGTTGAATGTACTTGATCTATACATAAATGTTATAGAAAAATTATGCAATCAACAATTTACTGCAATACATAAATGGAAGTAAATGAAGTGCTGGATAATATTAAGCTCTGCTCGGATTGTACTAAAATACCTAAATGTTACAACTGTGGTTTTCAAACTATACACTGCTATTATTCACCGTTCTGGTTCCCATAGAACTTGACAGTGGTTCACAGAGAGCTGGCTGGTCACATGATGCTGACTCCTACTTTTTTCCAGGAGTGTCGCTACCCTGGGGAAGGACCTGAGGCACTGGCCCAGGCCCCACCCCCTGGCCGCAGGACACGCCCCCAACACCAATTCTGCGCTCCAGGCCCGACCTGGCCTCAGGTACCTGCTGCCACCAGCCTAGCCCTGGATCCCCAGCTGGGGACAAGACAGTGAGTGGCGGCCGCGGCCGGCCTGGCCAGGGACAGGGCCGGAAGCAGCAGCCGCCACCATGGGCGGCCGGGCCCTGGATCTGTGGCCAGAGACTGGGAGAGGCAGAGGCCGCGCCAGGACTCGGGGCACTGGCACTGGGATTGGGGGCATGAGCCCCGTGTGCCAGGTGCCAGAGGCACCCCTGCTTTTTTCCTCACCTGCTAAACTGCATTAAAAGAAAATACAAAATGTTTTACTTACTGTTACATGTAATCACTTGTAATAGTTGCCACAGAGAAACTGTGTGGATGGGGAAGGGGCATGGTCCTCCCACCTTGCACACACATAAAATGGACAATGACTGCCTCAGAAAGAGTCCTAGAGAATGTAACTTGAGGGTCATGGTGGTTAAACTACAAGTCAACAGTGTAACACCACCGCAAAAAAAGCAAACTTCTGGGAGGTAATAGTAGAACTGCTGTAAGCAATACACAAGAAGTAATTCTTCTGCTCTATTCTGTGCTGATCAGGCCTCAACTGGAGCTATGTTCCCTCTAAGCTGTGTGCATGTGTGGTGCACACAGGTTGTGAAGCCCGTGCACACAACAAAATAAAGCATGCACAAAAAAATTCAATAATGCTAATATTTTTGTGCTACGTTAAGAAGGCAGTTTCAAATAGCATGTTTCAAATAAAGTTTTTTAACTTATAAAATCATTTCCATGACCATATCAAAATAAAATTTAGATATTATTTGCATGATATGCTTTGTTGTGCTCACAAGTTTGAACACACTCACTGGATTGTGCACAAATTTGGATACTGGTTCTGAAAATTTGCACAAAAGAAATTTTTTGCGCACACAGACTATGAAAAATTAGGGGGAACATTGAACTGGAGTATTGTGTCCAGTTCCAGGCACCGCATTTCAGGAAAGATGTGAAGAAATTGGACAAAGTCCAGAGGAGAGCAATGAATATGATTAAAGATCTAGAAATCATGATCTATAAGAAAGACTAAAAAAATTGAGTTTTTTATCTGGAGAAGAGAGACCAAGAGGGAGACATGATAACAGTTTTCAAGTACATAAAAAGCTGTTACAAGGAGGAAGGAGAAAAATTGTTTTCCTTGACCTCTGAGGAAAGGACAAGAAGCAATGGGCTTAAATTGCAGCAAGGAAGGTTCAGGTTGGACACGAGGAAAAACTTCTCAACTGTCATGGTAGTTATACACTGGAATAAACTGTTTGGGTGGGTGGGGGTTGTGAAGTATCTATCAATGGAGATTTTTCAAGAGGAAGTAAGACAAACACTGTCAGGGATGCTCTAGATAATGGTTAGTTCTGCCATAAATGCAGGGAATTAGACTAGATGACCCCCCCCCCTTCCAGTTTGATTCCCATAACAAATACAGGGGGCAAACTCTCCACAAGAAACTCAATCTACTAAAATGAGGTCCACACAGGAAGAAGTTTGGGAATCTATAATAAATATTAACTAAACATATGGTTGTAGTGCATGTAATGAGAGCAACAATAGCACTGCTAATTGTTTTGACCAAAGGAAACTAACTTTTACTAGTGTATGAGGGGATTCAACATGAGCATGCCCAACACTGAAAGCCTTCACATGTCTCAAACGTCCTCTGTTGTCTATGCATTTAGAAGGGGAAACAAACAAATCTCTTTTCAAATGACGTTATAAGCTAGGTTAAAAAAAATACAACTTTACAAAAGAATGCTATGTTTATTTTCAAATGCTGTAAAAAGCCTCATATAAATCTTTATAATGCTTCTATGTAACTTTCCAACCACAACTAATGCAACAGTCCAGAAAAAAATAGAGCAGTTGCCATTTAGACTCAGAGAATGAGCTTCTGTATTATGAACAACGTTAAAAGGACAAGGTACAGTATGTTACAATGCCTGTAATTAGCCCCACGTTGTATCCAATGACTTAGGATTTTAATAATTGACCTATAAAAATAAAATTCACCTAACTCCTCAGCAAGGCAAATTAACAGTACAAATGCAGTCTCAAAAATATTTAATTTTGAATGCTGGCAACATAATTTTTTTTTTATTTTAACACCTTTTTACACACAAAATAATGCCCCTGACTCCCTGCCTTTATCTCAGTTCATTAATGCACGCCATTTAGAGATGGACCCAAGTCCAAAAGTTCACCTGTTTCCATCCAAATTTCTTCCTCAATTTGGGGGATATACAGATCCAGATCCAGGATTCTGGTTCAGGTTCACCTCTGTGCAACTGATGATTAAACAAACAGTTTCTCTGGCTGGAATAGGTTAACTGCCCAGAAGTTTTTATGAATTGTATGCCCCATTCCACATTTGACAGAAGTTAGCAAAACATACTTATGGAAATCAAAACTTCACATGGTTGCAATCATCAAGCCATTTCAGGATCTTTGGTACACTCTGAGAAGAAACAAAAATGGCACAATAACAAACACTGCCCAAAGAAAAAAATATTCATCCAAAAGAAAAAACTAACAAGCAAAAAAGATATGTTGCTCTTCCTTGTTTTTGGAAAGCCAGTGCAGATAAACCTTCTGTAGTCTTTAGATCATTAGAGTGTCACAGTTTTGCTTTTAAAAAAACATTCCCGCTACCATTCTAAAAGCAGTATTCTAATATTTTCTTTAATTTGACTTGCTGATTAGATTAAAATAACGCCATTTTTTAAGAAAATAAAGAAATTCAACTATCACAATATAGGAGATTATTATGTTAAATATACTGCAGTAGTTCTGCCTAAGAGCATAACTCCTATGTGAACATTGATTCGATTAACCATGTGCAGTTTTATATGCAAATTATCTTTAGTGTTATGACTAGGAGGGTGTAGCTTTCTCCTTGGTGATAAACCAATTAATATGTACAGATCAGTCAGTGTAGTAGTTAGCTTTAAGTTGAACGTATATATTCCCCCTTCTCACATACAAATAACCAGTTTTTCTGAGTGTTTGCTATTTCCATGAAATCTTAATAAATTACCTTCATATATGTTGGCAAGTTCAATCACATAGGGCACATTTTTAAATAAAGAATGGCTACTTATTCTACAGGAACTGTGGTTCTTTAAGATATGTTGCCCACATGGATTCCATTTTTGGTGTGCATGCACCCAGTGTGTGAGAGATTAGGTTCTTTTGAGTAGCGATTTCTGTTGACACAGCACCCGCACCTCTAGGGCATAAAGGCCAGCACAGGCCCAGTATCTCTAAAGGAAGTAAGTCAGGTTGTAGAATATATTTAGACAACACATCTTGAAGAACAAGTTACAGTAAGGCAAGTAACCTTGTTTTCGTGATTGTCCAACATGCATTCCACTTTTGGTGACTCACCAGCTGTAACCTCAGAGGTGAGGCCTACTTGCACTCTGTTTAAACAGCGGTCACAAGATAGCTCTGCCAAACTGGATATCAGATCTGGAGCCTCTTACTAAGGAGTGATACTGAGCGAAAGTGTGGTCCGGATAGCTACATATCTAAAAAGAGGGAATACCACCTAGAGAAGCTGCAGAGATTGCTGTGGGCCTGATGGAATGTGGTCCTGATCTGCAGATGTGAAGCAACTGATGCTGATTAATAAAGTTAAGTATAGGGTGAAATCAGTAGTAGGTATACTCTCACTGCAGAGGAAGAGGAGGAATATCTTTATTCCATTGGTGGAGCTACCTTTTCAAATGTTTTGGGGAGCCCTGAAATATCTTTTGCTGGTACCAAGGCTAGGAAAGTCTACAAGAGAGCAGTGACGACTCTGGCTCTTTGAGTTCTGTTAAAATTGCTCTATATTATCAATCCCTTCAGTATGGGGGAGGTCTGCACTAGGAGACTCTCCTCATCAGTTGTTAGCATTGGGTACCACCAACGATGATGGCAAGTGCTTTGATACCAATGTGCTAGTACTGGTAGCAGCACGGATAGGAACCTCAGATGGTACCATAGTTATTTGGTGACCCGCTGCTAACAAGGCGTATGCAGGACCTTGCACTACTTTCCCAGCTAAGAAACATGAGCTGAAACAGATATATGGTAAGATTTCTGCTTCAATTTACTGGATCCCCAGGCAGAAAACTTATGTCTGGGTCACCTTGAGAAAGGCGCTCTTACTTGTTTTCTCCAAGAACAGGGCAGAGAAGGTCTTTGATGTTCTTTCTGACTCAGCCAAAGAGTATGTCTTTCTTGAGGAAACGTGATTCTGGATCTCAGGGTAGACTGGCAGCTTCACAGAGCACTCACAGAGTTGGATCTGGTTTAGCAGACTTATCTATCTCAGGTCAGAAGAAGCCCTCACGGAGCATTCCAAGGGGAAAAGTTAAAGGTGGGTTTCCTCCACTTTTTGTATCCTCTTATAAAAAGAGTGACACATGGAACACTATCTGGAATATGTGCTTCAGCAAGGCAGAAAAGGCACTTAGAGCCTCCATCATGAATAAGAATATCTACCTCACAGTAGGGACAAGATACAACTCCTGGAGTCTTGGATGCAAACCCCAGTACCTACTAAACAGAATTAGAAATTACGCAGCTCACAGAAAAAGCTGATAGGGGTTCTGCCCATGGCAGAATGATAGTAGAAAGGAGCTGGGGGATGGTTCAGCGTACTCCGCCCTTTATGCTATCAGGTGGGGGGCTACAGGTGCATCCAACGGTTTAAGTGTGTGGCTCAACATACATGACAATTAAAAAGAATCCAGCATCACTGGCATGGGGTGTACGTACACCAGGAGAGGAATCGCATGCGGACAATCACTCAAAGACCTTTACAAATATGGTTGATGGTTTTTATACTGTATATCTAAAACCCACCAGGTCAGCAGTAAAATAATGGTGCAGCAACATTACCTAGCATGGTTAGCCCATGTTGCTTTTTAAAATGATATGTTTTTCTCCTGGGTGGATTAGATGGTTTACAGTATAAACAAAGCCACAGCACACAGAGGCATAATTAACTTTTATACACACATAGGCAGTGCACTTACAACAGGATGTACGTTCCTTTTATTCCAGTACCTTTGTATAATAAAGTTAACAAAAATATTCAAATATTAAAAAAAAAAAAAAAAAAAAAAGCCCGCTGGCACTGCCAACTAATTCCTGTAGTAGTCTTTGAAATCCTAGTCCTGTAGAATTTCCTTGTGACGTCAATGTGCACCAGAGTCAGTTTATTGATATCTACGCCAAGCAGGTCTGGTGATGCAGCTACCTGAGGTTTTTTTCTTTCGTTGTTGTTGTTTTTAATTTTGTGGGGTTTGGTTTTGTTTCATAACTTCCCAGCTTTCATGTAGGAAGGGATGGAGCCACGCTGTGTCAGCCCTTCAAACCTCTTGTAGGTATAATTGAGGAAAACCCAGTCTTTGGATTTGTAGTCAGGTTCTGTGGTGTTTGGCACTAAAGTGAAGAAATCAAAAAGAAATAATTAAAATAATTAGCATTGCTAGTAAGAGAAGGCACCACACAGAGACAGGCAAACAATCCTGAAACTGATTCTCTTCAGCATCACAAAGACTGCAGGGGAAATCCTGGTCCCAGTGAAGTCAATGGAAGTTTTGAACGTTAACTTCAAATGGGTCAGGATACCACCCAGCATCTCTGAGGAACAAATTTCCTTTATGGTACCTAGTAAAATAAGATTTTGATCCTCAATTTTGACCACAATTCAAATAATTAAAACACCAAAAAACAAGCAACTTTTGTGTGTGCTCTCACATGCACGCACGTATGCATCGCCAGTTTCCCACCCAGAATGGCAACAACAAACAATTAGCGCTGTACCAGTCTACTTTCTGCCTGATCTTCCTGAACTTTTGTACTTAGAGCTTTTGTGAGATTTGTACAGCATTTAGGAAAGCTAGAAACATTTTATTTTATTCCATCTAATATTATTCCAGTGTTGACCATAGAACTGTCTGACAGTGACCTTACAAAATAATTATTCAGATTAATGTTCCCATAGTCCTAAACCAAAATTTTCAGACCTGGTGCTGAGATTTAAGTGCTTAAGTTCATATTTAGGCACCTAAAGAATAAACAATATTTTCTGTGATGCTATGTCTCAGAAATGCTTATTACAGTCAGTGGGAGTAACTGATCCTCAAAACTTCTGAAAAGAAATCCATGTAATTTAATTAGATGCCTAAATATAGACAGATACCTTACCTTAGGCATCCAGGTTTAAATATTCTGGCCTTTGAGGAAAAGGAAAACCAAACTGCCATTATACAGGAACCATTTCAGAGTTACAGAAGAAATATTAAGATTTTGGGGAAGTGAGATGAGCTAGCAGAATAGTAGAGACTATCTGATGCCAAAGTTCTTACACATGTGCCTCACTCAAAGCACATCAATGGTATCACTGAACTCTTTGGGAGCTGAAGGAAGCCACCACCCTGTACATATAGGTCTTACAAATGTAAGCATCTCCTATTAAATGCTGACCTAAGCTTTTCCTAAGTGTCTGCCTGACTTCCAAGATGACATAGGCTCTTAAATCATTTACATGTCTAACAGTGGTTCTCCCCAGAAGGGATGGGGAGGGAGCATCATGCTTCTAGCACTGCTCCACCTCCAGCTGCAGCTTCACACCCCCTGAACCACCACCCCCAGGTCCAGCCCCAGCTTGGTTCTGGCCTCATTCCCTCCCCACTCTCAGACCAGCTCGGACCCCAGCCACAGGTCTGTTCCTCCCCCTGCTCTCCCTCCATCCCCCCTTTGTTCCTGGACCAGCTCCACCCTCAGCCCATGCTCCACAGCTGAGGAAGCCTTGACTGTGCAGTCCTGGATCTGTGGTGGGGAGACATGGACAGACTGTTATTGGTAAGTGGAGACATGACTGAAAAAGTCTGAGCCCCACTGGTCTAACAGTGCTTACTACATTATTTAGATGCTTTTGAAATATTGCCCACAAGGCATACGACATTTGCTCCTGACTTAAATTTCAATGTTATCAAACATCTGAAACCAATTAATGCAACGTGTTTTCCCAAAAATGAGCTGGTATTGTTTATAAGGTAAAATCCTATGTTATCTTCTGTAATTGCTTATTACTAAGACTATATGCACCCCTTTTCCTCTAGATCAACTCAATATTAAAAGCTATCTTTTCATACTCCTGGAGAAAGAGGATTAATGTAGAGGCTGTATGGATTTTCATATTTAATTGAAATACAATTCACTAAATGAAGTTTCCAGATGATCTACCTAATTCAGACCTGCACCGCAGTTGATTAAGATATTGGAAAAATGAATACAATTGAAAAAATAACCTATTGTTACATTTGGGTATGTGTTACATAAAGATTGCAGTTTACAAGATCTCACCTGGCTGTAAAATATCAGATTCTGGAAAGTCATCAAAATTGGAAGTGTCATCAATACTTTTGATTTCTATGGGGATTGCAGCTGGCCGTTCCCTGCAGATGAACAAAATGAGGATGTTATCACAGAATAGTTTAATTTTTACAGTTTTACACTACAGGATGACATCATCTCCCTTGTAAACACAATGGGCAAGATCCTCATCTGATGTAAAAGTCCACTGAATTCAACTGAGTTAGGACAATTTGCAGAAGTTTAGGATCTTCTCCCAAAATACCTCAGCATTTTGAAACTAGAAGTCTTTTTAAGTTAGTTTATATTTAAACAGTTCTAGTGGACTAAAATACAATATGTCCTCCAAAGTTTGGTTTCACTTGGAAAAAATCTTGTCTCCCATTTGCTAGGATTGGGTTCCAAAGCTATGTGTCTCACAGCCATCTGCATTATCCACTTGTCACTAAGATTTGCTATCATGTATTGATACCACAGTCCCAGTCTACCCATTCAGTCAAATACCTACTAGCGCCGGCTGCATCATTAAACATGTAGCTCTATGAACTCTGCAACTGTCTGCAATTGCGCTTAATATCTTTAGCCTGTGGGTCCTGCTGCTGACACTAGTTTACCAGTGTGCTTCCTCACCATCTCACACAGAACGTGCACATTGAGGCCATTAATCTAAAAGACCAGCAACACAGTAGAAGGCAGTTGTAAAAGTGAGATTTGATATTTAAAAAAAACACAAAACAAAACAAGAACAAAAAACCCAACCCCTCCTCCCTCAAACTCTGCCTAAGTCACTTGCCTTAACATTATCTAAACACAAAAAACCAAAACTAACTACATTCACAGCTGGATGGGTGTGTCGGGAAGACAGGAAATAGAAGAGTAAGGAAATAAAGGCAGGGACAAAGTGAGACATCTCATTTCTCCATTTGTCTTAGCATCTTCTTATAATGAATATCCCTTCATGAACTCAGCCACACCATTGGGA
Source organism: Podocnemis expansa (assembly GCA_007922195.1). NCBI lineage: Eukaryota > Metazoa > Chordata > Testudines > Podocnemididae > Podocnemis > Podocnemis expansa. The sequence continues at coordinate 9,686,425 of ML682017.1, forward strand.
GGCAAAATTGCTGTGTTGCCAAATCCAGCAATGAAAAATGTACTATTGCTCTGGCTGTACACTGATTCCCACCACACTGCAAAGAATTATATGAGGCCCTCTGCATCAAAGAGGCAGCACAGGAGCAAGCAAACTGGCACAATTGGGTGGGGTGACCATCAAGACCATAGAAAAAAATATGGTCTTTCATATATGAAGGTACGATATTTCTAAGACACAGGTTATCCTAGTCTTTAAAGCAGAGATGTCAAACTCATTTGCTGTGGTGGGCCAGATTTGACTTAAATGTGTACTTCAGTTGGGCCATGGCATGGGATGCACATTCATGCACCCTAGGGTATGATCTATGTAATTTTTCTGTTCATTTTTGTGCTGTAATTGTGTGGTATGATGCCAAATATGCCATGCAAAGTTCCTTTATGGATGTTCATAACATATTCTACATCAGGCATGACCAAACTGCAGCTCGGGAACCACATGCGGCTCTTGAATGAAAAACCATGGCTCCCAGAAGAACGTCAGCAAATCTATTTAGTAAAGCAGCCCCAGCCTAAGAATTCAGGAGGGGGTCGGGATGGTGGGGAGAAGGGAGGCATGATCAGAGATGATGGGGAGAAGTGTGGCATAGTTGGGATTTTAAAAAACTTGCCACTAGTCTGCAGTCTTCTACATTGAGCAGCAGCTAAGTTTTTATTGTATAGGCCTAATTTTCATGGTAACCTTAAGTAATTATTAGAATCTAACATTAGTAGAATCAATATTTGCCTTCTTTTTACAATGAAGTGTCCAACAAATTTTAAACTTACTAATTCTGGAGTAGATAAAAGTATATGGCTATATGCCTCAGTGCGGCTCTTGAAGGTTAAATAATCAACTTGTGTGGCTCTTGAGTTCCATTAGTTTGGCCACCCCTGTTCTACATAATTACCATGGTACCATGTCTCCTGCAGCATCATGTATGTGTACAGATGTGAAGCTTGTTACATGGCTCAGACCAGGAGGACTATTAGCACAGAGAGTGGAGAGGTGCATAACAAAGACAATGCAAATTGAGCTCCCTGGCTCACGTGAAACAGGACATCACCTCAGCCCAGGAGGAGGAATGGCTGAAGGAGGATTGGATATAAACAGACACACTTGAAACTGCTAGGAGCTTTTTGCCAGAGAAACACCATCTTGGAAACAACTCCAAGAGACTGAACCTATCCATGTGGCCAGGAAGACCAAGACTGGCTGAACACCACCAGCAGCCAGTCTTGTGGGTAAAAATGAGGAGGAGAATAAGGCAGATCTTGTAAGTAATCTTGGACAGTAATGTTAGTTAGCCTGTGTCTTAACATTTCTGATTTGCTTGTGGTAACTCCTGACTCCTTTATTAAGTGATTGTGCATTGATTTGCTATATACTCACTTAAGCTCATGTTCTAATCAAGAAACTAGCATTTGTTTTATCTAAAGCTGTTTGGACTTTAGAGGATAAGAATGAGCAGAGTTGGGCATTCTCATTTCTTTGTCAAATGAGTGAATCGGAGTCGATGAGCCTATTAGTGATTGGGGGTAGGGTCCTGATCCCTGTAGGATCAGGGTGAATGCAAGTCAGGAATCATTCTGCTTTACTGCCACCACTGCTTTCTCTCCTACATCGCCACTGGACTAGTCTTGGTTTTCTCTAGGTTAGAGAATGCTGCATAAAAACTATCAGATTGATGAATGTCAGTTCCCTGCAATACGAATAAGGTAAGAATTGCTTGTTTTTCCAACAGCTACACTTGAAAATAAAAAGCTAATCAAGAAAAGTTATTCCTGCCTTCACAGCATATAAAATTATTGCAAACAAGATTTCTCTCCCATATATACTGCACACACATATACCTGATATGGCTCCAGTCAACTCCTTCAAAAAATGGATGATCCTTTATTTCCTCTACTCCATTACTACCAATTCTATTTTCGGAATCAGTGCAAAATCTGAAGAGAAGAAGGAGAAAGAATGTTACAATCAATTCAGAAAGGAGCATATAAAATAAACTACTATATTCTCCTATAGCAGAGATAGGATCAAGTCCTTTAAAATTATTTAATCTTTGGATTCTTCAACATCCCATTTCACTTAGCATAATTAAAAGGAATAAAATGATATCTGTCCCATTATGAAGGAACAATGCTAAAATGGCAATGTGTCATCTTTTCTCTCCATCCCCAGGCTTTTGTGAACAAGTTGCTGCCAGGGCTAGTTATTATTCCAAACCAGTAGTAAGACGACATTTGGCTGCCTAGAGTTTCCCATTTTTCTACATGGTCTGGTCCAAAATATATCTTAATTTTAAAGCATCCATTTCTGCTAGGGTGCCTCTCTTTCGCATCAAACTCCAAAACCTTATCTCCCCAATTAGACAGCAGCACGTTCCACCAGACAAGAAGCCAGGGATGCTCTGGGATTCAGCCTTCTGGAACTGCTAGTGAAGCCAACAGACAACTGGAGAACCAAAATGAGCAAGGAGTCCTGCGGCACTTTTAAAGACTAAAATTCTTCCCACAAGAGCTCATGTGAAAAATCAATGTTAGTCTTTAAAAGAGCCACAGGAGTCCTTGTTTGTTTTACTGAACTAGACTAATCCAGCTGCCCCTTTGGAACTTGGAGAACCATGTGCATCTCTCTTGTCAAGCATTTATAATGGAGAAAACAATAAGGCCCTGAGTCAGTAATTGACCTAATGGGAGCTGAGTCTGCTCATGACTTGCGGATTGGGCTGTCAGTTTGCTGTATGACAGCATGCTGCCCCTCTCATAAACCCCTTCGCTCACTGACATGTTAGTTTATATAAACTATTTGCCTAAAAATTGGTTTGTTTAACTAGATTTCACTTCTGCTCTCAAGCAGTCATCTGTTCCACACTGAAAACATTAAAGATAATGTGTGCTCAGAAGCAATTGGTGCCTTACAGATGGAAAAAATTCTCCCCCTTAATTTCAGGCAACAGTTACAGGAATGTGTGCATAGTAGTTGCTAACGTATGCACACCAATTCATTATAAGAATCCATATGGGTAACTGGCTACACCTAAATGATCACAACTCCCAAATTCATAAGACCCTTTCCCTTCAAATCAGTATCTTCACTGAAACAAAACTCTCCTTCTCACTAGCACAAAGCAAGTTCTGACAGGCATTTCAGAAGTGTGACAAGTCAGTCAGGTTATAAACTGACTAAATCATACTCCCACCAGGTACAATATTCTTAGCTCACACGTGAATGACACTTACTGAGCTGTGAAATTACTTCCTGCTTTTGAAAACACCAAAAGCACCTTGCTACCAAACAACAAAGAAAAATAATTTCTAATCTCATCCTTGAAACAAGCTCTCTACAGGTCAATCAATAGAAGCAAGGAGCAGACACCACCACCACCACCACCAAGAAATGGCTGTGGGAATCATATATCCTAACAATTGCTATAATCTGTGATTACTTAAATCAAACTCCATTATCTGGCATATTCTGTTTTGTTCTGAATAGACATACTTTATATGCTGCTTGCTGTTCCATTTTTCCAGGTCCCCGACTGATATGTGAAAATTTGATTTTTAAAACATTCTTTTTACTTCTGTTCTAACTCTGCTGTTGGAGACTGACACACCAAAGGCAGATCTACAATGTCTGCTGTTTTCAGTGGTAGCTGAATACAGATACACACATTACTTTAACCCATCTTCAAGTATCTGACAAAGGGGGATTCTCTCCCACAAAAGTTCATGTGATAAATAAATCTGTTAGTCTTTAAAAACATCAAAGTCCTTGTTTGTTTTAAAATAATGTGCATTATCTTGGTTCAACTACCCTACAACCGGCATGTCCACTCCCTTTGACTCAGCTCTGCTCCAGTTGGCAGGGTGGCGTTCAGAGATTGGCTTCCCAATTGACTGAACAGGTCTTCACAGACCTGATCAGTTAATCAGAAAGGTTGATTCAACAGCAGTAATTTTACTGCTGTCAATGAAGACTAGCCACAAGAGATCTGCAGTAGCATTATTTTTATTCTCTCTGAGAAGCATTCAGACAAGACTTTTGAACTAATTATTGAGAGATAAAATTGAAAAAATTTCTTTATCTTCAGTGGTAGCAGAAATTCACTACCTTTCCACCATGCACAAATGAGTTTCTTCACATACCGCAAAATTAACACAATGGAAGAACATAATGTCTATGGGCCTAAATAGCCACTAACCTTAGAATTAAATCCTTTGCTTTCTCTGAAATGGGCACCTCTGGAGGAAATACCAAAGTTTCTTTCCAGTTCATAACTTTCCTGTAAGTTTCTTGTGGTGTTTCAGAGCAGAAAGGTGGATATCCTATATAAATGGACAAAGGCTTACTTAGCTTTTCCAACATTAGAAATCCTAGGTTCAGGCTGAGATAAAGCAAAGCAATTTTGCTACCTCTCCCTCATAAATTTCTGCAAGGAAATGCCAACTACAAACATTTTCACCTTCAAAACTACAATACAGCTAGGGAATTGTAAAATTAAAGGTTAAGAGGAATGAATTTCTAGCAATTTTTAACAGTAAGCTTGATCAACCAGTGGACCAAACTGCTAAGGAAAGTGGGACAATCTCCATCTCTTAAGGTCTTCAATTAAGAGTAGATGCCTTGCTGGAAGATATACTTAATTGAACACAGTAAAAGTTGGGCTCAATAAAACAAGTAACTAGATGAAATTCTATGGCCTGTGCTATACAAATTGTCAAACTAGATCATCTAATGGTCCTTTGGACTCTAAAAATCTATGAATGATTCTAGGGTTAGTAATAACATACCTATTAACATTTCATACATAATAACTCCCAAGGACCACCAGTCACATAACTTGTTGTACCCAGTCTGCATGAACACTTCTGGAGCAATATAATCTGGAGTCCCAACAGTCGAGTATGCCTAAGGAAAGGGGGGGAAAAAAAGAAGTAGGGGTGAGGTCGGCTCTTTACGTGGGTTATACAGTCAACATCTTCAAGTTGTCTGATAAACTTACTGGAATTGATATATCAAGTTGGATAATGATATTTAGTGGAAAAAAGGATGTTATCTGCTAAGTCGCGATACATAAAACCCAAAAGACCCTGTTCATTTAATAACACAAGCACAGAAGCGAAGATAGAATGACAACTTTGAAGTTATGCTAAGTATGAAGAGACTCTAGAACATACAGACAGAAGTATCAATGATTTCTTACTTCACATTTCTTTACATATTTTTAGATTACTGTATTACTAGTCAATTACTTGAGAAGAAGTCAGAAAAAATGTACATTCAACATGACTCCCCTGAAACACTAAAATTGTTCTGTTTATGGGCTTGTCTGCACTGCCTAATTAACTCATGCTCTTTTTCAGGTTTTCCCCTAACACAGTTGCCATTTACACACCAAGGTGTCATGTGCTTTATTCCTGGGCTCACTGGCTTGTCCAGAAGTACCAGTTAAAGCATGCCTCGACAAATCCATATTTTAGGTCACCATGGCGACCAGTTTAGTAGTCTGTCACTTAGCTCCAATGCAAAAACGTAACAGAGTACCACCCTCTGGCAACCAAAAGTAAAATTGCTGGAGCCTAGCTGTGAGTCAATTTTTGTCTACCCTGTGTTAAAGCTAGAGCTAGTCAGGATTTCCCAACAGGGAATTTTTTAATTTCACTCATCTTTACTTAAATCCCGAATCTTAATTACACTCAAGCTGGTAACCTGCAGATTGTGCAGCGTGAATCCAGCCTAAATCACTCAGCTACTAACAGTTCTCCAATGCCTTCCCACAGTTCCTTGGGAAACAATTACAGAGCATCTCATCTTACTGTAGCACAACTAACAACAGAATGAGATCTCAGAAGTCCTAGTGCCTCACATAGGTAACTGCAGTGCCAGTGCTGACTGAGTCTAGCAGACATGTTCAGGTATGGTTTTACAATTTGGCTGCTTGCACCCAAATCAGGCCCATCCAGGGGCTCACACCTACCTGCCAATCACTTAAGTTTTTGCGCAGTGAAGACACAACTTATATAGTTAAACAATACGCAAATCAACCAGCTCAATTGCAAAGATCAGTTTCATCAAGTCATGAAATGCCCAAGTTAAGGACCAGAAAGGAATGTTTGCTTGACTATATTATACACATGTAATAATTATACATTTATATTAATCTTTTCAAATACCTCAAAGACATACTTATTATTATTGCTGGTTTAATCGTTTACTGTTTGTGCCTTACAAAGCACACAATCAATTTTCCAAACAACAGTGAGGTTCAGATAGCTTTGATGTTGGACTGTTTCTGAATTTTCTCACTTAGACCCAGATCATGTGAACACTTGTTGTTAGCTTTAATTGAGTGTAATAATAGCAGTTAGAGGATCCAGCTGAGAGGATGGTACCCCTGTCCTAGGTAATATACAGACATATAGTAAGAGCCAGTTCCTAACTTAAAGGGATTAAAGTCTAAATGACAAGACAAATAAAAGGTGGGAAGAGAAACAAAAACACAAAGAAGTGAACTGAGTTGACCAAAGTCACACACCAGTTCTTGTGGCAAAGTCAGAAATAGGTGCTTCAAGAGGCAGATCTATATAAATTTCTGTGGCTCCATGCTAGTAATGTTTATAGAAGCTGAAGATCTGCCTTCAGATCATGTGACTAACAATCAGATGCCCTAATCAGCAAACAACACTGACTCTTGACTTCAGTGGAACTAGTCCAACTTAATGATAAGTACATTCATGTTTGCATGATCCGAACCCTTGAGATTTTAAGGCAGCAACTTGAATGTTAATACATTATTTTTTGTCCCGCCCTTCTCTGTACAAAGAGGTACAGCAAAACCTGCCTTGGAGACCACCTCTGAAGAGAGGCTTCCTGTCATGAACAACTACTTACAGAGGTCACTGATCTCTGGGATGCAAACCTTTGAAGAGAGGCCTCCTCTTACAAGCAACCACTTTTGATAATTAGTGGTTGCTCTTGCCAGGTTCCACTGAATGCGCAGACAATTTTATTCTGCAAGTATTAAATAGGTTCCACTGTAAAATGACTCACCAGCTGTCGTCTATTCTTCTTCCACGTTTCTGCTTTTCTCTTTGAGTTCATGTTCTGAAATGCTTATTTACAAAATAGAATTATTCCGCATTAAGTAGATTGGTAAAAGAGTACAAGAAGAAAAAAAAAAAATCAGTCTTACTGATATATCATTTTTACAAATTAGTCTTTTTGTATCTTTAAAATGCTATATTCTAGAATATTTTTTCTAGTATTGGAGGGACATGGGAGATTATGTCAAACAGTTCTAAGCTGCTAGGATGGAGAATGTTTAAACAGCAACAGTAATAATATTAGATAAACAATTCAAAGATTTCATGAACAAGTTGAAGCTCAACACCTTTACGAGGGCCGTGGTAATGTATATACACTGATCACTCCTTCCGCCAATAAAATACAGTCACCTCGGACATGGAACATGGTGGCTGTTGCAAAGCAAAGCTGGAAGTGAGGAAAAAGGAATCCAAATTAAATCGCAGTGTAATTTAGACCAGTAGAGTGTAATTACCTACCTTTGAAATATGATCATAGCAAACAGACTGACATCCTTACCACTATGAAAAATTCCATGAGATCCACCTGATCAGGATATAGCTTTCATATTGTATCTGAAAATCTATTTCTAGCAACACAGGGCCCTTTAACATTATAAGGAATGGGTTCAATTCAGATTCAGAGGGAGAAGTGCCACCTATGGAATCAGCAACATCATTTCCTTCTTGTAATTCCTACTTGGTTCTGTGAACTGTTCCCCCATTCAGAAAACTCAACCCTACTCAGTCTTGCTTATGCTGTGAAACCTAACAGGTGTAAAATTACAGCATAGTACGGCTGCAGTCCAAAACCATTTAATACTTCAACTAGAGCGTCTTACACTTACAAAAGTCACTTGGTGGATTGTGTGTAAGGTTCCTGTAGAATTCAGTTCTGTGAGCTTTCTTTAAACCTGTGCATAGTCCAAAATCAGATAGCTTCACATGACCCTACGGAACCAGAAAAGATAAAAGCATTACTCGGAAAGTTGAGTGCTAGAGGGAGCAATGTGTTTTAATGATGTTACCTGCTTACTTCAGAAATGTGTGAACTGCACATTTGTGCAGGATTTTCTAGAGGGCATCATAATGACCAACTCTATATATATGTCAAGGAAGCATGATTTTTCTTAGTCGGTGACTCATGTCCTCTTGTTTGTAATGAAACTACCCATGCTTAATTATTCCAAAGAATTTTGGAGGTTTTGTTTGTTGATTTGATGTTTGCAGTTGGGGTTGGTGGGGGTGGAGAAGAAAAGTATAATATCGTTTACCTAGGAAATTTTAGCTAGGATGAAACATTTTTAAAAAAATTTAATAGCCTGTTTTTATGTAGTTTTACATCTAGATTTATAAAACTACAGGGTGATCAACAAAATCACTTAAGTTTAGTTGTTTTGACTGACAAAATTTTGCACTAACCAGTAAATCGACCTTCTGGTCAGTTGCCAAATGAGATAACTGCATCAAAAGTTACAATGATCATTTACAAGAAAATCTAACCACTTCCATAGTATTAGCTTTATGTTTTGTACCTCATGCTTTGTGAAAATAACAGACTGCAATAATGATTACCGTATGTGAATTAGCTTGAGGCTATGCTCATTGCACATACACTGTGTACGAGTCTTTTCTAAAAAGAGCCACATTTTAAATACTTTCATTGAAGGAAAATAATTTATTGCTACTTTTGCTTTGCTGATTGTGTAGCTAAAATGTACGTGGCAGATTCTGACTTCACTCCCACCAGTTTAAACAGTGATAACACCTGGGCTTCAATGGAGTTATTTCTGATTAACACTAACGTAAGGGAGATTGGCATCAGGCTGTACAAGTTTAAATTTAAGCAGTTTACAAACATATTACATGCCTTGGCATCCAGCAAGAGGTTATCTGGCTTAATATCTCTGTGGATGAATCCCAGCTGATGAATGGCATCTATGGCCAGCACAGTTTCAGAAATGTAAAATTGGGTTTCCTCTTCTGTTAAAGTGTCTTTCTTCATAAGCAATGTCATCATATCTCCTACCCACAGAGAAAAAGACGTTAGAATCACCAGTATATTTTAATCACCAAGGACAGCCCCACTGAAAATGTTGGTTGATTCCACTAGAACCCTGCAACTGACTTCTGCAGATTTCAACTCTATGAGGAATACATCATTGAAGTGCAAGTCCAGAAGACTCATTATTATTCTGCTTCAAAACCTGTCTGGCAAACTGGACCTAACAGGAACCAGTTGAGAATTATTAACTGGATTTTTAAATTGGATACTCATGAGGTGGAGTCAGCTTAATTATGTCTTTCCTAACAATGCATTTGCATACGTATTTCCACACAGTAATTGTTTTCAGTAATAGACACTTTCACTGTTACTGATATCAGTAGAGGACAACAGAACATCTAATTATAGGAATTTTTCATCCAAAGCCACACCCATGATTGCAGATATTTTAAAGCCTCAATAAATGCAGCAAGACTTACATCCCTGGTACAGGAACTGAACAGAGCATAAAAGATTCATTAGCACCAAGTATTGGGACTGCTTTTGTCATCAGCTATATATAAAAGGCATAAATACTTTAATTATTGAGCCAAAGAACTCATTGGTTTGCTTTTTTACCTCCAGGCAGGAACTCCATGATCAGGTAAAGATTCCTTTTATCCTGAAAACTATAAAACATCTTCACCACCCAAGCACCGTCTGCTTCGACCAATATATCTCTTTCTGCTCGGATATGGGCCACCTATATGCAGAGTTGATGAACAAAATACAAAGGACAATTACTACTTCAATACTGAACTGTATTTGTAGTTACCGCATGGTACTAATCATTGCATTGTTCATGATCTCTGATGAAGAAACGGTGACAGTGTTGGGCAGCAGCAGCTGAGCCAGCACACTTGTCACTGTAACTAATTACTCTAAAGAACTTGTTAAAAACGAGCTGTGCTTAATGGATGGACTGAGGAGAACTAAAAGGCCAATTCGCCCATCAGGCAAATGATACAAAACACACAGGAAGAAGTGAGAAAGGGGAAGCAAAAAAGAGGGATCCCCCCAATGGTCTGAAGAGCTTTGGAATGGCTAACTCATTGCAAAACAATTTCCCCTCTATTAATATTCTCATCTTCTCAGCTATAGCTGTGACAGGGCTCTTTCTCCACAGTGTTTGAATCAGAACAACTTGTTTGTTTTGTTGAGACAGGCTGGCAGACTATCTCCCTGGAACTGTTTGAATTGACCTTGTGACCCACCCTTCTCTATATGTATACATACACACCTAACATACTGCAGTTTCCATTTTATGTATCTGATGAAGTCGGATTGTGCTCATGGAAGATTACAAGAAAAACAAATATGTTAGTCTCTAAAACTGCCACACGACTCCTTGGTGCTTTTAAAGCCCAAGATGTTTATTTAATGCATGAGCTTTCGTGAGAGAAAAATCTCACTTTGCCAGATGCTTGAAGATGGGGAACTTACAGAACCTGTATTTGTTAATCTTTAAAAGTGCCACCAGACTCCTTGTTTGTTTTGTTGAATTAGAAGACTAACGTGGCTACCCCTTTGGAACAGGACTCCTTGTTTGTTTTACTATTAAAGTGCATTCCATTACACAAACCTGCTCTTTTTCCAGCATATCAGCTTTTCTCAATATCTTCATTGCATAAATATGACCCGTGTCTTTCTTCTGAACGAGGCGTACCTAATGTTAAATAGAAAACAATCATGCTAATCTACCTCACAGAATTGTTAACTGTAATATCTTGGAGCATGGAAAACTTTGAATCTTACAAGATTCATTTGACTTTAAAAGCAGGAAGACAATAAATAAATAATAAGTATATAACCCATATCATGTACTTTCACACTAAATCAAAAGCTTTCTTTTTAGCTTTAGTGATCAACTTTTCTGGATGAACAGTATTTTTATAAATGAATAGTCAACCCAAATACTACATGCTCTTTAGATTAAGGGTGCTAATTTGAAAAGGAAAGGTTTAGGGCTTGTCTACAAATGCAAATTTTCTAAAATAGCTATTCCAGAGTAATTATTCTGAAATAATTCCCTAAGTGGACATTCTTCTTCCAGAACAAATATAGTGTTTTCTGATTTATCCTAATCCATTTCCAAGCAAAGATGACACATACCTCCCCAAATGCTCCTCTACCTATAACTTTCAGGGATTCAAAGTCATCCAAGCCAAGCCTCGTCCTCTTCAGGCGCAGGAATTCTGTTTCTTTGCGGGCATGCTGTGATCTACGCAATTTTTTCTATGGAAACATACAATGTGATGATTAATATGCATTAGAAAAAGAAAGTTTTATAATATAAGAAATCCAATTTGGCATCAGATCCCTGATTCATCTAGTCCAATATTCTCTCTCTGACAGCACTGCACCAGATGCTTCAGAGGAAGGTGCAAGAAACCACACAATAAGCAGGTATGGATATTACATTCCCCAAGAAGTAACATTTAGAGGCTGGGTTCCAACCAAAATTAAAAAGATACCTTTAGCAATCCACGTTTAAGATAGCAACTTGGTGCTTTATAAATAATTACAGAGATGGTATGTAATTTTTCAATGAAATTTTTTTTGGTTGAAAAGTGTTGATTCATCAGAATCAAAATTTTTGTGGACAGGTTTGTTTCTAGGCTTTGAGTTTTTTTAATTAAATTATTTTAAATTAAAAAATTGCTAGTTTCAGCATTTTAAAAATGCAAAAGTCTGAGTTCTCACGTTCAAAATGTTTGGGTTTTTTCCCCCCTCCTATTAGGCAACTCAAGCTAGTTGTATTAAAAAAAAAAAAAAAAAAAAAGTGTCTGAAACTGAAACTAAACATTTTCAAACAAACAAAACCAAATATTTCAACTGACCCAAACCAACTTTTTTTTTTTAATTTGCAGTTTATGAAAATAATTGAGATTTCAACTTTTCATCCCAATTCAGCGCAGTTACAAATTTCAAAATCTTCCAGAGTACAGGAAAACAGATACTTGTCTAGTTCTAACTGCATCTTCATTCCAGCCTCAGTTTTGTGGGTTTTGTGCTATTTGTGTAAGGAGAAACAGTAATAAAATCATGTAGACAAGTCTGAGGGGGAGTTAAATACTGGTTTCTACTATACGAGAGAGAAAGAGAAAGTTTTCCTTAAAGTAATACTGCCTATAAGAAAATGACCTAAATAAACCTAGCTACAACTCCTGAGGTGAGATTTGAATGGGACATGGACACAACTGATGACATTTCAAAGTATTGTTCTTTGAGTGCTGCTCATATCCATTTACATTCAGGTGTGTATGTGCCATAATGCATGGTCATCTGGAAGCTTTTTTTTGTCCTAGCCTGTCCCCGTAGAGTCAATCACAAAAACACTGATCTGGACAGGAGGAAAAAGGGCAAAATGCTGTCACAGAAGAGGAATCAGGTAGCCTGCTGGGCAGCAGAGAGCCACATTTACCCCCTTACACCAAAATCTACTTGTATTAGACAGGCAGGCAGATGGTCACTGCAAATCCTAATCTATTTTAGTATATGAAAGAGTCAAAAGGCTTCATCTTGCAAGATGCTCAGCATGGCACCTTCCGGTAATGTTTACAGGAGTTTTAAAGGTGCTGCAATCAATCACTGAAGTTTTATTCCAGATTTTTTAATATCATTTGAGGCCACAAGATGGCATTATATGCCCACTTCCTCTCTATCCTCAGGTTTATTAAATGCACCAACACAAGAACTTTTTGAGGCAGATTTTGTTGTATTCGTATTACATCTCATAAGGTGCCATACAAGAAACAATGATTTGAATGGCCACAGCAAGGCAATTTAACAGTGAAAATGTTCAAAGATCCACTGGCTGCCATTCTTTTCACGCTAACATCCAGCGTGAAGCAAGGATAACCTCTTTACAGCTACAAAGCTGGTGCAAGGGAAGGAAAAGCTAGGCTCAGTGTTTTTTAACAGCTTAACCATTTGGTTCAGTGAAAGCATAAGGCCACTGTAGAAAATTCAACCCTGATGTATGTGCAATTCCCACTGATTTCAGTGGAACTAGTTACATGGTCAAAGTTAGGTACATGGTATAATACCTTGCTGAATCAGAGCCTTATAACCTTGGTTCCCTCTCCTGTGTATTTTATCTTCTCTGTCTGTTTCTGGACCTCCCCCCTACCCTCCTTCCCCACTCCTAACTTGATTTCAAACCGATTTGTACTCCAAAAAAACAACCAAACAAAAAAAAAAACAAACCCCAAAACCAAACAAGTGTTGTTAAATTGTTCTTGAGTGCATCTATCTTACTGGATCATAATGGTATAAACAACCTTTTTTACTAAAAAAAAAAAAAAGTAATGGATTTAACTTAATTAAAATTTAAAAGGTTTGATCTTTTTTTTTTATAGATATTAAAACACACTGTTTGTTTCCAATACCAAAAAACTTATATAATTGTACTATAGCAGCCAGTAGTATGTTGGATAGGACAACTGTTAAGAGTCAGCCATATATATTCAAACACCTGCTTTGAAGAGGACCCATGAAAGACAAAGCCATTCAAAAGGTATTTCACATAGCATTACCTCTTCATCTGCCAGACCTTCTTCTTCCATGGCAACTTCTAGCTTTTTCTGCCTGCATATGTAGACATATGAGCACACATATTTAAAAAGAAAATAAGACAGGAAAAAAAATTCCATCACTTCACAGAACCCACCACTTCAGTTTCAACATATACTAGAAAATGGAAGTGTAATATCAGAAATTTGCAATTTTAGAGTGCTCTGCAAACCCATTTCTTGAAAAAGACATCCTGTGTAAAAGAGAAGGGATTCGCACTATTGGTTAAAAGAGAACACCATGGACTCATGTCTGTCAGCTCTCTCACAGAGCTCCCTCTGGGCGCTCCACACAAAGGCATACACAATGTGTCATAGTCTATGTACATTGCCCACTATATTTTGACAGTACCAGAGATCTACATAGCATTTCACATAAAAGATGAAAAGGTCTTTTGGGCAAAGAGCCGTCTAAGGCCCCAGTCTTGCAAACACAAAACATACCCTTTGATGTCGCTACTCACAGGTGACCAGACCTGTTGAAGTCAATGGGTCACATGCAGGAGTTAAAGTAAGGCAGAACGCACCGGAACGGCATTCTGGGTCCCACAATTTTTAGGGGGCCAGCATTCCAGGGCCAATAAAAATAGAATTACGGCACAGGAGGCAGCATTCGCCTACTATCCCAGCAGCAGTTTTAAAAGCTCCCAGCCTCCGGGAAGCTCCCTGATGGCTGGAGTGTCTTCTGGCTGGCAGGGAGCTTCCCCCAAGGTTGGAGCTTTTAAAACTCCCACCCTGAGCATGTTTAGAGCATACTCGGGGTGGCAAGAAGGGAGAGCCTACCCCAACCTATGGTGTGGTTTCTTCGCTCCTTGCCACTCAGCTCCAGCAGCCAGGTAAGGGGGCCCGGGGATGAGCTTGGGCCAGATCCGGAGAAGTAACGGGAGCTGGGCCCTCCCCAGCCACCTGGAACCGGGGCCGGCAGCACAGTGCCACAGGCTGCGAGGTGGGCCAGGGCTGACACTGGCGCAGGGAGAGGCAGCGTCGACTGGCTCCTGCAAGACTGGCCCCGATCAGGGTCCCCAAGTTCCCCACGGCTGCAGAGGGGCACTGGCCAGGCAAGCGGCCCAGTGTCCCCTCCGCATATGGCCCCAGCCCCACAACACCCGTACTCCAGCCCTTCATCTCCTGCCCCCACCCACACTTCTCAGTCCCCACCTACTGCCCCAGCCCCACCTCTTGCTACCACTTACCCCCCTCTGCCCCATCTCCTGCTCATGCCTCCCCTCACCACCTTGCCATCTCCTGCCCCCAGCCATCCCTTCAACACCCCCACCTCCTGCCCCTGCTCCATTCCTTCTCATCCCTCCCCCCACATCCCATGCCCTCATCCTACCTGGGCTGGGGCCCAGATGATACAGGAAGGGGACCTGCCGATTAGGAGGGTTCTGGGGCCCGCCAAATTATATTTTAGCCCCTGGACACACAAGTAAGTTTATGCACATGGATAGTGTTTGCAAGACTGGGATCTAAAGGTCTAAATTTTAGATACTTCTACCTTCATCCCTTTATTCCCATGCATCAGACTGTTGCAGTGAATGAGACCATATATGTGAGTAAACATGGGTGCCACGATGCTGAGTTCTAGGATTTCATTTTGAGCTCTTCTCTAGTTAAAAATATCATAACTTTTCCCCATTTTGAGTAACACAGTAGACTCCACTAAACTAAGACAAATAGTGTAGTGGCTAGCACCTCTACTTAACACGCAGACGGTCCTGGGTTCAAGCCCTAGGGGGCTGGACTCGATGATCTCATGAGGTCCCTTCTGGCCCTATGACTCTATTCTAAAAGACTCCTCATGAGACAACATATCCTTCCCAATTGTGCAATTAAGAGAGCAACAACTAAATAAGAACTCCAAAAGAGATGAAAACTTGTTCTTTGATTGTAAAAAATCAATTAAGAAAAGAGTCCATTATTGTAGAAACAATTATTGAATACAGTATTCATTACAATAAAGACTCTATTAGTAATCAGTAGCTTTACACTGTGATGTAGATGGAATGGAGGGATAGATAAAATAGAGATTAAAATCAAGTTGGCTGGGACTATTCTAGCACTTCCAAAGTTATTACCACTAAAACTAGTACAACTGTGAGAAATTTTAACAAGTATGCTAGTCCAAACAAGACCTTAGTGCTGAAATATCTATTCCATCCAAAGAATGTACCCTCAAATGGTTAGGATTTGCTTAGATCTCTATATAAAACTTTCTAAGAAAAACTTTGTGCAGGGACTAAAATGACTTTAAAGCTCATACTTGGTCTGTACAGCCAACACAAAAGGCCAGTACGACTGAAAAGCTAAAGACATGAGGAAAACCAAACCCAGTACCTGGTTTCTCTCTCTTCATGCTGTAAAATTAGATTGCTGTAGAAGTTCTCCAATGTAAGTTTGGCCACAGTCACTCTCTCCCGGGTGTGGTTGCTCATTGGAAAGGATGTTGTAGTCCCTGCAGTCATTGCCATAGTAACATGTACTGAAACAGAGCACATAAAATTACTCAAAAGAAAGTTTTTATCTCCCACCTCTGCCTCCCTAACCTTAGAGGCTGTGTGAACTTCACAAGGAAGACACCTCCCTTATACATCAACGGATCTATAAACTTCATATTATAAAGTTAGAGAGACTTAGTAGCAGAGGAAATGCTAACCCACTCACCAAAAAACAACAGAAACCATGTGCGGACAAAACAATGAATCACAGCAGAGAACACCGCTGGCTACAGGCAACTAACCCTGATGTATTGTGCATGCATTAAAGAGATTTACTACTGGCTAACTAGCATTCAGCCCAGAAAAATAACATAAAAAGTCTGGGCAAGAGGAGAGGGGCCATCCATATAGCTCTCACAGGTAATATGCATGGAGGGTGCAAAAAAAGTTTTAAGACTGCCAAAAATGGTAAAATGACAAAGAAGCAAAACACACACTTAGAACAATAAGCTAAGCCAGGCACAATAGTTTAATGGTGGACTGTGTCTTCTAACTAGCGTTTAGAAGTAACTGAGTACTAATGTGGATAATACAGAGAAATCCTATAGAGGTATTTTTTTTTCTTTGGCTTAGGAACAGACTGTTCCCACCACTGAAAAATCATTTTTAAAAAACGGACCATGGAATGTCCCCTCTTTCCCCCCACGGATCAGACTCTGAGGAGGTTTTCCATCACAAGGCAAACACGTTTCCAGGTCATCTCCCACAAGCGCATTTATATACCATACTGACAAGTTGGTAAAGCAGCAGAACTGCCTAGGACATGCAGAAAGGACTTTTCAGGAGAGATGCCTCACGTCTGGAAATCATTGTGCTGGGGACATTAAGGACTCTTTAGGCTATGAGAAAAATCTCCCTGACCACTGTGACCAGTGTACATCCATTCCAGGTTTGTGTCCCAACTACTTGAGGGGCAGGAAGTGGAGGCTGGGGAGCAGGTGGGGGCTGATTAAAAAGATGACCAAAAAAACCCTGCCCCATTTTGCTAGCTGGCTTTAGAGCTGAAGTTCCACGGGCTGGAACTCTGCTCGATGGAGATCAGCAAAGCCAGCATGGCTCTCTCAGATCTGGGGCACCTTTTGAAATGCTGGGTGGTGGGCAGGCACAAGCCTGCCCACTGCTAAAACCCCTCTCCCAGCCTATGGGGAGGTGCCACTGGACCCAGATTCAGCTAGGTTCAGGGGACAACTAATTACATAACAGGGACGGGTATGAGCGTCAAAGGTTCAGAATGAGGTGCTCATGGGGGACACCGAGCGGAGAACCTCAGACGGTGCCAACTGCTCCCGAAAGGTGTTGAGGGAGCCAGTGAACGCTGCCCAGAGGAACTCTGCCCAGACGCGTGCTCAGACCAGGGACTAGAAATAGGCCCCACAGTCGCAGGTCCCTCCCTCAGCCAACCTCCTTTCCCTGGTCTTATAGATGGCAAGCTTGGCGTAAGCTAGGAGGAGGTTGGCGAGGAGGTCCCGTCACTTCTTGGGGCCACGGATGGGGAGTGGATAGATGAATATGTGTGGGAAGAAGAGAAGTGCAGCCAGAACCTCAATAAGAGGTTCTGGAGAAGCCAGAAGAGGGGCTGCAGCCTAGTCCACTCCAGATAATGTGTGCGCCAGGGACTCCCTCTCACGGAGAAGGGGCAAGGGTCGGGTTGTGGGGTGAACCGTGCCAGGTATACACCCGTGCTCATGGCTCTATGCATGAGCTGCCAACTGATGTCCCTGGTGGGCCACAGGGTCAGGGTGGAGTACAGGCTGGCCCATGGGGGGTCCTCGCCCTCCACAGATGGGATTTGGTCCTGCCATTTGGTGTCAGGGTGGGACACGAGGGCAAGGAAATGGATGGTGTGGAGCATGAGCATGTACAGATATTGGCAGGGCACGTTACAGAAGGGGACCAGTTGCAGGTCTAGCAGCCGGCTCAGAGCATGGGGCAGGGGTGGCTGGGGAGGTGGAGGGAGGCTTGTGAGGCCAGGGCCCAATCACAAGCTCTGGAGGGCCGGGACTCAGAGGAGGGCAGAGGGTGTCCTCTTGCAGGACCCACTCGAGGTAGATCCGAGCAGCGTGAGGCAGGGCCACCTTCTCCTGGAGTAGGCACTGGGGGGGGGTCTGGAAGGTGGAGAGCCCTATGCACTGAGCCAGCACTAGGGGATCCACCCAGTCCCCCCGGGCATAGTCCAGGAGGTCTCTGACCCTGGTGACGCCTGCCAAGATCAGCCTCTGCCACCTGCATACTAAGATGGGGGTTGTGTAGCAGGGGCTCTGTGAGGAGGTCCTCCCCCTCGGTGGGCACGAGGACCCTGGAGGCCGAGACAAGTCTCCAGGTCTGGAGGAGGTCCTGGTAGAAGGCCAGCAGCTCGGAGAGGTCTCACGAACCACCTCTCAGATGGATGTGAAAGAGCTGCCGGTCGTACTGGAGCCCTCGGTAGCAGCGGAGGAAAGTGCGCGCCAGGTGGCTCCACACTGGACTACCTGCGTCATAAAGGAGTCTCTGCAGGGCCTGGAGGCGGACCCAGCACAGGCCCTGCCCTCCCTCCTCCAGGGGAAGGCTCAGGATCCCTGCAGAGACCCAGTGCAGTCCCGGCCAGAAGAACTCCAGAACTGTCTTCTGGAGGTGGGCCAGGAACATTGGGGGCAGGACCAGGGTGTTGAACTGGTGCCAGAGCATGGACAGGATGAGCTGGCTGACCACCAGTGCCTTTCCGTGAAGAGAGAGGTACCGCAGCAGTTCTGTCCATCTCCGCAGCCGCTCAATGACTCTGCCCTCTAAATCGTGCCAGTTCTCATCCGGGGAGGGATGGGTGGCAGAAAAGTAAACGCCAAGATAGAGCAGCAGACCCATGTGCCACCGGATGACTCTGGTTTAGGCTAGTGAAGACAGTGCAGTAACTGGAAGGAGATACACAAGGAAGTTTAAGTACCTTGCCTGTCTCCCTCCAATTGCCGCTGAAATCACACAGCATACGGACCAGTCCCTAGATCTGATTTTTAACTCTACCATAAGACTGACTTGAAATTAGACTTCAGATGTAGGAATCGGTGCTTAGTTTTCCTTTCACAGTCTAAAACCTTTTCTGTTTAGATTTAAAAGGTTGGAGGGTATGGCTTAATCAACCAGCAATTATTACAAGTCTTAAGTGTAAAGTTTCTTGTTGGTCAGATTGTGAAGAGCAGGGCTGTCAGGAAGTGCTGTTTCTCCAAGCAGTCATGTTCTAGCCCTGGTCTGGGTAAAGGCATGCTGGGAAATACCACAGTATATAAGCTGTACTACTCCCCAGACAAGAGACCTAGAAGCAGGTGTTCTGTGGGAATGGATCCTTTCTGGAAAGCTATGGGAAAATAACCTCCCTTTTCTCTTCTGTTTGTATAAATTCTTTTGCTTCTTGAAGGATTTCTGAGGCATCCCCATCTGACAAATACCCAAATCAATACTTGATCTTTGGCATATTTTTGGAGAACTGATAAAAAGCCCCAAACAGAGGTAGGTGTTTAGTTCACAAAATCCATGAACTGGCCTCTTCTCATCTGACTTCTCACACACATATATTCGAGCAGTGTGTGAGGATGGCATTTAGTCTGACTTTTAATTGAATTTTATGTGACAGTAAGACATTGTCTCTTTGACAGAAATGCAGCTGCTATGAAACAAGTAGTGGGGTTTTACTTTACTACATGGATAGTATTTTAACTGTGTATTTTAGAGTATGACCATGTGTCCCAGATATGCGAATGACATGCGTGCTTTTATAGCTACACAGAGGGGCTACTGATGGACTAGCAGTGCAGCAGGTTTCACAATCCTGTAGTTATTTCTGAATTTATCAGTATTTTATCGCCTTTGATTTTCTCCTAATGAGACCTGCTCTCTGTTAACATATTACAATCTTTATTAATGATAGATACATGTCAGACAAACAGCAATCCAGGAGATTATCCGCTCTTAAACCAATACAACCAGGTGTACAAACTCTCTCTCTTTCTCTCAGGGTAGCAAGTTTTCAAAATACAAAAGTCAAAAAACTGATCCAACAAATCCTCAGCCAATTCTACTAATTTTGTTAATTTTATCCTCTTTCATGTCATTACCCTTATAGATGGAAATCTTAATAAAATGTAAGTGTAGTGTATTCCTATCATGTCCATACATATTAGAAAGTTTCTTGGTGGTCCTCTCTTGACAAACACAATGAAAGGGAAACATTAGGCAGGTGATTTTACTATTTGAGTTCACTATATGAACATATCCTAACTAAACAATTACAATTACCACTCTAGAGTTGAACAGAGTGTCTCCACTAGTGATCAAATTATTTCAAGGAATGATACAATATGGCAAAAACAGCCTTTTGATCATCTGGAAGTTATGGCACTGAATATATTGTTAATCCAGGCTCAAAATGAATTAAGCTTTAGTTAAGGTATAAAGACTTTCTGGTTGTACCTAAAGAGTATTTTTCATTTGCAAGTCTAGTATTCCTGATTGGCTAAAACAACAACATAATTTTGTTTCCTGATAATTTGTTTGCTCCATGCTTGTATGCACACAAACGCAGACGCTATCAAGCAGTGAGTCTAAGTCACTTGATTTTATTAAGCCTGGAAAAAGGAGATAACAATTTTGGCACTAAAGCACGAGGTTATAAATAGAACGGTTGATTCTAATTGAGAGTAGTTCTACAGGAGGAACATACAGAAGTGTTCCCAACTGGTAAGGCAATGAGCTCAGAGAAAGCTATTTAACAGATAAGAAGTTTGTCTTTACTGTCATAATATAGCACAAAACAACCAAGAAAGGAGAGAATTACTGTAGCACGTCTACTTCCAAAATTCCATCTGCCTTTTCCCCATCCACATCAGCCACTTCTCCATGCTGCACGTTCTTCTTTTTTAGACTGAAGTTCAGAACGCATTTGCTTGCACTGTTGTAACAACATTCAAGTAGCTAACAGTTCCAGCACTATAAACAAAATCACCCCCTCAACTAAGGGTCTACTTCTGATCAACACCTTTGATTCCCACAAGTGAGAGATGAAGGAGCACAGAGATCTTGCAAGAAGTACACAGCATCTTTCAGAATTGTACCCTAAATTTCCACATGGATGCATACTCATACACAAAACCCCTATTCAGTTGGGAAGAGGCAAGTAAAATATTTAAATCTGGCCTTTATAAACAACTCATGGGGGGGGGGGGGGAATCAAAGGAAGCCTTACTCAGAATCTTGGCTGAACACTGCATTCCCTGATCTCACTATATTAATCAAAATGTTTTGAAAAGGTGCCACCCATATTTCGTGGAAATGCCCATAAAACAGCCATTAATCCACCCAAAATCATGCCATTTACATAAATGGAACCATTCTATTCCTGAGTTGTATTAGATTTATGGAACTACAAAGAACACAGCATTTAAATCAAGTGGTCATATTTGACTGAAAGTCTTTTGGCTGAGAAACAGAAAACCCTAAGCCCTTTACAACAAGTCTGGAAAAATTTATATCAAAGATTTTGACTTTACAATCTGACCAACATGAACCTTTACACTTAATACATGAAATAATTACTGGTTGATTGAGCCATACCCTCCAGCCTTTTAAATCTAAAATCTTTTCTATTTTGACTGTGAAAGGTAAATTAAGCATCAATTCCTACATCTTAAGTCTAATTTCAAGTCAGTCTTATGGTAGAGTTTAAAATCAGATCTAGGGGTCTATATGCTGTGTGATTTCAGCAGCAATTGAAGGAGATAACGCAAGGAATTTTAAGTACCTTTCCTACCTTCCACCTACTGCACTGTCTTCACTAGCTGAAGTCTGAGCGGTCTCTCTGATGCTGCACTACTCCTTCTGCAGGGGCGGTCTTTCAGCATCAGTCTCCTTATCTGCTGTGTAGGTCTTATCTGCAACACCACCTACAACCCTTTATTAAACAGTCAGTACAGATTCACTAATGCAAGACAGAACACATTGGTGCACCTGAATACGAGAAATCTTGGGACCAATTCTCTGATGGTCTAAGCCAGGGGTCTCAAACTCAAATCACCCCATAAGGGCCACATGAGGACTAGTAGAGGGCCACACAGGGGCTAGAACATTAGCCCAAGGACCACACCACTAAAACCTTTTCATACAACAATATTGCAAATAACGATAACAATAGTGTTGTTGAGGGCCTCGGGAAATAGCTTTGGGGGCTGCATGTGGCCACGGGTTGTGTGTTTGAGATCCCTGATCTAAGCAGTCAAGACTGCACCCAAGAAGTCAATGGAGCCATACCACCAACGTTTAACACATGCAAGGACATCCTGAGAAACAGTTTCTCACTTCATATAACAGCTTTCACAGTCCTCTCCGTGTAATAAATTTTGTCACTTGATCCCAACTCTCTTGAAATCAGATCTGGTAACTGCAGTTTAAAGGCAGTAGGGATCAAAGAAAAAAGGCAATGAGGAGTGAGACAGAGCTGTGCTGTTGGAGTCATTCAAATGTAGAACCACACAATCCAGTAAAACGATTACCTTAAGAAATCCAGTTATTGTCTCTATATGCAACATAGAAATGGACAATTCTTCTGAAAAGGAAACCACATTACCTTTATTGCTGTACAGTTGCTTGACCAGTGACAGATACAGCACAGCAAGTGGAAGCAGAAGTGTCAAAACAATGCTGCCTAGAGTTATATTTAAAACAATAAAAAAAAAAAAAAAAAAAAAAAAAAGCAAAGCCCTATCTATGAAAATAGCAAGGAGAGGGCATATTAATAACTTCAGCATATGAACACCATCACTTTCCAAATTGTTTCAGGTCTCTTTAAGACAAATAGAGACAGGAGAGTGAAACAAAATAGAAACCAAAATAACTGCATGATTCACACCAAAAGGCAGTGGGCAGGGTCAGCTACAATGGACCGAGCAATCAAAGAGTCAGCAGCATGAGGTGATGTGACATGCTAGTTGGACACAGGGGAGGAGAAGCAGTAACCCAAATACCAGAGGCATGTTCCAAAATATAAAATCAGGCCCCACACTAAAAGGTTGCCACTTTATTCTTAGCTTTAGCAATGCTCTTCTTCCAATATCCTACAGATGAAACAGAGGGGGAAAGAAGTGAACTTGCATAATCCACTCTGAAGAAACGTGAAATCTTTTCACTGTCATTTACCTCTTGCGCAGAATTTGGTATATGTGTTATTCACCTTTTCTCCCTGTACATTCTTTTGCATCTACCCTTTTCATGCACAGACTACACACCTTCATGTTTAGCAAACTTACTAAAACTTGATCGTCAATCAATGTTTCTTTCTATAAATGCTTAAAGAATCCACTATCATGAATACACGACAATGCAAAGAACTGGAAAAAACACTGATCCAAAATCTGTGTTCTTTTAAGTTTCAGAACACTATGCAGACAAGAAAAAGCCTACCTTAATGGACTAATGTGGATGTCAGTTATCAAGCTGCCAGGGATTAAACCTTTATACTATTGAAAAAATAGGGATTCCCATTCTCAAAATCCAAGATACAGGATCTGATCCAAAGTCCACTGAATCACCAGAAGGACTTCTACTGACTTCAATGAGCTTAGGATCAGATCCAGTGAGAATTAATCTTATTCCAGTGAACTGTGAAACATTATCTGCTGAAGTACGGTTACCAAAAAGCTTAGTTTGCAGATCAGTAAAACTTTTCCAGGCACTTTAATTCAGATTGTGGTAAAAACACATTCTGAAGATATCAGTAAGGACATGTTTTCCTTCTTTGATAATGCTCCCATACAGGTCCTTCCTTACTGATATCTTCAGAATATATTTTCTACAGTCTAAATTTATGAGAAGAGAAAATGAAACCCAAAACTTTAGTATACAGTAATGAAAGGATTAGTTGATTACCATTTCCTTTATCCTTAAATGTTCATTTTCTTTACTTATTCTCCTTATTAGGTGCCCTAATGAAGCCCTAAACCCTGACTTGAGTAGGGAAGGAGGACACAGGGAGAAAACCAAGAGGAAGATGCAACAAGATTGATAATCCACAGGAGAATGTAGGGCAATCAGCCCAGTATTTTAGGTGCCAGTACACAAATGCAAAGAGCCTGGTAAACAAGCAGGAAGAATTGGTAGTACTGGCACAGATGGGCAAACATGAAGTAATTGGTATAACAGCGACACAGTGGGATAGCTTGCAGAACTGGAGCACTGTCATGGATGGGTATAAATTGTTCAGGAAGGACAGGTAGAGGAGAAGAGGTGGAGGAGTAGCACTATTTGTAAAAGAGCTGTATGACTGCTCAGAACTCCAATATGAAACTGGAAGCAAGCCTGTTGAAGTCTCAGGGTTAAGTTTAGAGAGGAGTACAACAGGAGTGATGGCATGGTGGGTGTCTGCTAGAGACCACTGGATCAGAAGAAGGAGGTGGACGAGGCTTTCTACAGACAACTAGCAGAAGTTTCCAGATCACGGGTCCTGGTTCTCATGGAGGACTTCAGTTACCTTGATATCTGCTGGGAGGGCAATATAGCACTGCATAGACAATCCAGGAAGCTTTTGGAGAGTGTTGAGGACAATCTCCCAGCAGAAACACTGGAGAAACCAACTAGGGGCCTTGTACCTCTTGATCTGCTGCTCACAAACAGAGAAGAATTGATCAGGGAAGTGAATAGCAACTTGGGTAGCAGTGACCATGAGATGGTAGAGTTCAGGATCCTGATCAAAGGAAGAAAGGATATAAGCAGAACGCAGACCCTGCACTTCAGAAAAGTGAATTTTGGCTCCCTCAGGCAACTGATGGGCAGAATCCCTTGAAGGCTGATCTGAAGAGGAAAGCATCCAAGAAAGCTGGCTGTATTTTAAAGAAACCCTACTAAGTGCACAGGAAGATACCATTCTGATATGAAGAAAGAACAGCAAATACAAAAGGTGGCCAGCATGGCTTAGCAGAGAACTCTATGGTGAGCTGAAACACAAAAGGGAAGCTTACAAGAAGTGGAAACTTGGACAGCTGACTAGGCAGGCATATAAAGATATTGCTTGGGCCTGCAGGCATAAAATCGGAAAGACCAACAGACAACTGGAGTTATAGCTAGCAAGGGACGTGAAGGATAACAGGAAGAGGTTCTTTAAGTATGTCAGCAACAAGCAGAGGATCAGGGATGGTGTAGATCCCTTACTGAATGGGGCAGGTATCCTCACGGGGGAGGATGTGGAAAAGGCTGGAGTACTCAATGCTTTTTTTACTTCAGTCTTCACAGGCAGGGTCAGCTCCCAGGCTACTACACTGGGTAACATAGAACAGAGAAGGAGAGCAGCCCTTGGTGATGGAAGGGCAGATTATGAACTATGTAGAGAAGTTGGATGTGCACAAGTCTGTGTGGCCGGACGAACTGCATCCAAGGGTGCTGAGGGAGTTGGCCAGCATGAGTGCAGAACCACTAGCCATTATCTTTGGAAACTCATGGCGAACGGGGGAGGTCCCAGATGATAGGCACTATATTTGCATTTTTCCAATCTTCAAGAAAGGGAAAAAGGAAGATCTGGGGAACTACAGACTGGTCAGCCTCACCTTAATCCCTGGAAAAATCATGGAGCAGGTCCTCAGAGAATCCATTCTGAAACACTTGGAGGAAAACAGAGGGATCAGGAACAGTCAGCATGGATTCACCAAGGGCAAATCGTGCCTGACCAACTTGATTGCCGTCTATGGTGAGATGATGGGATATGTGGATGCAGGAATAGCTGTTGATGTGATATACCTCAACTTTAGCAAAGCTTTTGGTATGGTTTCCCACAGCATTCTTGTCAGCAAGTTAAGGAAGTATGGTTTGGATGCATGGACCGTAAGGTGGACAGAAAGCTGGCTAGATCATCGGGCTCAGCAGGTAGGGATCAATGGCTCAATGTCTAGTTGGCAACCAGTAATGAGTGGAGTGCCCCAGGGGTCATTCTCTGGGCCAGTTCTGTTCAACATCTTCATTAATGATCTGGATGATGGGATAGATTACATGCTCAGTAAATTTGCAGCTGACACAAAGCTGGGAAGAATGGTAAACACCTTGGAGGGCAGTGACAGGATTCAGGGAGACCTAGACAAATTGGAGCATTAGACCAAAAGAGATTTCATGAAGTTCAACCAGGACAAGTGCAAAGTTCTTCACCTGGGATGGAAAAAATTCCATGTACTGCTACAGGCTGGGGACTGATCAGCTAAGTAGCAACCCTGTAGAAAAGGACCTCGCCATTAAGATGGATGGGAAGATGGATATGAGTCAACAATGTGCTCTTGTTGCCAAAAAGGCTAATGGCACATTGAGCTACATCAGTAGGAGTGATACCAGCAGATCAAGAGATGTGATTATTCCCCTTTATTCGCCATTGCTGAAACCACATCAGAAACACTGTGTCCAGTTTTCGTCTCTGCACTACAGAAAGGATGTTGATAAATTAGAAAGAGCCCAGTGGAGAGCAACAAAAATGATTAGAGGTTGGGGCACCTGACTTACAAGGAGAGACTGAAGGAACTAGGCTTATTTAGTCTGAAGAAGGGAAGACTGGGGGGAGAGTTGATAGCCACCTTCAACTACTTGAAGCAGTGCTCCAAAGAGAAGGGAGCTAGGCTGTTCTCAGTAGTAACAGACGACAGAACAAGGAACAGTGGTTTCAAGTTGCAGCTGAGAAGGCTGTGCTTGGATATTAGGAAAAGCTTTCTCACTAGGAGGACGGTGAAGCATTGGAATGATTTACCAAAGGAGGTGGTAGACTCTCCATCTTTGGAAACATTTAAGGCCCAGTTAGACAAAACTCTGGCTGAGATGATTTACTGGGAGTGTTCCTGCTATTTAGCAGGGGGTTGGACTAGATGATCTCATGAGGTCATACCAACCATATGATTCTATTACCCAGATACTCATAGTATCTATACTCTATAAACATCTACTTGGGGAACAAATATTGAAACATGGGCTCCTCAATCTCCCAAAGAGAGGTCTAATACAATCCAATAGCTGGAAGTTAAAGCTAGACAAATACGGAAAGGCATAAATTTTTGACAATTAATGTAATTATTTACTGGAACAACAGTCCTAAGGTCATGGTGGAGTCTCCATCACTAACAATTTTTTAAATCAAGATTGAGATGTTGTTCTAAAAAAGATCTGCTCTAGCAATTATTTGGGGGAAGTTCTGTGACCAGTGTTCTAAAGGAAGTTAGGCTAGATGACCACAATGGTTCCTTCTGTCCTTGGAACATATGACCCTATGAATCTATAGGCCAGGCGTGGCAAACTGCAGCTCGCAAGCTACATGCGTCTCTTCAAAGAAAAAGTGCAGCTTGCAGATTAGCATGGTGGGGAGAAGCATGGCATGGTCGGGGATGGTGCAGAGAAGCAGCAGCATGGTCAGAGAGGGTGGGGAAGTAGTGGCATGATCAGGGACTTGGGGTCGTGTGGAGAAGCGTGGCATGTTCAGAGACAGTGGGGAAGTGGCAGCATGGTCAGAGACTTGGGGATGGTGTGGAGAAGCGCAGTATGGTCAGAGAACATGGCAGCAGCATGGTCAGGGCCTCAGGGATGGTGCGGAGAAGCACGGTTTGGTCCAAGAGGGTGGGGAGAAGTGGTGGCATGCTCAGGACAGCAGGAAGAAGCTACGTTTTTACTGTATAGGCAGGCTTAGTTTTCATGGTAACTTCAAGTATTTATTAGAATCTGATATTAGTAGGATCAATATTTGCCCTCTTTTTATGAGAAAATTAAAGCATGCAATCAATTTTAAATTTAGCAATTTTTGGGTAGGTAAAATACGGCTACATGCCTCAGTGAGGCTCTTGAAGGTTTAATAATCAACTTCTGTGGCTCTTGAGTTCCATACGTTTGGTCACCCCTGACCTTTTAGTTTGTCATTACTTTCCAATATGCATTAAGCTGTCTGTAACCAAGTTCACATGAGTTTTGCTATCTTGAGCTACCAAATGAATTATGTTTGTTCTATCTGAGTGAATACCAAGCAACAGAGAGCAAAATTAGTTCTCTCAGAGCAGTCCTTACTATTTAAAAATGAAAAGCACTTAAATATTTTGGCCATTTTAAGTAATTCTTGCCATCCCTGTGGAATGTCCATAGTAAGTCACTCATTATAACCACTTAGAGTTAAAAACTGATACAGTGCCATGACTAGTCTGGCCACAGTTAATACGTTAAAAGAGTAGACACTCCCAACATTTGAATTCTAAGACTGTGAACAAATCTACAGAACATATTCATAGACATGTAGAAATCAGAGATTAAAAAGGCCTATTAGCTCATTCAATCCATGAGATATTTCAGCTCTGTTAATAGAGACATCAGGAATTCTCAGAATTCAGAGAATGAGAGCCTAGGAAAGAGCTAGGAATTCAACCAGTTAGAATGATCCAAATACTTTGTTGTGTTCAGGGCAGAACAAGCAATTTGTTCTGAGACTAAGAAGGACTTTGTTAAGAATCTGATACAAGTTAAGAAGTCATCTGTAAGAAAGCTTAGATTCCCTTTATATTCAGATAGGCTCTTAGAACTACATGGATCCTGTCTACCTAAGCGTAACAGAGAGACCAAAAAAAAAAAAAAGATTTTTAAAACCATTGAGTTAGCTACCATGATTTGAAACTTACTTTACTTACAGTAGCCACAATGTGACACTCACAGTCATGTCAGTTGACTGTCAGCCATGAACAGCTAAATCTAGGTGAAAAGCATAATTATTCTACAATATAAAAGTGGAGGTTTGTTACTTGACATACCTTCACCCACTCTTCCTCATCTATTCTAGATTACATAGCCTGCACTCTACCATGATCAGATGACATGATCGTGATGGTGGCAAGCTGCATCTATTCTAGGTAGTCATTCAAAACACCTCTTATGTTAGCTACAGCATTTAAAAAAAAAACCAAAAAAACCCCACTTTTTTTCTACTCTCAACAGGCATAGAGCGCAAATGAGTTCTCAAGGAGCCTGTCTGAAGTCAGGAAAGTCTAAATAATTCCACCTTACACGTCACATTCAAATATGGCCCAAGGAAATTAATCTTCCTTCTCATTACTAACCACCACCAGGAATGATAAGGAAATATTTCCAAATATGGAATATAAGTTGAATATTGAAGTTCTGTTATACTTAAGGATTTCCTGCTATTCAACTAAGTAAGGCAGCAGAAACCTGAAAACAACAGCCTCTGATTCACTGCTATTCTACTGTCAATGAGCAGGGAGCAGGAGGGCTGACAGATGCAAATTCGTTTCCCCAACAGGAAAACATACCGGGTGGGTAAAAACTATGCACCAAAAACAAAAAAAAAAAAAAAGATTCATCTTTCATTCAGCTCAAGTAATAAAGAAACATTTGACTCAAAACATCTCAGCATGTGTTTTTGGCTAGCAGTAGAGATGATAGTTAACTACAGTTTAGAGTCACTAAACTACCAATAAGGTCACTTCACTACTTAAACATTTAACAATAAATACACATGATTCCATTAACGATAGCTATTCCCTCTATTCCCATGGTAACGGTACAATTTTGAGACATCTTGTACCCAACATATACAGTCAAAGCTTTATTGCTCTATTCAAGTCCTACCAAGCAGTCACTTCAGAGCTTTTCTCTTCGTAAACTTTTTTTTGAAGGGGGGGGGGGCAGCATTTGCTCCTTGCTGTGTCTAAAGATCTCAGAATTGCTTTACTGAATACTGATCTAAGACTGGGAATAAAACTTCCCTTTCTAGAGGGAAGGACCCTATGCTGTATCATCAGAAATAAGGGTCCTGGGTCATACAGCCATGACAGGGAACAGACTAAAGGTCCAAGTTTTCAGACCTGCTGAGACCCCCATGCTTCAATTGACTGTAATGGCAGCTGTGGAGTCTCAGCATCTCTGGAAAAATCAGGATTGTGTCATGCTGACTTCCAGTCCTGGGTTGTGCTCGTGTATCTCTCTAAAAGAAACAAGGAGTCTGGTGGCACTTAACAGACTAACAAATTTATCACAGGAGTTTTCATGGAAGAAAATCCTGCTTTGTCAGATGCTTGAGGATGGGAATTTTACAGAATGGGAGCAAAATAAATGCAGAGTAGTGCAAGGTCACTGTATGATTGAAACAAATTAATTTTGTTTAGCAATTTCATTATTTTTTGTACGCAGGAAAAGTCATGTAGTGCTTCGAAGATACATATGGCTGTGTGCACTGAAACGGCACATTTCACACAGCACCTTAAGCTTACTATGTTTTTAATTCCTTGTCAAAGGATCCATATTAAACTCACCCTGATGTACAAAATATTGATGGTTGTAGTCCTGTTAGAAGGGTTTCAAAACAATGAATTGCTCTATGGGCCAAAAGCACTTAAGCAGGTCTTAAACTTTGTCTGGTGCTTACAGTACATCCAAACTCTACCCAGTAAACACTGTTTTAAGTCCAAGTTAATTTACCAGGACTTACACCACATGTTTAAACATTTTCCTGCAAAATCTGGGCCATGAAATAATTAAGAAAAAAAAAAAAGATCAACTGTTCAGAGGCCTCTCACAAACGTATTCCCTCCTTCTTAATTAATTATTGCTTTTCTGAGTCTAAGGAAAATGACACCCATTTCTTTTAATTTCCAAGGAGTTCAGGGAGGCAGGAGAACATGGAGGACTAGAACCAGTGGTCTGAGAAGGGTATTGTTGAGACTATATTTTCATTTTTTGGTTCAATATTTCTAGTGTGGTTGGTAAAACCCCACTGAATTTATTCTTGTTTGCATGGTACATTTTTAATGTATCAAATGCCCTTCAAGTCTTGGACAGGCATGTAAAACAACATGAATATTCATGGTAAGTCGGTCTTAGCAAAAGAAAAGCTCTCTAAAGCAGCAACAGAATCTGGACAAGATGCTGTGGCCCGTGTTATGCAGGTGTTCATACAGGATGATCTAATGGTCCCTTCTGGCTCTGAATCTGAAATTAATGAAACTGTGAATCCAGATACAGCTGTGCTGATGAGAACTGGTTTCAATTCCCTCTGCTGACAGATTCTTTTCTAACTATGATTTCTAACACAGGAGCCAGTCATTAGTGGATAGCAGATGCTGTGTGGAGCAGAATCCTGCTGAACAGCTGAGACCTGGGACACTCATACTGTACTTGATTTAAGGTACCTTCCAAGTGCTAGAACCTGGAGCTGTGATGTGGTGGGCAGAACTCCTCCCTGCCCCTCTACACCGAGCTAGGTTCAGCCCACTTGTGTGTACTACAAAAGGAAAAAGATTATTTCACAAAAGGACCATGAGACTAGCAGCGAGGTCCCTGCAGCAAAACAGATGCAAAGAGAAAACATTTCCATTCTGCTTCAGTATAAGGCAACTAACTCTACATTCTAAAAGCAATGTCAAGACTATTTCAATTTTGCCCTCTGACAGACAGTAGCATTGTGGTTACATGCAGCATGAGCAAAGACCCTTTGCAGCAAGAGGGTTGCTTTGTCTTGGACCTCTCTGATGCTTGGACTGTGAAAAAATCTTATTCTAGTCTACTTCTTACACTGCTCTCATCACAATAGTATCTGAATGCATTAAGCAATAAATGACAACATCTCTCACACACATTTATTCTCTTGTCTCTGCCCCAGGAAGAGCAGTATATACAAAGGAGTGTCTTGCTTTTGTTTTTTTGAACACATGCACAGCCACACACATATATAAACAAGGAGTCCTCTGGCATGTTTAAAGACTAACAAATTTATTTATTACTTACTTTCTGTAATCTTCAAAGCATCTGACTAAGTGGAATTTTCTCCCACAAGAGCTCATGCGATAAATAAATGTTAGTCTTTAATAAGAAGTGCCACAGGATTCCTTGTTTGTTTTGCTGAACCAGACTAATTTGACTACCCCTTTGGAACTTGTCAACTTTGCTGTGTGTGTATATTGGAGCAGACCCCCCCCCCCGAAAGTGCTATGCACTAAAGCAAAGCATCATCTATGCTACAAGAGCTACTACATCACTGTTGTACAGATGCTACCTATCTTGATGGAAATGGTTTTTCCATTAGCATGGTTAATAGACTTCTTTGAAAGTGCGTAACAAGATCAACAGACAAATTCTTCCATTCATCTATCTGTACCCACTGCAGAGGCACAGTTGACTTAACTACAGTGCTCACGGACTGAAATTTTTCAGAGCCTTGAGGAACATATCTAGGTCAATCTAATTTTTAAGTATACGCCTGGCCTTTGAGTGGAAGATGACGAGTTTGGGCTGGGTCTTTGTTTCTGTGGTTCACTATCTTGGCTTTTCCTTTGAGAAACTGCAGTCAAATGGTGGCATTTCTCGATATTCTGATTAGATTGTTTTCCAGTCAAATAACTGCAGCATGCCAAGCTGTGGGCAAGAGCCTTGGCTCCCATATGTAAAAAAATGAGAGCAAAGGAGCAAAAGAGGGTAGCTGCTTATGTTATATAAAAGCATCAAATCTCTAGGTGTTCTACAACAATCAAGACACATATCCGATGAAAATGTCAAGTACAAATAATGTGAACAAACTGCTCAATGACCATTCACATTAAAAAGAATCATCCAAGGACTAAAAGAATGAGACAATCTTCCGAGCGCCAATCCTCTACCTCCCCCACTTACCAAAAGCCACAATGGAAAATGAGGTTTGTCTTTCAAGGTTACGTTCAATTAGCATTCTGGGTGATTGAGGCAGGGAGTAACTCCTAGCATTAAAGAGGACCCTTCATGGAACAGATGTCATTTGATACAAATATGGAAATTGTATATCAAGGTAGATGGAAACACTGATCTAACTTTGCACAGGTCCCACAGCTTTAGAATTGAGATCTCAAAGTGATTTTAAACTATGAGGCATGCAGTGCTCATTACTCCCATCTGACAGCTACGTAATGCAGGCAAAAGAATATAAGTGATGTTATGTTCAGTCAAGTTGACTGGAGATACTAGCTCCCCACCACCACCAAATTTCTTACTGAGAAAGGCTCAGGCCACAAAATTTGGCTCTGTCTCTAAATTTCAGGCATGTTCAAATCTGGGACTGTGGTTCAGTCCACTATAGAGATGGGAGTCACTCCCAAGTTCAGATCCAAACTTATGCAAACCTAGAATTGGGAACCAGGGTTTTGGTTTGAGGCTCTCTAGTTTCTAAATGTGTTATGACTTGGAAAGTCCTTTAAACATTTGGGGATAGGAGCAGACTCTCACAGACTGCTTACCATAAAGTGTGTGTCTAAAAGTCAGACTTCAAACTTGGGAGGGGAGTGGGGGGGGGGGGGAAAAAACGAACACCAACAACAAGGAGTTGTGTGGCACTTAAAGACTAACATTTATATTTCACATGAGCTTTTGTGGAAGAAAAATCCCAGTTCGTCAGATGTTTCGAAGATAGGGGAAGTTACAGAATGGAATCACGACTCCTTGTTGTTGGGGTTTTGTTTTTTTTTTGTTTTTTTTTGCTGAACTAGACTAACACGGCTGCCCCTTTGGAAATTGGCAAGATTCAGACTTGAAGGCTACTAGATCCCAACTATTTACCAGCTATTAGTTATTTTCTGTTTAACCCAACCTTTGCATGATCACAGTGAAAGTAGAGAGCTAAAAGCTTTCAAAAGCTAGATTATGAATAAACAAGGAGTCTGGTGGCCCTTTTAAAGGCTAACAAATCTATTTATCACATGAGCTTTTGAGAGAGAAAATCCCACTTCATCAGAATTTGATGATGATGAATATATTCACATGTTCCCTAGTTCAAACCATATTAACAACCCAGGGTATTCTTCTGGTTGACATTACTGGGGCCAACAAGTATAATCATAATTAAGAATTAGACACAGTGCAACGTATATTGTACTTCTCAATATTACTGATGTTGTTGAGAAATAACAATGGTCACGGCTTTTTACCACGTGTTGCTTATTTTTGCCATCACTTTAACAAATCATATATGTTTTTCCCTGACTGCGCCTTAGTTCCTGAATGCTGTTCTGCATCTATTCGCAGACGAGCCAGATCAAACAGTGGAGATGATGTGGGGCAGAAGCCTCTTCTGTGCACTCAGGGCTTACATTTCTGTTGTTTTGATCTGGCTAGTCTGATCATAGAATCCAGCCTTTGCTAGTAATCTTGTCAGTAAAGAAAGCAATGTCTCAATCAACATATGTGCCTGACTCATGGCACAACACCAGGAATGTTCACCCCCAAGGGACTTCTTCAACTCTTTTTACTCATCCCTTTATCCCAGCAAATCTCCCATTGTCGGTAACAGGAAGTTTACTTGCAAAGGTAGTGCTCCATACATGGTCTGCTAGTTATCAAAGTTGGATGAACCTGACTGCAAAAACAAAAACACATTTTTGGGGCCCTGGTTGCTGATCCTAGCATTTCAGTTGTTCATTTCTTAAAAGTCAGCCATGTTTTCAATGCACATTAAGCAGGTACAAAGAAAAGGATGTTTTGTGGTAAGGCAGAGGAAATTGTATTAAGTAACTTAGAGCAGTGGTTTTCAAACCATGGCCGGGACCCAGTAATGGGTCGCAGAGCCTCAGTTACTGGGGTGTGGCACTCACTGATGTTGCTGCCAAAAGACTGCTTAAAGATGTAATTGTTGGGCCACAGGCATAAATGATTTTTCAGCTGGGTCCTGAGGAAAAAAGCTTGAAAAAAATCACTGAGATGACCTCCCGCACAATGCAGCCCTAAAAACTCCACCCACTCACACCAGCAATAAGCCTCTAATCCAGTGGTCTCTCAACCTGTGATCTGTGCAGGAGTGTCGCTGCCCTGGGGCAGGACCCGGGGCACCGGCCCCAGCCACATCCCTGGCCCCAATTCTGGGGCCCAACCCGGCCTCAGGCGCCTGCTGCTGCCAGCCTGGCCCCAGATCCCTGGCCGGGGACAAGGCAGGGAGTGGCAGCTGCAGCCGTGGGCAGCCACGGCCGCCGGGCCCCAGATCTCCCGCCAGAGACCAGGAAAGGCAGGGGCTGCACCAGGACTCAGGGCACTGGCGCTGGGATTCGGGGCACGAGCCCCATGTGCCAGACCCCAGCAACATCCCTGGGTCTGTGGACCCCTGGGGGGGGCTGCAGAGTTACTTGAAGGGGTCCGCTGACAGGCTGGAGCCGAATGACGCTGGTGGCGGGAGGAAGAAGCCAGTGGCACCAGCCAGACAATGACAGGGAGCAGCTCCGCCTGAGGCTGGGAGTTTTTAAAACTCCCCCACCACCCTGAGCATGTTCAGAGCAGGAGAAGCCTGTGGCATGGCTGCTCCCAGCTCCATCGGTCAGGTAATGGGGCCCTGGATAAGGGAGTGGGGCTCAGAAATGGGCAGTCAGGGAAAGCGCGTGGAGGGGGTCGGCACGGGGCAGCAGAGGAAGCCGGTGGCAGGGTGGGGGGATAGGTAGGGGCTTGGAGTGACTCAGGGCTGGACCTGCTGTGGGTGCAGTTGCTCCAGACCAGACTGGCGGCCACCCGCCATAGCTCTGCCACTCCCCAGCAAGAGCTGGACCCCATCGCGGCTCTGCAGGCCAGATTCTGCCTCCGCAGGTGAAGTTCTGTCCGCAGCGGCAACATAACTCACACGTGGTCATGAGGGCTGCAAAGATTTTTTCTATGGAAAAGGAGTCCCCACCCATTAAAAGATTGGGAACCATTGCTCTAACCTATGACTGAGTTATTAAAATCCTCAAATCACAATTCAGACTTCTGGATACAGAGAATTCACCAGCAGGTGAGCCATGCCCCATGCTACAGAGGAAAGTGAAAAAAAAACTCAGAGTCCTAGCCAATCTACCCTGGGGGAAAATTCCTTCCCAACCTCAAACATGGCAATCAGTTAAACCCTGAGCCCGTGACCAAGTCTCACCAGCCAGTCACCCAAGAAAGACTTCTCTGTAATAACTCAGAACCCGCCCCATCTATCAGCCCTCCTTAGGCCACCTGCATATCCACCACCAATAGTCAAAGATAAACGATCAGTCAGTTTCCAAAGCAGGCCATCCCATCATGCCATTCCCTCCATAAATTTATCAAGCTCACTTTTGAAAGCAGTTATGTTTTTTGTTGCCCCCCAGCTACCACTAGAAGGTTATTCCAGAGCTTTACTCCTCTGATGGTTAGAAACCTGTGTCTAATTTCAAACCTAAGTT
This sequence comes from Podocnemis expansa, assembly GCA_007922195.1. Classification (NCBI taxonomy): domain Eukaryota; kingdom Metazoa; phylum Chordata; order Testudines; family Podocnemididae; genus Podocnemis; species Podocnemis expansa. The sequence goes on from ML682017.1 coordinate 9,722,806, forward strand.
TCCTTATGGGCAATTTCTCTACTTCACAATTATGAGGCATTATTAATGAATCCATTTTAAAAGTACTACAGTAATTTATAATATTTAAATTGCTTGACCAAGACTCATCATTTCTTTCTTGGGGAGGATGGGCTAAGTATTTTTAAGCTTATAACCCTAAGCCTAACCCATATGGGCAAACCTACCAGATGTGACTGGCAGTGAAAGGGAGCTATTATCAGTATGCTTTTTCCATCTGAGGCACTATTGTATATACTGGTAGATATTTGTGTATTTATTTAACAGAGCAAGATAAATAATAATGACATTTTACTGTGAAAAATGTATGATATAGGTGCTCCAAGCATGTGATGAACACTTAGGTTTCCTAAAGAAAAAGTTATATAAAAAAAAAAAAAAAACTCTTCCAAATATTAACAATTCAAAGCAGTTGACCAGTTAGGTTTGGCACTAACATTTTTTGCTAGTGTTACATTTTTCCCTTGGCAAAAAACAAAATGTTGCCACTAGTTCAGTAAAATATATTTAGCTGAATGTCTGTCTAATCAACATTTACAGATTATTTTACTCATCTGTAACAACCCTTAGTTATTTTAATCAGCTCTCTTTAATAATAATGCCAAATGCATGACACCTGGATATTTTTCATTTCCTTGTAAAGACATCTGTGTACTATGTCAGAAATATAGTTGGCTGCAAGTATTTAAAAAAAAAATGTTGGGAGTGAGCATTTTTATTTTAAAACCCAAAACAGAGCTAACACCATTTTCTCTTTATACATTATGAATTAACAAACCACATCATCAAAGATAAAGAATATATTATGTTTAACTGTTTCAAAACCAGGGACAACCATTACAACTTATTTATGATTATTTCTAGATGATAAAAAAATTAGTGTTTGAATAATAATTTTCACTAAAAATTATTTTAAAAAGGCTCTTGATTGTGTAAAAATGGCAACTTTCCCACTCAACAGATCAGCTCCCTGTTTGCATTCAGAGTCCAATCTGTTTATTTCAGTAGCCAAAATACATTTTCACTAATTTGTAGCATCTTCATCCTTAGACATCAACAGTTATGAAAGGGAGAGGAAGCTGGATTTTATTCTAACTCATGCATCTTAGTAAACAGCTGAGGACTGATTTATGCTACACAGTTTAGTCAACAAAACAGTGAAGGTGTACACACTGAAACGCTCCTCCCACTCATGTAACTCCCCCACTATGCCAACATAATAAAACCAGCTCAACAAAAGGGACAGAGATTATATTGGAGTATTTCGAGCGACAGTATCAGCACAGACACTGTGTTCCTTACACTGGCTGCCATTCTTGTCAATTGGAGCTGTGAATCTGACAAGAAAGCTGGGCAACTAAACTCTAGCTGCCCCTATTCTCAGCTGGGAGCAAGGGGGAGAAGCCCGGGTATGTGGACCTTGCTTCCAGCAGGAACAGGGAGGCGAGATCAGGGGTGGGAAAGGGAGCAGGAGGAAGGGAGAGAGGAAGCCCGCCAGGAGCCCAGGAGCCAGTGGAAGTGCTCCTGCTGAGGATGTGCACCACTGACCCACGGGAGGTTAGTGTAGACATCAGCCACCACAGCAATTAATGTGGTGGCTATAAATCAACCTAAAACAAGTTGATTTATCTTTATAGTGTGGACAAGGCCTAAGATCCTAAGTGGCACTATAAAAGCATAGGGGAAGCTGCTGTGGTGGCTGCTACCTAAAGAGTAGGGTGTGTCTGCTCTCTTCTCTGTTTTTGAAGATTGAAAAGGTTATGCACGGGTGGTTGTTACCAAGAGTTCAGAGTTGCTTTGTTCTTGTTTTGAGTGTTCTTTGAGCCAATAAAGTTGAAAGTACTCGAACTGAACTATAGTTTGGGGTTTTATCTCCACAGCTGCATCTAGTTTCGCTTTTTTAATATTTTCCATGCAAAGCTCTCAAAGCACTTCGCAAATACAAACTAACTGAGCCACACAGAACATCTCTGAATGGGCGGGTCAGGAGTATTAACCACATCTCACACCTCAGAAAACCAACCTTGAAAGAGTTCAATCCTGTCATCACTAGAACTCCATGGATTTGCAACAGGTGTAAAATATGGCAGGATTTTGCTAGAGACCCATCACAATGGATGCCTGTAGCAGAGCCAGGAACAGATCTCTCAATTCCCACTCCGTCTTAATAGTTTTTTTTTGTTTTGTTTTTGTTTTTTTTTTTAAAAAGGCAATCCTTGGCACATATATAGTGCTTGCCATCTGGAGAGATCAAAGCATTTCACTTTAGAGGATAAACATCTCTATTTTCATCTACCAGATTGGGAAACTGAGACACAGCAAAATTAAATGAATTACCCAAAATCATGGTGTGGGTTCAGAGCTCAAGACCCAATCTTTAGTTTTCGTTCCACATATTAATGTTTTATATACAGTGCCATGGCATTTTGGCTAAGCTGCTCTCCTTAGTCACATGTCATTATACATACAATAGAGAGAGCCTTTTTTACGTCTCAATAAGAAGCAAGGAAGTTTTATTTATTTTAAGATCTTTAAAAAAACCAAGAAAAAAATGTGTCAAAACTACAGACTCAGTGATGAAAGGGTTGAGAAGAATGAACCTTTGTGATCCTGAATGTCACCAGCTGCTCACAACTAAGAACTGAAATAGAGGTCAATATTTAAGCATTTGGGAGAGGCAACTTATTTCTCTGGCAAGGCACCCACATGTTCTCATGATGAAATATGTCTGAAAAATGAAGTTTGTACATTTAAGGAAAAAGAAACAAAACTAAGTATAAAGTGTTGCTCACATGATTTAGCATTAAAACCCCTAAGAGACAGGAAAACAGCTCTCTGCAGTGTTGGAAAAAAGAGACTGGACCAAAAAAAAATATATTAACAGCTTAAAATGAAAACTGAGGCACATTTTCCTGGGTGAAAGTGCATTAGTTCCATCTGGGTGGATCACCCGGTGTCTCCTGGGCTCAGAGGTTTTAGCAGCTGCTATTACAAAGCAGATTCCGATGCTCCTCCAGAGACAGTTAAGAACATTTCTACCACATCATGCACCATGTAAAGTCACTGAATTAACACAACTTGGTTTGCACCTGCAGTGATATTTTATCAAGGTGATGCCAACTGATTTAACTGAAATAATCAACGGAAAAAGAAACTGTTCAAAATCATGACTTGCAGCAGCAATGCCCTGAATAGCAGGGACTTCAGAGTGGCCTTGTCTTCACTCACTCTTTCCTGGAAAATTTCTAATCAAACTTGCATCAAGCAGTTAAATTACTGTTTTAATCTTGCATTTCACTTTAGGATACCGGCTAATCATAACAGGAACCAGACGGCATCAGATTAAGAACCTGAACACACAGGTCATGTTACAAACCAGACCATTCTCTTCCTTCCCCACAGACTGAAATGGACCTTGGATTTTACTTGGTTAGAAAATTCAACTAAATTGTGAGTACTGCAAGCACAATTCATATCAATGGTGGTGGAATTTGATCATTGCCATTAAAACTCTAACATGCAAAAACAAGAGTCCTGTGGCACCTTATAGACTAGCAGATTTCTTCAGGCATAAGCTGTTGTGGGCTCCAACCCACTTCATCAGATGCATCTGCTAATCTGTGAGGTGCCACAGGACTCTTGTCGTTTTTGCTGTACACAGACCAACACAGCTATCCCTCTAGAAACTCTAACATGAACATTCTTTGTCTAAAATGACAAAAGTTATCAGCAATAGTCTTCGTACAGTTCTCTGAGCAACAAACCTGAGCCACATGGAACTTTGGAACGTATTAAAAACAGTAAAAAGAGGCTGCTTTTGGTTTGGTTTGGTTTTAAGTGTTTTAGAAACACTTTCTTCTCCTTCTTTTTAAGTGCCCATCTAGCTACCTGGAAAGTATTAGAATGTAATCACTACAGTTTCCTCTTTAAATAACACTGGCTAGCTAAAGTTTTGTATCATTTAATAGGAGTTTGAGAAAAAGCCTCTTCCCCTGCTCCCTCCAGTCAAACACACACCACATTACTGTACATTCATAATCTTTTGTAGTGGAGAACAAACTTAGAAAAAGCACAGGCAGGTGCAGAAGTTAATTGATCATGTGCAAAACTACACTCCATATATATAGGGAGAGTCTATGTATTGCAAGTGATTTCATCTGGTAAGTTAGATGCTTTGTTGACAAGATGATCACCACCCTTGAATACAAGGAAGCTGCACCCAAAGTACAAATTCAATAGTTCCAGACAGAAGTCTAATGTTCTATCCAAGACAAATATGGAATTTAATCTGTACTACACTGAATGTGATTTATTAGTTCGCAATATCTGGAAATGATTTACTTCACCATTAGAAGGATTAACTTTTGCAGTAAACCCCAGCCCTGCCTTGGCAGCAAAGGGCAAGGGGAAGAGCGCACTTAGATTTTCCTCAGTCACTGCAGAATTGCATCAGACACAGTACAATTGCAGACAAGTCAGATATATATGCATTCCTATTTATCTCTCCGTTAGCATATTCTAAACAGTAAGCATATTGGGACAGTACTTTTTTTTTGTTGTTGTTGTCCGTAGTCCAACAGCATTTTTTTTTTTTTAAAGATGGCAATTTAGAAGTCTATGACTAGATTGCTTTTCACCAAAAAAGCAATTAGACTATAGAGTCAAGAAAAAAAAATTGTGCTTCTTAAACTAAAGCAAAAGCCCCATCCTAAAGGTGTATGGTGGTCCTTAAATAAAAAGGCAGCAAGTGTTCAGTGCAGGTGCTTGTTACAGAAGGGATAGGGTTATTAGAAAAAGAGGTTTGAAAGGGATTGTAGAGGAATGCATCCCTAGGGAAGCTGGGGGAGAGAGGTTCAGGGCTCCTAACATCTGGTATAGCTGTAAGTCAAGCCAACCTCCCTTTCCAGCTGCTTCACTGTCATAGGAGGGGAAGGCACTGGGCAAGATGGACTTTCGGTCTGACCCAGTAAGAACATTTTTATGTACCTGGATGTCTACAAGCAGGCTGGGAAGAGAGAGGGCAGACAGCAACCCTCTCAAATAGGTGGAATGGTTAAGGAAATAATGATGACCTGTGCTGCATGTTAGACTGATGGGAGAATAAAACTGTGGCCTCACTGAACCACATCCATTGCCTCCTATCTATCTTCTGACATGGCCGGACAATTACATTCATAAGTGTATAGAAAGGACACTATCAAGTCAAATATGACCCAAAATTTAATAGAAAGGCTTTCAGAAATTTTCTGAAAAAGAGACAAAGAGTTCCGATGAGAACAGGTTTTCTTAAAAAAGCAAAACTCTTCTCTTGCAATGTTTGCTACCCAAAAGCTGCAGCATTGTTCTACTGCTTAAGAATCAGGAAGTAAGACTTGCTAGAACTAAAGTGTGAAAAAGAAGAAACTAGCTATTGAACTTTCATTGCCAGATCTAATAAAAGTAAACAGCATAAACCATGAAAAATTTAAATTTTTAGGGTTTTTTTTTCCTACAAATTCAAAATGTTTTCTTTTAAATTACCACTATTTCTTTTTCTTTTCCATTTCTGACTCTCCAAAATTTATAAAATTCTTTCAGTAAACCAGTACAATGGCTATAGCCTCATGTGGGGATAAACGGCACTTCATTATTTTTAAAACTGAAAATGTATGACTATATTTGATTGCATCCCACTCTCCTCTAATGTTCCCTCTAATTTTTTGCAGGCTGTGTGGGCAAAAAATTTTTTGTTTAAATGTTTGGAACTGGTGTCCAAATTTGTGCACATTCCAGTGTGTGTCGTCAAACTTGCAAGTGCAACAAAGCAAGTGTGTATGATGTAAATAATATATTAGCTTTATTTTGATTTGGTGATGGAAATGATTTTATAATTTACAAAACCTTATTTGAAACATGCTACTTGAAACAGCTTTCTTAAAGTAGCATAAAAATATTCGCACTGTTGAATTTTTTTTGTGCATGCTTTATTTTGTTGTGTGCGTGGATTTCACAACCTGTGTGCATGCGCACACGCGCACAGCTTAGAGGGAGCATAGCTCTCCTCCTATGTACTCATCTTGGGGCCCACACCCTGAAAAGAACTTAGGTAAATACACATTAACTCTAACAATGTGTGAGTTGGGCAACTGGGAGAGTAATAAGCCTCCAAGTTCACCAAAACACATAGTTAACAGAAAGTCATCCTGAAACAAAGAGGAAATATGTTAAAAATACAAAATTCTATGTAAACAAGCCAAGGGTCTATTATATTACTCATTCCCAATTATGAAACTTAAGCCATATCTACACTCATGAGTTTACAGCAGCACAGCTGTGCCAGTAGAGCTGTGCCACTGTTAAAGCACTTGTGCAGTCACATTATGCCAGTGTGAGAGCTTGCCCATTGACATAATAAAACTATCAAAGAACAGCGACAGCTGTGCTCACAAATGCTATGTCAGCAAAATTTATCCGGCTCAGGGGTGTGTTTTTTTATGCCTCTGAACAACAAAAGTTTTGCCAACATAAGAAGTAGTGGAAACACTGCCTTAATTACATGCTTAGAGCAGGAGTGGACAAAACTGGCTTATAGCTAGGTACCAGCAATTTTACTTTTGGTCACCAGAGGGTACTCCTCCATTACATTTCTGTAGTGAAGCTAGCAACAGGCTAGTAAAATTGGTTGCCATGATGACTAGAAACATACATTTTATTGAGGCCTGGCTTAGAGTTAAACAAGTTTGCAAAACGGAGCGGGGAGAGGCGTCTTGAACTATAAGCTCTCAGAATAGAGGTGTCTCTGAATGTGTTTTAACAGCACCTAACACAATGGGGCTTGGTCCCCTAGTACAAAATAATACATCCATATTATTTATAACCACAATCCTCACTGTGATATCCAAGCAGCTTAACAGGAGTAGTAACAGGTCTTAGGGGAAAGCAAAACTTTGATTGAAATCGTACCCCTGTTGAAGTTAGTAAGAGTTTTGCCATTAATTTAGCTGGGTCTCAAATTTCACCCCCATGTGGAAAGCTTCCATGGAAGTTATGACAGAGTTATGTGCAAAGGGTTTAAGGCTCAAATTGACTAGTCTGTGAACATATTATAATCCTAAACTGGACAGCTCCACTCCTCTGTATATATTCTCACACCAGCAGTTGGAAAATGTAAGTCAAATTTTAAATCCTATTAATTTAATTTTCCTATTAAGTAATTATCACATAACAACAGCCATATCGGGCTGGACCAATGGCTAATCTATCCCAGTATTTTGTCTTCTGACAGTGGGCAGATGCGTCAGAGAGAGAGAAAAAAAAAAAAAGAACAGAGCAACTTTGAGTGGTTCATCTCATCATTCAGTCCCAGCGTCTGGCAACTGGAGGTTTAGAGGTTCCCGGAACATGGGACTGCCCACTAATAGCCCTGATGGACCTGAATTTTCTGATAATTCTGTTTTGAACCCAGTTTACATTTTCAGCCTTCATCACTTCCTCAGGCAACAAGTTCCACAGACTGCCTATGTTGTATGAAGGAGTACTTCCTTTTGTTTGTTTTCAGTCTGATGACAATTCATTGTATTGGTTGGTCACTGGTTTGTATATTTTGTAAGGAGTAAACAACGCTTTCATATTCACCTTCTCCATAGCAGTCTTGCTTTTACAGACCTCTGTCACAACTTAGTCGTCTCTTCTAAAATCAACAATCCCACTCTTTTTATTCTTTCCTAGCATGGAAGATGTTTCAAACACTTAATCATTTTTGTTGCCTCCCTCTGTACTTTTTCCAATTCTTTTTGAAATGGGAGGCTGAAAATTACATGCAGTATTCAAGATGTGGGTGTACTATGGATTTATGTAGTGGCATTATATTTTCTGTTTAATTATCTATCCCTTTCCTAATGGTTCCCAACATTTTGTTAGCTTTTTTGACTGCCACTTCACACTGTGCTGATGAATGTTTCCAGCAAATTATCCATGATGATTCCAAGGTCCCCTTCTTGAATGATTACAACTAACTTAGATACTATTATTTTGTATTTATAGTCTGTATTATTTTTTTCCCTCAAGTGCATTGCTTTGCACTTAGCATCACTGAATCAGCCAAATCACCCAGACTCTTTGCCCAGTCCTGCACTTCTTACACCCCTTGAATTCCAGGTGACTTCAGTGTGATCCCTCTTATGCAAGATCAGGATCCATAATGTGCATAACTAACCATAATTAGAGCTGATTTAAAAAAATTAAGCTTTTTGGAGCACCACTTTTCAAAGAATTTGTATAAAGGTCTTCTAACTTCACTGATCTGTCAACAACAAAAAAAAGACCCTCAAAAATGAAAGCATTCTTTTCCTCTTTTTTTTTTTTTTTTCAGAAAGAAAAAGGACATAAGGGAAATAAATGGGGGAAAGGGGAGAAAAAACAGAGGAGAAAAGAATATCCTATTTCCTGCCCCTCTGAAAACAATAAAATAAACCTTGACTATTGTGAGGGGGTAGGTAGACAAATGAGAGCGTTCCTTTCCCCATCCCAATCAGAAAACTGCAATTAAAAAAAACCACAACAAAACAAAGTTATTTGTCATTAAAAGACATTCTTACCATGGTGCATTTTTAAAAATTTAAAAAACTTAAATTATATTCAAAATTAATAATTAAATTTAAAAATTTAAATTTAATTATATTTAAAATCAAATTTTTTTCCATCAAACATTTCTATTTAGGCACATGCTCTGTCTATGCTGACAAGAATGCAAGGATTTCAAAAATACAGAAGAGATACTGACCAGATTTAAAAGTTATAGGTCAAGAAAAGAGATATCGTTTTTAATATCTTCATGCAGCACTTTTAAAATCCTTTTACTGAAAAGTATGGTAGGATATGTAACATTTCTAGTTTCGTTAAAGCTAATTCCTTAGCCTCAACTGCTGTTTAACAATCAAGTTCTGTGTAATTCTGCCTTACTAATTGCTGTAATATTGAAGTTCAGATACAGAATTCAAGAAATAAGTTGTAATTAACTATAATATTCTATGTTTCCTCTCTGCAGCCAGCAACTGGTCTGTAGTCTGAACTACTGCATACTCATGTTTTACTTCGAATCACAGAAGCTGGAAGGGACCATGAGAGGTCGAGTCCAATCTCCTGCATCCATGGCAGGTGCAAGTAGCATCTTAAATGTCTTTCTACCAAAAATTCTCCCTAATTTTTTATTATTAATTCAAATGTATTTGCAGTAATGTCCACTAGGAACTGCACAGACACTTTAGGTTTAGAATGCTCTCTGACCAAGGAGATCACAATTTTTACTAATTTTAGTATCACTGTTTTACTTCAGATAATTAAGAAAAATAACTGGGAAAACTTGAAGTACAATAATCTACCAAGAGAACGCTAGTGGAGTTTGGAACTGTTTGTACTAGGGGAAGACATTTGTTGGGTTGATTTCAAAACTACCCTACAACTGAGAAACTAGTTCAAAACATGCAAACCATGCTACAGAAGTATCTATTACTTTTCGTATATTCTAAGTGACACCTCCTTCCCCATCAAATGAAGCACCTGAACACCTTCTGCTAGAGAAGGGGAATGCCACAAAAATTAACAATATACAACAGAATTTCACTAATCAAAATACTGTATAACAAGTTTGCATAGAGAAATGCCAGTCTAATGTCATTGCTCACAAAAGTTTGGAGGAGCAAAGGCCCTAGTGAGACCACACACTCTTAAGACTTACTGATTAGTGTACAAATAATGAATTTATAGTGTTCTTTCATTTCTTGGAGGTAGTCATGCTTAATAGTTAAAGCCAGAAAGACCACAAGACTTTAAGGACATTTAGAACTAGTTCTAAACAAAGACTCTTTGCAATTTTTAATATTTTAGTACCTGAATGTAGAAAAGATTCCCCACATATTTTAAAGCAAAGTTCCAAAGGGGCAGCCATGTTAGTCTAGTTCAATAAAACAAACAAGGAGTCCTCTGAAGAAGTGGGATTTTCTCCCACGAAAGCTCATGCAATAAATAAAATTTGTTATTCTCTAAGTGCCACAGGATTCCTTGTTTCTTTTACATTTTAGAGCAGGCTTCCTTGTGGGTTGGGGGAGGGGGGTTGGGTTAAATAAAGTTTTTGGGAGAAACCAAGTGCCAAACTGTGAAGAATTTCAAGTAGGGAGAGAAACCAAATTATAGTATTTTAAGTAATAGAGGGGAAGCTTACTTTAGCCAGGAGAAAGTTTCTTCAGACACAAAACAACTTGTGATTTACAGAAGTGAAACACTGAGATCAACCATGACGAACCCCCTGCCAGCTGTTCAATCAATGTTTTACCACCACATCTGGGCAATGAAGTGCAAAGAAAACAGTGATAAAAGCATATGTGCAGGATAATGCAAAACAGTGAAACTAATGATGCATATTCCTTCTTCCCTTTCTGTGTTAATGTCTCAAAAGTGTAAAAACAGCTGTACACACACTGCTTTTTAGGAAGGGCAACTACTGTCAAGCTCTGAGATAAACACCTTGGGAAATAATTCCTTCAGTGTGTATTCAGTATATAAACATCTGCAAACCAAAAGTCACAACTCCACTAAGAGAACTTGTGTCAACAGTTAGCCATTACATGTCTTTAGCAAGAGCAACTCTTCAACTGCTGTATGATTGCTCAGCATCTAGCAGAAAAGTTTTCACTTTTTAAAAATCTTTGTGTGTCAGCTGCAAGATTTCCATGCTTAGTTAATAATATTTTCAGGGCAGAACTTCAAGGCTTAATAGGGACTTTGGATTTTCTTTTTATTACAACAGGTGATTTGACCTCATCTTCCCCCATATGCTGTTCTTCAGTGTTCAAATCTTTACAGCTGCTTTCATTTGCTGTTAGTGTGACCTGTTCCCATAACTTACACTTGCCAGCATTTACTTCCTCCTGTTCTGTAAGATCCCTCCATCTTCAAAGCATCTGAAAGTGGGATTTTCTCCCATGAAAGCTCATGCAACATACAAATTTTTTAGTCTTTAAATGCCACTGGACTCCTTGTTTGTTTTACTGAACTAGACTAACGCAACTGCCCCTTTGGATCACTCACATAAACTGCTACTATAGCTGATAAAAACATTTGTGCATTATACCAAATCATCATCTTTCAGCTGCACTAGCTTATTCTCCTCCCCTGCTCTGCCAAGCTCTAAATAACAGCAAACACAAATTGTAGAACCCAGCAGTGCAATGTTGGCCTTTAACCTCGAGAAATGTTGACTGCCTCTGAATGTACAATTGTTTTCATTTTATCCAAAGAGCTAATGAAAGCGGTCTATGTTACTACCACACTGCATGGTAAAACTACCATAACTACATTTTTACATAGACTAGACAACTCTTCCCCCATCAAACTGACTTTGGCTTAGGTTACAGAATTCCCTGATTAGGCTCCAGCGAGTGGGACAGGCTGGGACTAGGTTTCATAACCGTTTAATTTTAAGAAAATGTTACTTTGTGAGATGGCTCTTCATCCTATCCTAGTCACACAAACCTTAGAGTGAGAGTGATTCTTGACGATATTTCAACTTGGGATCCACAACTTCTACCTTGCTGTAGTGGCTGGGACATTCCTTTCTTTCAATACCCTCCCAGATTGCCTTGGCAAGAGAGAGTGCAGTGGGAAGAAGTCTTACACCTGATGGCTTTTCCTGTCTTCTTTTCTTTCAGGGAGAGTTCAGTTCTGCTTATGCAACTCCCTTTAAGGCAGGGGTCTCAAACACGCAGCCTGCAGGCTGCATGCAGCCCTAAAGCTATTTCCTGTGGCCCGCAATGACATGATCATTATTGATATTTGCAATATTGTTGTATGGAAAGGTTTCAGTGGTGCAACCCTCAGGCTAACATACTAGTCCTCATGAGGCTCTCTACTAGTCCTCATGCAGCCCTCATGGTGATTTGAGTTTGAGACCCCTGCTTTAAGGAATGTCTCTCGCTGACTCAGCCAATAGCCATGCTTAGTAAGAGAGACCAGGCTTACTTGTGCCATCTCCTCCTTGCATCATCCCCACGCATCTAAATGCCATCCATGGCAACCAGGGGAGGTGGAATCCCAGAGTCAACTTTGGAAAATTGACAAGGGATGCCACGTGGCTATATAAGGGCTATGTCCAAACTATTAAGAAAACTTAGAAAGTCCACACTGAAAACTCCTGTCGACTGCCTGCATTCAAGTTGGCAGGTTCTATGTCGATGGAGGAGTGGTGCATTGTGGGTGGCTGTCCCCCACTGCACTGGAGAAGTGCCCCCTGCAGACCCCTTAGGTCGACTTAAGGGCTCACCCTGTCTACATTGGATTAAGTTGACTTAAAAAGGTCAATTGAGTGTTAAGTCAACCTTCAGAGGTGGTGTCATTAATTCGACTTAAGAAAGTGCTTAAGTCGACTTAATAAAGCTCAGTGTGGCCGCAGCAGTCTGTAGGTCGACTTAACCTTCCTTAAGTCAATCTAGGGCTCCAGTATAGGCATATTCAAGCAGTCTGTAGCCAGCTTGTAGAAGGCACTCCCTTCTGCAACCTTCCTGTGCGCTCAGACATGCAAAAGGAACTGTGGCAGTAAGTGGGCCCTTACGGGCAGAGTAGGCACTTGCCAACTGCAATGTGGTGGGGTAACAGATACTAGTCTGGTGCTTGTAATGTGTGTTGAGAATGAAAGAGCTCAGCAGCAGTAGTATTCAAGTCATGTGACCTGATTCAGATCTTTACAAAAACATTCAGTTCAGTTCCACTCACTTTCTAAAAAAAATTGGATGTTAATTCATATGCAGTGATCTCAGATAACATGAACCAAAGTGTGAAATCCGTGAGACAGATCAGCCTTGTTAAGCAGCCCCTCAAAATCATAGGGCTCAGTATGCTCCATGAATTGTAGAACCCAATTTTCACACCCCTTTCTGCAGAAAGCCCACTCAGAGTAGGGACCTCGCAGCAAAGGGTTCCACCCACAGCCCCCTGCTAGGGGCCCAGAATTAGCATAGGGTCTGCCAGAGATTCAGCACATCTCCAGGACAGCCTCCGTCCGCAGGGTTATGAAGGAACTGCAGATGGAATTTAAAGCCTGAGCATCCCATTGGGTGAAACTTCTTTCATCCTGCAGTGCAGCTGCCTCTAATGGGAATGTGGGCATGTGCTGAAATTTCCAACAATGGGAGTAATCGGGTCCATCTAAGTAAACTTGGCATTTGGCTGTGTGAGCCCTGGCATTTCTAGGCTTGGCAGGACACAGCCTCAATTATGAAAGTTTAAAAAAAAAAAAAAAAGTTACTTGAGCCTTTGGCACCTCTCTCATTACAAATTAAACAGGGATCTCACTTCCCTTCCACCTTCATTAGAAGGTCATCTCTTTTAAGCAACTGAGATTTGCTGGTCCCTTAAATGCTCACATAAAGCTAAGTTCCAAAGGGGTAGCCGTGTTAGCCTAGTTCTGCAAAACAAGCAAGGAGTCCTGTGGCACTTTTAAAGCCTAACAAATTTATTTATCGCATCAGCTTTCATGGGAGAAAATCCCATTTCATCAGACGCTTTGAAGATTGGGGAACTTACAGAATGGGAGCAAAATGAATGCAGGGACATGTAAGTCATGGGATCAGGTCATACTGTAACAGCAACTCATTTGAAACATGGAGTTGAAGAGTTTCTTTTTCAGATCTATTTTTCTCTATAATACCTGATTTATTAAATTAGAAATTCCATGCTTTGAATTTATGAGGAGGATATATTTCACCCCAAATTAAGCAGTATCTATATTCCCTTAAACCTCCTTCTAGTGAAACAGCTCACAAATAGTTGTCCAGCAAATAAATCTTTTATTTCCTGACCACACCTCTAATGGGCAGCCTCAGATGTTTTAAAACAAGGTTTGATAAGAGAATGATCTGATTCCATGCACAACGCTAAATGCCACAATCACTAATTTTAATGATTCCTGAATTGATCAAAATATTCATAAGAGGTATATTCAGTGGTCACTTCAGGCATCTACCCTTTTGGTTTTAGTTATTCATAGAGAAAAGTGCAGGTTTAGGAGCCCTAGGATGGCAAAGGTTAGTCTTATTTGCCACGCCAGTTAAATCTAATCTATCAAGCAATCCTCAGCATCCAGTGCTTCAAAGGAAGTCGAACATCCCTCTCTTCAAATATGCACTTTGTCAAGTGTAGCAGTACTGCATGAAGGAGTTGGAACTGATTCTTCCCTGACCTCCAGCTTACGTCTTGAACCATGACTGAGATCTGACTGCCCTCACTGTTGTTTTGTTTGCATAGCTAAAATGGTGTTGATAGTGATGCAGCTATCCAACCCTTTCAAAAAGCCTACCACAATGCATCTTAAAGAATTAAACTTCAGCTAGTTATTTACTCACCTCATATTTTTATACCACTGTAATGCAATTACTGTTGATGGTAGGTCTGTTCTAAATGTAGCTATGCATTAAAAAGAGTAGGAAATGAGAGACGATTAAGTGATTTGCGTACAATGGTATGTTTGATTTATGTCAACTATCATTACCCTAAGATACATACAGCCTCTTCTGATGGAATAAAACCAAACAATTTACAATATCATAACAGCTTACTCTTGATGATGATGAATACTGTACTTAAAGTAGTAATTCTTTGTATCATCATTTACAGGCTTATCATGCATCTGTCCGCATACAGTTTATCAACCTGCTTCACACTTAAATAATTTCCCTAAATTTGAGAGAGACTAAAAGCACGCTCACTAACAAAACAAAAAGTTCAGGGCAATTTTAAACAAGCAAACAGCCCAGATCCTCCCTGCTGGATAAACACTGCTGAGTTAGATGATTCACACCTTACTCATGTGTGAGAAGTCAGGCTGCTGCAGTCCATCACTAACTTCAGTGCGCACAGCATCAAAGCCTCAGCGATCACCAATGTAAGGGTTACACAGCCAGGCCTATGATGGAGCCAGCCCGCAGACTCTGCTTGGATCACATCATCTCCATTGTATTCTTCCAACACACGGGCTTGATCCAAAGCCTTTTGAAAGTAAATAGGAGTTTTCCCATTTGACTTCAATTTTCTTTGGATCAGGCTTCAAAATGTGACATACAAGAATACCTATCTGCCATAAATGTTTTGCTTTTCATATCAACTGCATTCATATTAACTAATTTTCCCCTGAAATCAACATCCCTTTCATAGTTTGCTTTCTGGGTTTTGTTATTACATCTATCGAGTAATCGTATTTAAAATGAACCCTCCCCATGCCAAAGTACTCTGCGAGAAAGCAGCACTAAAGCACGCTAAATTATATAGTTAATCTTTCTTAAATCAAGACAATTTAATTAAAGTCTGGAAGTCATGAATATATAGAGCACAAAATACAGGATAAAACTATATCTATTATATATGCTACAATAACACGTTTCTTGTATTTAAATACATTTTGACTAGCATTGGCTACGAAAGATGATAAAACATAAAATTTCTAAGTATCTGAATGATTGCTTGACCAAAAACAAAACAGATACTGTTTCACCTACTGGGCTTCTGGGGTGAGGCAGATGAAACATTTAAAGATTTTGCACAGTGTGAGGCAAACATCATAGAGCATGCACTGCAAAACACAGCAATATTTCTAGCGTTACATATACTCCCCAAGCAAGATTCATCCACAGCCAGGGAATTTACAAAACTACAGTCAACACTGAAACTGAATATTTAAAAAACAAACAAAACCCACAAACAAACAAAATACAACAATGCTTTACAAACAAGGTGATCCAGTCATTAGTCAGGAACAAATGAAGGAAATAAAATAATGAATGAAGAAATTGTATCTGTCCTTAAAGACACAAAGCGTGTGAGAGAGCGTATCTTAACTCCTAAACAGAAATGCACCCAGAGGCTAAACCTGCATAAAGGGTTATTTATTCCCATTCAAGATTTTTATCACACACATATCGGCATGTAACGCCAACGGAAAGTGACTTTCGGTGTGGATCTGAAACAAACTGTTCTAACCCAAGGGCTGTTTTGTTTTTTAAAAGTAGCAGATTTACAGCATGTACAAGACTCTCTCTACTTCTGTCTGCGTTTCACTTTTATCCCTCTCACAGACAATGTAATTCAGTTAAAAAAGATAAACCAAGCAAGCAAAAAGATGAGCTGCCCATCAATAGGCCTGATCTCACTGAAGTCAATAGAAAGGTTCCTTTTGATTTCAGTGGATTTTGGATCTGGCCAGCTAAGCCAAGTTTTCTTTTTTTAACCCAGCATATAGATCCTAAAGAGATTATTCTGGCATTTATTTAAAATGGGACAGGACACCCCTAAACCAGAAAGCTGTATAATCGCCTCCACAGCCCACAGGATCTCATACCTGCACGGCTCTCTCTTTTGCAACAGACACACCTGCACTTTTTATGCACCTTTTCTGTTTATGGTACTTTATCTAGCCAGAGATCTGAGTTCATCTCCCACCAGAGAAAGCATCATACCTGTGAGCCAACTACATATTTGGGTTCATCTTCACTATGCCCATCCTAGAAACTCCTCCTCCAGAGTGCTAGGTACCTCAAACACAGGCCTCCTAATGTCTGTAAGTTCACCCCTCTTCGAAGCATCTGATGAAGTGGGATTTTCTCCCACGAAAGCTCATGCGAAAAATAAATCTGTTAGTCTGTAAGTGCCACATGACTCCTTGGTTTTGGTTTTTTTTTTTCTCTCCTAATGTCTACCTTCTTCCTGCTTTTTGGGGAGCCTGTCTCTCCTCCCTCGCCTGATTTCAAAGTAAAAAAAACCAAAAAAACAAGGAGTTGTTTGGCACTTTAAGACTAACAGATTTATTTAAATCTGTTAGTCTTAAAGCGCCACACAACTCCTTGTTGGTTTTTTACTGGACTAGACTAACACAGCTATCCCTTTTGAAACTGATTTCAAAGGCAGGTTTTTCAATCCCTTCACAGGGCTAAAAAGAGTTTGCTGTGCAGGTGAGCCTCCCTCGCCTAAAAGCAGCACCTCAGCTGCACCCTGCATTCTCCATCCAGCCCAGGCTTTGGGGCTGAGGGAAGAGATCCCAAAGCTGGTTAATGTGGCCACAGGAGAAACCAACCCCTCCTAAGATTTTTAATTGTAAAAGGGATAGCCGTGTTAGTGAAAAACCAACAAGGAGTTGTGTGGCACTTTAAGACTACCAGATTTATTTTCTGCATGAGCTTTTGAACCCTCTCTCTCCCCCTGGCGGGGCTGAACTGGGAGGCGGCTGAGGGGCTAAGATTTGCAAATCTCACTTGACGCCTCTCCGAAAGCCCAGCTCCTCTAACTCATCCCTTGGCAGCTGGGACCCCTCGCCCCCCAAGGAGCCCTCCCGCACCCCAGACCTCCTGCGCCCCACAGGATCAGCCGGTGGGGCCGGAGCAGGCGGAGACAAGCAAGTGTCCTTCTTCCCCACGGCTCCCCCCAGCAGCCTGAATGGCCATGGCAGCGATTGCTGCCTCATGCTGGCTGGGGGTGGAGGAGGAGAGATTCCCGGGCTCCCGTGGCGGGACCGCTCTCGCTGCACCGAGCAGGAGGAGAGGGGCCGGGCTCCCGCCACGACCCGCAGCCGCACGCACGCACGCACTCACCTCCCGGCTCCTGCACGGTGCCCGCGCGCCCCTGCTCCGGCGCCAGCCCCGGGAAAGGAGGCGGAGCGGCGGGAGGGGTCTAAGGCGAGGGCTGTTTACTAGGCAGCTCTCGCGAGAGCGCGGGAGGCCGGCGAGCCGCCGATTGGGCCGGGGGGAGCCGAGCCCGCGCGGAATTGCGCGCGGCGCCACGTGCCGGCTCCAGCTGGCCCCAGCGTTCCATGCCGCGCCCCCCCTTGTGACGCACTGGGGTGAGGTGCAAAGTGGCTGAGCAAAGCGGAGCTCCTGTCCGGTCGTCTCTTGAAACTGGGGGTGCTCGCTAAATTGGGATAACGCTGTTAGGAGGTGACAAGTGGGGGGTGTTTGGTGGGAGAGCCCTGGTCCTGGCCCACTTTCGGATAGGGCAGTGGCTAGCACCTCGGATTTACATGTAGGTTCTCGGTTCAAAAACAAGGAGATGTGTGGCACTTGAAGACTAACAGATTTATTTTTTGCATGAGCTTTCGTGGGAGAAGAGCCCACTTCCTCAGATGCTTCGAAGATGGGTGAACTTACAGAAAGGAATGAAACTAAATGCAAGGGGGTGTAAAACATAGGATCAGGTCATAAAGTAACAGCAAATCAGAGCAGTTTACAGGCTCAAACCATGGAAAGCCTGAAGTCAAATTACCTTTGTAATGGGAAAAGAACCCATGGTCTCTATTAAGTCCTGCTTTCACAGAATTTAGCTTGCATATTAATTCGAGTTCAGCTGTTTCTCTTTGAAGTCTTGATGTCCCAGGTACATCTCTAACGACAGTCGTTAACAAATCCTTTATCGAGTGATTAGGAAGATGGAAGTGCTCAGCAACTGGTTTCTTTGTTCTTTGATTTCTGATATCAGCTCTGTGCTCATTCAGTCTCTTACGGAGCGATCGTCCTGTTTGTCCAATATATAAGGTGTTGGGGCATTTCTTGCACATGATGGCATAGACCACATTAGTAGATCAGCAGAGCTGGACTAGATCAGGCGTGGCCAAACTGGCTCAGGAGCCACATGTGGCTCTTGACTGAAAAGGTGTGGCTTGCGGAAGAAGGTCGGCAAATCTTTTTAGGAGGTGAAAGCATATGGCTATATGCCTCACTGTGGCTCTTGAAGGTTTAATAATCAACTTATGTGGCTCTTGAGTTCCATAAGTTTGGCCACCTCTGGACTAGATCTCATGAGGTCCCTTCCAACCCTGCGGTTGTCTTCTGTTTTAAAGCCTAGCGTGCATGTGCTTTGGACTCCTTGCGTGTTTTTTGCTGAACAGCTAGAATAACACAGCTACCCACTCTGGAAACACTCAGTGCTGAAGGATGGACATGCTCCTCACCAGTTTCCCATGTGTAGGGTTACCAGATAGCAAGGCTTGGAATGGAGGACAGGGAAGTATATAAAGGAGGACACAGGTGGACAGATGGAGAAAATGTAGTATTAATGTAATCTTGTTTTTAGGGGGACCTGGAAGTAACAAGCCAGACAAAATCATGTGTTTTTAAAATGCTCGCTGGATGGAGGGCATGAAGGTAAAAAGGAGGACATGTCCTCCTTTTGCCTGACATCTGGTACCTCCACCCATGTGTAGGCTTACCAGATACCAAAGCATGGAAGGGAGGACAGGGAAGTATGAAAAGGAGGACACATGGAGAAAATGTAGTAGTAATGTAATGTTCTGTTTTTAGGAGGACCCTGCCTGTTCGCAAGGGGTGGGGACATATCCAAGGTGAGGCTGCTCACAGCAGGCAAATACAATTCATTCAGAATTTTAGAGCCCTCTCCAACAATCACTGGCCATCAGTGGCCGGGGCTGGATTGGGCCTGGGCCACATGCCACTGGCCAGCAGCAACTGGGGCTGGATGTATTCACAGACCCCTTTTAATAACTCCGTGGACTCCCAGGGGTTCCCGGACCCCAGATTGGGGTCCACTGTTCCAGAGAGGCCCGCTGGTTTACACCCACCAGGGAGATGGTCCATGTTTCTTTCACACCCAGACAACCCAATCCGGGCTACTCCACTGGGGCAGCAAGGCTGCACAAGGCAGAGAGGTCTCAAAAAGTGGAACACATAGATGTCAATAGTATGTTGTTGTTTTTTTTTAATTTACTTAAATTTATGTTACAAAATGGTAGCTGTGTTAGTGTAGTTCACCAAAACAAGGAGTCTGGTGGGACTTTTAAAGACTAACATATTTATTTATGGCATGAACTTTTGTGGGAGAAAATCCCACTTTGCCAGATGCCTTGATTTTCTCCCACGAAAGCTCATGTGATAAATAAATTCATTAGTCTTTAAAAGTGCCACAGGACTCCTTGTTAAATTTTTATTACACACTCACATTATAGTATACAATGGTACATTAAGTTTAGTGAACCAGATTTTTATGGTACCTTACAAGCCCTTTAATTTCTTGGGGCCATGTACCCATTAGTGCTTATTTAAGAAGATTTGTTCAATTGCTCCCATTTCATCTGTCACTGCATTTTGTTTATTTATATCTCATCATTTATGTAGCAAGAGCAATATGCTCATCATACTGTTTATGATCCATGTATCCTACACTCCAAGCTGACCTGCATGGGCAGAGCCACAGAATTGAGTCAGGGCACAGGGGTCCATCCACCTGTGAATCAGCTTTCAGGAAAGTGGTATTTGGTCCATCTGACGTGACAAAAGTCTCAAAAAATCAATGCATTTTCATTTGGCTATATTTCTGGAGATGACTGGAAATTGTTACGTCCACTCTGATTTTCAGCAGAGAATGACATCATTTTATCTAGGGTTAGATGAGTGGATATGAAATGCCACGAAAAAAGTTTCAGCAACAGGAAAAAATGCATTCTCACCCCAGTAATAAGCAAATATAAAACAGAAGGCAAGACTGATAAATCTGCAGGAGCAGTTCTTTTCTAGAGTAGTCCACTGTGAGCAAAAAGTCTTAAAGGTAAAGAGAAGAAACAGGAGAATAGAAAACAGCCCTTTGGGGGGGGGGGGAACTGGACATGGCTATCTATTGTGATTGACTTCCCATGATTGTCTGGAAGTTTGGATTTCACCCTCTTGTTCCTTAACTGCTAACCTCCCCCCCCAAATGTCACCATCTAAAGGAAGTTGGGGTCAGTGTACAAGATGAACACCAGCTGTGATAATGAAAGTTGAATGAATATTCACTGCATGATGTTACAGTTCCTGACTTGCTGTTGCTGCTTCATTGGGTCCTGCCAACACAGCAGATGGCAGACACGGAACAGTTGTTATACCAGTGGAAAATTACTGAGCTTGGGGGGAGGCCTTTTATTTTCAAAAAAAAAAAAAAAAAGTTAATGGTTCCGTGCCTCACATGTTCATATGGCTACAAAAGTGAGTAAAGTCTAAGTGATTCCTTTTTCATTTTTAAAAAGCACAAGTGAGGTGCTATTTGTTATTTAAAATACATAGGTTCCAAAGGGATAGTCATGTCACTCTAGTTCAGCGAAACAAACAAAGAGTCTGGTGGCACTTCTAAAGACTGACAAAAATCCCACTTTGTCAGATGCTTGAAGATAGAGAACTTAAAGAATTCTGTAATTCAGAATTCTGTCCATTCTGTAAGTTCCCCCATCTTCAAAGTATCTGACGAAGTGGGATTTTCTCCCATGAAAGCTCATGCAAAAAAATCAATTTTTTAGTCTTTAAGTGCTACAGGACTCCTCGTTTGCTTGTTTTACTGAACTAAACTAACACAGCTACCCCTTTGGATCTTAAAAGAATTCTGTAAGTTCTCCATCTTTAAGCGTCTGAAGACGTGGAATTTTCTCCCACAAAAGGGCATGCAATCAATAAATTTGTCAGTCTTTACAAGTGCCACAAGACTGATGTTTTAAAAATACATAGTGAGCAAGCTTTGATGAATTCTAGTTCTTGTTAAAAAGGAAAGGTAATTTAACAAACTTCTGATTCCAATATCAGCCTGACTCAGATAAAGAAATTACTTCTTTCAATTTTCCTACATTTACCTTCCTTTAAAAAGTTACATTACAAAATTTTCCATTGCAATGCAGGCATGCTTTGTTCTAATTTCCTAGTTTTATATCCTGCAGTGGGATTGACAGAACTCCAAATTAATTTAAATGATGCTACTAGCATGAGCACTTGGGTACTTACAGGATCCAGGTTTTATACCAAGCAAGAAAAAGAATTTTAAACTCACAAGCAGGGGCATCGCTGCCATAGGGCCCAAGGGGCTGCACCCCCCCGTCTCCAGCCCAGCCCCAGCAGTGGCTGGAAGTGGATTGGGGCCACTTGGGCTGCCTGCCACTGACAGCGGCAGGAGCTGGATCTGAGCCCGAGGTCGCCTGCCACTGACTGGCTTGGATCCAGCCCCTGCTGCTGCTGGCCAGAAACTGGTAGCCCCAGTGGGTCCCATCTGGCTGCAGCCGCAGCCTGCTGGCCAGTGGCAAACAGCAGGAGCTGGATCTGAGCCTGGGCTGTTTGCCGCAGCTAAGGCCAGATTCAGCCTGCCCTGGCTGCCAGCTGCTGGCCTGCAGTGGCAGGAGCCGGGTTGGGCATCGACTCCAGATCAGGTCCTGGGGGGTGGGGCCACGAGGCTGGGGCAGGTTCCAGGTTTGGGCCTTGTCCCTTTCTTTAGGGCAGTGGTTCCAAAATTTTCTGTGCTGTGGCACACCTTGCTCCCTATAATTAATCTGAGGCACACCACCATATAGTTTCCAAATGAACTCATGAATATTCATAAGCCAGTGAACCAATCCAGAGCTCTTTGCATAGGTTTTCAAAAAATTTTGTGGCACACCTGCTCAGTACTGACAGCACATCTGTGTGCCATGGCACACTGGTTGGGAAACACTGCTTTAGGGGAACAACACGCCTGCTCACAAGTGAACCACAATGAACCATACAGGAGTCTGTTCTGCAAAATCACAATCATTAACATAGGGCCTACTCACATAGTGCACAAGAGAGCATATGTGGTTACGCCTCATGCCCAGTGTCTGATAGTTGAACGAAATAGTTAAGACATATCTTGGGCCTGGGCTTGCGAACACTTAAGCAAGTGAACTACTTTAGTCACATGAGTGATCTCAATGGCTATGTCTACATTGCAGAGCAATTTTGAAATAGATTTTTTGGAAAAAGTTATTTTGAAATATATTTGGAATAATTATCTCAAAATAACTTTTTTCAAAAAAGCTATTTCGGGAGAACAGCCCAGGGACTGGCTCCTAATCCCGAAAAAGTGCAGCTTTTTTTTTTTCCTGAAAGTGGAAGTCCACACCAGACTCTCTCTTTTGAAAAAAAGAAAGCCAATAGAAGAGATAGGCAGACTTTCTCAAAAAAATCCTTTGCCGCATCTGGCGATGGCTTTTTTCAAAAAAGCTATCTTGAAAAAGGCTTTTTTTGAAACTTAACCAGGTTTAGCATTCATGAAAAGCGCTTTGGTATTTCAAGATACTGGCACGCTTTTTTGAAAAAGCTAAACCCAACATTTTTTTGAAAGAAAAAACCTTTTTCAAGATTGGTTTTTTTCGAAAAAAGCCATCACCAGATGCGGCAAAGGGTTTTTTTGAAAAAGTCTGCCTATCTCTTCCATTGGCTTTCTTGTTTTCAAAAAAGAGTCTGGAGTGGACTTTCACTTTCGAAAAGAAAAAGCTGCAGTTTTTCAGGATGAGCCATCCCGGACTGTTTTCCCTTTATAGCATTTTTGAAAAAAGTTATTTCGAGATAATTATTTGGAATGTATTTCAAAATAATTTTTTCAAAAAAGTTTTTTCGAAAGTGCTCTGCAATGTAGACATAGCCAATGTCTTTAAAAGGACTGCTTATGTGAGTAAAGTTGCTCACACAATTGTTTGCAGGATCATGCCTCATATTTAAGGAAATCAACCACAAGTTATTAGGAAGATGTACTTTTTGTCCCATCTCCTAATCTAAGCTCTAAATATATTATTTACTGTATAAGTTTAGACTGACACCTTTAAAATATATTGTGAATTTTTGTTACCTACCTATTTTTTTGGGTGCCTTTAGCAGACACTTGAAAGACTGCCCAACGAAGATCAGGAGGTAACTCACAACAAATGTTGTAATATAAATGCACAGTTCTTATCTCTTACTTCCCCCATCTGTACTCACCTGAGAGTACAGAAGTGTTTTGTTCTGTTAATGAACTCTAGATACAAGAAAACCATTCTTGTCCATATAAACATAGCCTAGGGAACAAAATTAAAGCATTCATCTAAACAAAATATCAAGTACTGTAGTTAGTTTACAGAGTGTAGGTTCATATCCTGGATGTCTTAGCAATTCACAACAAATCTTCCAAAAAAAAAGTTTTTTTTTTTGTTTTTCCAGTTTTAAAAGCAATCCAAATGACATTTTTCCTTTGTAAGTCAGGGAAAATGCTTTAAAGATTATTGTTATCTTGACTTTCACTTCTGCAGTAGGATTCAAAGGAACATAATATTGTTCTTCCCAGCACAGGTACATCGAATTCCTCGTGCGGGAGTTTAAGATGTGACAAATTTGATGCTTTTTAGAAGTAATGACAACTGCTATACATCGAAGTTCTTAAACATGTCACAGAATGTTATTTATCCTGATTTCTCTTTGGAGAAGAACCTGATGAAGACTTATTTAGTGCATGATTTTTTCCTTAAACTGAGGTGCATATAAATTATGGCACAGAATATGTTACCAAAACAACTAAATTATTGTAATGTAGTCTTAAAAAGCTCACTATTCCCCAGGAAATGCAGTCAGTATGTGTCTCTTTTACAATACAAGAGAAAAAGAGGGGATCTTTGGATTTGTACTTGGTGGAATGATGGAAATCTATATTCACAAATACTTTATTTAATAAAAAATAGCAACATTCTATAGATAACTCTATTCATTATGAATAATGCATCCAATCTATTTGCTATTCTCTTTCAGGGCTCCATACAGCACTGTCCCTAACTACAGGTCAGCTCTTGTCTTCATCTCTGCCAACTCCCCCTCCGTAACACACCCTATATTTCTTTATTAACTCTATGGGTATGTCCACACAGGCTTCTTATTTCAAAACAACAGAGGTTGTTTTGAAATAAGAAGTGGCATGTCCACACGATGCACCATTATTTCAAAACAATGGGACCCGTTGTTTCAAAATAACGGCCATTATTTCAAAACTGTTAAACCTCGCATCTAATCAAAATAGCCGTTGTTTTGAAACAATGGCATTCAGACACCTTGTTTCGAAACAACACCATTGTTTCAAAACAACTGTTTTGAAACAACATGTCCGAACGGCCTTGTTTCGAAATAACCATTTCGAAACAACGGCTATTTCGAAAGCAGGCTTTCCCTTAATTAGAATTAACAAACTGTTAATTCGAATTAACTTATTTCGAAATAAGGACTTTATTTTGAAATAACTCATTTCGAAATGGGTTATTTTGAAATAATGATGTATGTGTGGACATAGCCTATGTTCTTTCCACACCATCCTGTGCACACTGAATAGTATCCATAAACTCTAAAGAACCTCACTTTCCATTACTAGAAATCACTGCTTTCAGCTTCACTTCAACCTGTAGCTATCTGCTCTGGTTCTCATGCCTGACTTCATGCTCCTAAAATAAAATGAAATTATGAAACTGGAACAAGATCTATGTGAAGTGTAAACAAACCAAATGATGCAACTTTCTGTTATGTCCTGTTCCCCGCTCCTCTGACTAATATGTCTATTTTAGTTCCTGATTCTGAAGCCCTTACTCACATGAGTTATCCCACTGAAGACAGTGGTCCATAAATCTGTGCACAGATCTCCCCATTGTCACCTGAAAGGGATTCCCCACAGCGTCATGTTCCCCACTCCAAAGTCTACAGGGGGCACTCCACAGGTCCACAAGCCATGTGAAGGTGTAGCTGGTCAGTATGCATGACCAGGGAGAAAAGACACATTATCCCACTGGTGGGGCCATGGAAGATAGCCAGGAAAAAGATAATACAGCCTCAGACTGTGACAACTTTTACTGATGAGACTTCCTTCTCCCCAGTTGTGAGGCACTGCAAGAGAGCTGTGGTGAAGGGGCTAGAATGAGTGCCAGCGAACAGGTCATCCACGTAGAGGTCCCTAGCCTGCTGTGAATCGCAGGGAGCCACTAGTTGCAAGGGCAATCCCCAAGCCCATTGCCATGATAAAACAAAACAATTTGGGGAGAAGCTGGGGAGGTGGAAATCAGTGCAGGGGCTATTTCCTGTGTTGGAATGATCCAGGCCAACACATCATTGCCAGCTGCAAGAGTTCAAATGCCATGGGTCAGAATCCCCTCAAAAAAGTCAGATCAGAAGAAGAAATCATGCTTTCTCAACTGTTCTAAATTTTGAACTTGCTCTGCCCATCCACAATGTGGGGGTGACAATTACAGGTTGAACTTTCATCTGTGCGCACACATGCACAGGTGCGCGCACGCATGCGCACACACACACACACACACACACAGGTCTAGGCTTTCCTGTACACCTGCTCCTCCCTCCACTCCCACCTGTAGCCCACACGCACTTTCTTCCACCTAGCTCCCACCATCTCCAAGTCCCCTGACAGGCTTCAACATCACCCTCTTATCTTCAGCCTGCATCCTGCATGGATGGTGCTTCCCCTGAGCCTCTACCTTCTTTACTGTACTGAGATGGCAGTGGGGAGGGAAATGAGCCCTCACTGTTGTGCTATGCTGCTCCAGTATGATGCTCTACTCAGAAAGCACAGAGGGTCAAGAACTTCAGGCAGTTGCAAGATCACCACCAACCATTTTTTTGGATGGCATCTGCCCTACTCCTTGTTACATACTGATGTCAAAGAGCGCTGACTCACTGAAACTCACAGAGCCAGTATGATTTGGAAGCTGCCATTTTGTGCTCCAGAGTCAAAACTTTGATCTAAAAAGAAAAAGCGAGCAAGTTGCAACACCCCCACCAGCCATCTGAAAAATTAGAAAAAACTATAAACCAATGGAGGGATACCTGCCTACACAGGTTGAAACAGAACTCAGAGGAAGTATAAGCTTCTCCCATTCATCTTGATGGAATTTTAAAGTGTTCATCACTAGCTTTGTCTTAACTATTTCAGTGCTGATCAAGGGACAACAGAAAAGGGTCACAGATCAGCTGAAGTCACTGCAGGTAAAGCACAGCAGAGAGTATAGAAAGAATCAGAGTAAGAAGATCTGCTAATCTTTTATAAGGAGCCCCTTGTTTTGATGCCTCAAGGGGATTGTGAGACGAGCCTGGGAAGATATCATTCTCTTCCTCTCACCCAGTTTGGTCCCTGGCTATAGAGATGCATTTAGGAATCTGTGCAATAATTCTTCTGAGTGCCAAACATGTAAACATACTGCAATTCTTTTTCATCTTAGCTGCTGTTCTTTGTGAGTTTTATCTTTGTTCTATTTTCCTTCATACCAAGACAATTGACAACAAATTATATACCAGTAACTAGACTTCTCATTTTTTAATATACCACAGCCACATGGTGGAATATTGATTTTAGCACCATCACCATCTCCTGGGGAGAAGAAAAAGTGATTACAAGCAAACAAAATAGTTACAACCTTTTATGCAGCATCAAACTCACTTAGACTACTAATGAAGTTGAACTGAGGGAAACTATTTTATACCATTTCAGATACATTTTGGGTTTGGATCTTGGAAAATAAGCAGATAAACTGTGAAAAAAAACAATGGGGTCTAAAAAAAGACAAACTGAAGATTAAGAGAAATGAGTTTGAGCTTTAAGATTCACAAGAAGATCTTATGATTTGCTGTTACAGATCCTTCCCTACAGTGCTCATTGTCACTCTCTACTGTCTACTAAAGTTCTGGACTAGCCTTCCAGAGGAAACAGTGGGGGCAAAAAATATAGCTGGTTTCAAAACTGAGCTTGATGGAAGGGGTGATATAATGGGACAACTTAGTTTGACAGTTGACTGCTCTTTAGCTCCTGGTGGTAGACATGCCAACGGGATGGTTGATGGGGTGCATTCGGAGTCATTACAGAGAATTCTTTCTTTGGTGGCTGACTGATACATTTTGCCCACATGTTCAGGGTTTAACTGATCACCATATTGGGGTCAGAAAGGTATTTTCCCCCAGAACAGGTTGACAAAGGCTCTGGGGAATGGCTTTTGCCTTCCTCTCTATCATAGGGCATGACTCAATTGCTGGTGGAGTCTCCATAACTTAAAGTCTTTAAATTATGATTTGAGGGCTTTAATAACTTAGTTATAGGTTATAGGTTTATTCCAGGAGTGGGTGGGTAAGGTTTGGTGGCCTACATTGTGCAGGAGGTCAGACTAGATCATACTGGTCCCTTCTGATGTTAGAGTCTGTCAGTCTATAAGTCACTGTACCCTTCAAGAGACACTCTACTTTGTCCATCGACATTCAATAGCACCATTTATATTGGGCAATGTCTCCTAGTCAGGGCCATTCTTGGGGAGGGCAAGAGGGGCGATCGCCTCTGGCCCTGCCGTTCTGTGTGCCCTGTGCTGTCCTGCTGTGAGCAGTGCAACGCAGGGCCCACCCCAGGCCATACCGTCCCCTGCTACTGCCCTGCTGCCTTTGGTGTGAAGCCGAAGGTGGCGGAGTGGGGGCGGCAGAGCAGAACCTGGTCTCAGCTCTGGGCTGGCTCTCCCCACTCCCAGGACAGAACAACCTGCCCAGGGGTGGGGCAGGCTGGCCCAGAGACTGGGCTCCACTGTCCCACCCCTCCCCTGCAGGGGCTGTTTTGCCCCGGGGGTGGGGAGGGCTGGCCCAGAGGCGGGGTGGGAGAGTGGATCCCAGCCCCAAGGTTGGCCTGTCCTGCCCCTGGAGACAGAATTGCTGCCTCAGGGGAGGGGTACGAGCACAGGGCGCTGGCCAGCCCTGCTTACTCCCATGCGGGGGGGGGGGCCTCCCACAGGCCAATTGGCCCCAGGCCCTGCACTCCCCTAGGAATGGCCCTGCTCCTAGTTTCTCTTGAGTCAAATCAAACTCTTGTGCATGTTTCCTGAGTAAGTACCACAGAGTGAAAACATAGCAATGGATTAAACCTGTAATGCTGAAGTCTATTACAGAGAAGGGCATCTGGGGGCCTGATAAGTAAATGCCCTTTTAAACAGTGTCAAACACCAAGAACTACAGTCTCAATAAAAAAAGCAAGGAGTCTTGTGGCACTTAAAGACTAACAGATTTATTTATCACATGCGCTTTCGTGGGAGAAAATCCTACTTTGTCAGACACTTTGAAACTTACAGAATGGGATGAAAAGTTCCCCCTCTTCAAAGCATCTGACACAGTGGGATTTTCTCCCATGAAAGCTCATGAGATAAATAAATCTGTTAGTCTAAGTGCCACAAGACTCCTTGCTTTTTATGTTTTACTAGACTAACACAGCTGCCCCGTTGGAACTTGGCAAGATACACTCTCAACGTACTCTTATCTACTTGCTCCAGATGGAAGCAGTCAAACATCAGACCTATATTTCATTTTAAATGATTGAAGTGCAGACAACAATGGCAATTCACCACCAACAAAGTTGCAAGAAATTTAGAGCTGCTGAAATAGTTTTCTTGTCTCTCCAAAGGGAGTAAGAGGTTAATCTACATTCTTGCTTTCTTCCTCTGCACTAACAATCCAATAACACAAGTGGTGCAAAAACTCCACAGAATTCTCATTTGGCTTTTCCTGAAACTTGGAAAAAAAACAAATAGTACATTCAGAGGATTTCTGATATGTAGGAACCAGATCAGAAGGACAACAAATGGTCAGAGAAGTAACCAAGGCTTCAAGGATCATCAAAACGAACAGTCTTCTGGGAGACCAAGGGAAAAGAGGGCAATAAAGGATGAAAACTATCTTAGGTAAACTTCATGGTGGATATTATGGGCACAATAATTAATGCCTTAACACGGGAGTAGCAGTTCTAAAGAAGAAAGGAACAAAAAAGGCTGGCCCCACAAAGATGTTTACATGGAGGTATTAGGGGAAAGGATTGTCCAGTCCCTAGAACCCTGGTTTAGGCTGTGGGAGACCTGGGTCCATTAGCCGGCTCTGCTATGGACTTTCTGTGTAGGCACATCACTGACCCTCTTGTGCCTCAGTTGCCGATCTGCAAAAGGGGAATTAGCAGTATTACCTACCTGACATTTTTCTGTCTGCCCCATTAAATATAAAACTCCAACCCTGAAGTCAGAACCTTTCACTCCTGCAGAGTCACAATGAGGTTGTTCAGGAATCTGTTATGCAGCTCCTTTTACAAGGTTTGGACCCTCCTCTCCACAATCTAGGCATAAGAATGGATGCACACCCAAGAAAATAAGATAGCATTATTCCAGGGAGTAAAATTAAAAATCAAAACCAACCCAAAATAGATTTCTTAGCAAAACGTAAAAGTTTGACCCAGACATATGTAGTTCTAACTGGAGGAAAATATTTAGCCAGTTGTTCATGCTGACAGTACGTATTAGAAGGTGGAAAAACATGGAAACTGCATGAAGAAGCAATATTTTAAAACTATATTAATTCTTTGATGTACTGTAAGCCAATGGAAAAGTGGAGCATCAAGACACTTCATAAGACTCATTTCATTTATATCCACTAACATGAAAATAAGGGAACTCTACTTGCAATAGCAACAGCCAAAACCATGGCTTCTTCAGCTGAAAAATTCATTGGGAGTTTATTTCCTGAATGTAAGGAGTATGATTACATGTTTGAATTTTTATGACCTGTCTCTTGCCAAATTGCTGATCCTCTGCAATGCAGAGATTGTGTAGCAAAGGGATATAAACCCCTTGTCTACAGGCCTCTTATGAGACTGTGTTTGTGAGTTAGTTAAGGGTATTCATTTAACTGTTTTTCAGGATGTCTAAGAAGGCAAGGTAATGATGGCAACCCTTATTCTCCTTTTTACCTATTTTTTGTCACTAGCAAGTGTTTGTGGTCCTTTCCACCCTGTTTGTGAGGGGTCATTAAGAAGTGAAGAGAAAAATGATAAAGTCCATTACAAACAGACCTGCAACAGACTTTCATTTTATTAGTAAGTTAGCTGGAACCTCAGAGGGGGACTCAAAATCCTCCAATGAAAAAGACTCCTGAATCAAAACTTCATTTTGTATCACATACAAATAAAAACCTAACATTCAGAGAGATGCTAGTTCTCAAAGGCCCTTATTTAATTGCTGTTTTTCTTTAGGTTCCTCACCAGCTCCATTCCCTCCCACACTGTACCTGATCCAAAGCCCACTGGCTTATGGCTGAATGAGCATATGAAGAACTAGACTGCACTCCATAAATGTATTGGCTTTTTAATTTTTAGCGATCCGATTCTTCTGCCTGTTCCCCACTCTTGATCCTTTCTGCCCTGTGCCCTCCAATCTACCCCTGCACCACTCCTGTCCCCCAGAGCCATTCTGTGTACTTTACCCAGTCCAGGCTTCTCATCCCCATCTCACTGTCATTGCCTAGCCAGTCCTCACTTTCCACTTGGGCTCACTGTCCAAGGTCCAGCCTCCCCCTTTCGCTTCACCCAGGGCCAGCCTCCTTGGCCAGTCACTTCCAGTTCCCCCTACCCACCCCAGTTCCTTGGCTCCAGACAGCTCCATTTCCCCCAGTTCCTAATCCACTGTGTTTCTTTTCAGGATCCCACAAATACTGGTTGTAATCTCTCCTATATGGCTGATCATACAGGCTCAGTTTTCCCTCCACAGCTTCTTGCCATAGTCTTCCCTACCCCCTGATGCTTTGTCCTAGTTTATTTACCCACTTCTTCCACCCGCATCACAGCTCCTCATCAGATCTGTATCTCTTTCCACCTGCCCCCATCACTGCCCATGCTGGTTGCTCATTTAAATCTCCTTGGCCAGCCAGTTTCAGTCGATCCTACGAACTACTTGTCTGATCTTCTGTGCCATCATTCTCTCCCACCCCTCGCCCCAACAAGCCAACAGGATTCCAGGATTCCCAGCCCAAAGCCGTAACTACAGTGGGGCGAGCAGGGCTTTGCCCTAGGTGCATCGGAGCAGCTCCATTGAGTTGCTCCATTAAAGGGCATGCTACATGCCGCTTGCCCCAGGCACCAACCATTGTAAGGGGTGCTGTAAACTGTAGTTACAGTTCTGGCCCAGCCCGTTCCTGCTTCCCTTACTGCTCCCTGTCTCAATCTCCTTGCTTAACCAATCCCAGCCTTCCTCCTGATCCTTGTCCCAATCATCTTGTCTACTCAGTCCCAGTTCCTCCCCCTGGCACTCCAGTCCCACAGAACTCCTTATACCGGTCTCCTCTGGTTCCCAATTTCTTCCCTCTGGGTGGTTTTTGTTTCCATATTTTTACCTAGCAGCTGTTATGCAGGGTATTGAATGCAACCTTTAATGCCTTGAACCTATCAACCTGAGAAACCCTTCTTCCCATATGTCAGCCATGACAGCTGAGATCAGCTGCATCAAACTGCTGTTGATTTCTGGAATAAATCTTTTTAGGATTAGTGCCAGGGCATTCTCCACTGGGAACTCTCACTAATGGAACTTGTTCCCTCCTGAAGCACACCAGGTATGGAGCTTCATGTTCTTCAGAGCAAGTTGCAAGGGGCACTTATTTAGTCAGGCCTTTTACTGACTATGGAAAGGCAATGATGAAGGGTTTTCTTGGAACTGGATGCTGCTAGTGAGTCACCATATATGGTTTTTTAGCCTGTGTAAAATGGTAGCTTTGGTACCTTCAGTATCTGTGTGTTTGTTTAAATTTGACTGCTGCTAGGTACCTGGAAGCTTCATGAAAGGGCACAGAACATATTTTAAAATAAATAGATGTCAAAGGAATGCTCTCAGTGAAATGCCCAGACAGCTTCTCTCTGCCTCTGTTACCACAATATATTTAAGAGGAAAGAAGAATGACTCCAGTTTCTCCACAAAGGCTTGTGCTGGGATAGTTTGCCGGCATTAGCTATCTCTGGTCCTTCACACTAAAAGAATCTATGGAGATGACTTGAAGCTAAATAGAGTTGCCTACACATTGGAGGACTGAGGTAAAATTCAGAGGGGTCTTGATACTATGAAGAACTATAGATAATAAAATGAAATTCAACGACAACAAATGTAAGGTGCAGGGCTGTAACTACCTATTCCGGCACCCAGGGGAAGCAGCCCCAAAGGCACCCTCCCCTGACCCGGTCCCTGATCTGGCCAGGGCCTGACCCATCCCCACCCACCGCTGAAAGGTGGCATGGAGCTGGATCTGTCTCCGGCTGCCTCCCAGCAGTGGCTGGGGATGGATCCAGTTCCCTGCTGCCAGTGGGGCAGCAAAGAAGCAGATCCATCCACATCCACCGCCAGAAGGTGGTGACGAGTCCCAGGTGGAGCCAGAAGCTGTATCGGCACATGAAGTCCCCAGCACCAAATTTTAGAGAGTGCAGGGGATGGATCTGGCTCCCTGTGGCAACTGAGAATAAATCTGGCTTCATGGAGGTGGTGAGGAGCCAAATCCATTCCCAGCTGCTGCAAGGAGCCAGATCTGTCCCCTGCGCCCTCTAAAATTCAGCACCTGTGGCTTTGCCCCTCTCATCTCAGCCTAGTTATGGCCCTGGTAAGGTGCCACACTTAGAAAAGAAAAACCAAATGCATAAACACAAAATGAGGGATAACTGACTTGGCAAAAGCACTGTTGAGAAGTACCTGGGAGCTGCGGATCACAATGCAATGCTGTTGCAAAAAAAGAAAAAGAGAAAAAAGAAAAACCAAAACACAATTTTAAATTGCATTAACAAAGGCACAGCATGCAAACCCCAGAAACTGACAGTACCACTCACTTCAGCTGGCATTCTGTGTCCAATTTTGGTCACCAATAAGAGGATGCAGAGAAACTGGAAAAGATCCAGAAGTGAGTGACAAAGATCATCAAAGGCATGGAATGCAAGCCATATGAGCAAAGGCTGAAAGAGCTGGATATATTTAGTTTGGACAAGAGGAGATTAAAAGGGGGTGAGGGGATCATGATAGCAGTCTTCAAATACTTGAAAGGCTTCCAAAAAGATGATGGAGAAAAATTGTTCTCTTTTGCCACAGCCATCAAGATAAGAGGCAATGGGTTCAAAACTATAGCATGGCAGATTTAGATTAAATCTCAGGAAAAACTGCCTAACTGTGAGATGAGTGGAAGAACAGACTCTTTGGGAGGTCATGGAAACTACTTTACTGGAGATTTTCAGAAGCAGGCTGGCTAGCTGTCTGTCTTGGGTGGTTAAGACACAACAAATCCTATATCTTGGTGGTATGCTAGATAACCATTGCAGTCCTTCCTACCCCATACTTCTACACTGGGTAGAAGTAGTGTCCTTTCACTACTTTGACTAGTTGGTTGGGACACAATGTTCATCTAATTCAAATTTAATACTAAAGTTTGTTCTCTTTTAAAGCCATCTTTAAAAATGTATTCCATGCTTGCCCTCCATTTCAGATACTAAAGTCTAAGGCACGGGATTCACAGGCTATTAGCCACAGGAATTTAGCTGACCTTGTCAGAAAAAAACAAACTAATACTACTTCATAAATACCAATCTCCCAGTATAACAGAACTGATTCGGAGAAAAGCAGATGAGCCAATACAAATTACATACCACTAATTAATTGGACAAGCAGAGGTACTTTGATGTGGTATTAATAAATCCAAACGGATAAGGCCATAGAATTCACTCTGTACAGTTCAAAGTCTCTTTTGTCATTAAACAGAGTTACAGAGAAACACAGAAGAATTCAAAATATTTAAACTATAAATGCAGAGGTATCAGTTTATTAAACAGCAGGTGAATAGAAACCTATACTAGAGCAACTTCATGCTTCAGGCTACCATATCTGCTCTAGAGGTTTTCACTTCTCTCGCAGGTACACAAATCAGACTTTGTGAGCCTGTTTTAAATTGCCATCTTCCTTCCTCCCCATTGTGACCAGGGCTGCATAACCTTATTTATACCCAAAGAGATAAACACTTGCAGAGTTAGGAAAGGCCAAATGCAGACTAAGAGTTGGATAGTTTAAAAGCAACTGTGCTCAACTCACAAACTTTAAATAAGCTATGTAGCAGGGGAATAGGTAGCTACATGGATGCTGTGACTTTGAAACTCTAGTTAACTTCACTATCCCTACAATATTCTTAGTTGTGCACTGATGTCAATGAGGCCAACACAAAAAACAGAAATAAAAGCAACAAAAGTAAGCATGTGAGAAATATTGCAAAGCACCCATGATTGCAGGCTCTATTTCCCCAGGGAAGTTTCTTTTATACAGGTCATTTTAAAGAAAACACTTCCAAATGGTTCTAATTTCTCTTGGGAGAGTATGCAAGTTACCTCTGTGTTACAAGAGCTGTTAAAAGGTAAGGCCATTTTAGACTCAAAATGACAAAATACTCTAGAAGTCCAGTTTCATAAGATACTACCTCTTTAACATTCTGAGACCATCCATGTCAATAAACTGGTCATAAAAAGAGGTCAATTAACAAAAGTAGGGTTTTTTGTTTTGGTTTGGTTTGTTTTTTTAAATCAATACTTCTGGGCTCTAAAGGGAAAATTCTTCCATAAAGGTGTGGTTAAGGAAGATCAAGAGACTCAGGTGATGGAATTCATTACTGCCAAAATGAGGCATTTTCAGGACATATGTTAAAAGAAGTGGTTCTGTCTAAAAAAAGCAATTCCACAAAGACTATCCCATTTGTCTGTTTACAACTCAGACTCAATCCTACATCACTGAACTCAGTGGAAGTTTTTTCTATGTGACTTCCTTCACAAAGATTCAGACCCTTAAGACCATTCCATTTGTGTAGTGTTTGATAACCAAACAGCAGAACTTTCTGCTCCTGTGTGTTTTACAACTTCAGTGAAGTAATATTGAATTCAGATTCTCTGTCACTTACAAGTTAGTTCACATTTACTCTAGGCTATAACAAGAAAAACAGTTAAGCTATATCCCTATAGTATATATGGTTTTCCACCACAATGTGTTATACATGTTAAATGAAATTTTATTTTGCTACTCATGGAGGGAAGAAAGAGAATATATTTTAGCATCTGTCATATCTGTTGGTCAGTTTATGTTATTTTTTTTATTTAAAATATTCATAAAGAATATGTCATAAAACAAAAAGAAATATCAGCATTTTTGCCAAAAATGATAAAGATGGAAAGAAGAGCAATCTAAATTCCATGTTTTGTTTTAATCAGATATTACAAACAGTCAAGAGTTTAAAAGTAATAATAAAAATAATTGAGGTTCTTTTAACTTGAAAAAAATTGCCTTACTGAAGCTTACACCAAAGCTGTTTATGCAAGCATGTTCTTGTCCTTGGATCAAGATTCATTTAATGTTAACAAAATTTCTTTTCAGTATTGTGTCCTAAATGTGGAGCAAAATTTCATGATGGTTTGAATCATCTGCAAAACTTTGTTGCTTTATGTAATATATTACTGAGAATTATTAAGGGAAAAAATTATCCACTGTATTTGACCTAATTACCCGTCCTCCTGGAACTTTCTCCTTAGCACACTGACCTCCAGGCTGTGAGTGCTTATGGGTGCTGAAATCCTAGTGCAGAATCCACTCTTGGTATACTGAGTAAGTCAGCTGTTCTTCTTTCCAAATTATGCAGTGCACAGCAAAAGAAAAAAAAAGTCACTCCATAGAGAGCAGGCTCCAAGTGTGTGTCAATGGAGAAACAAATGTACAACATCCTTTCATAATTCCAGATGCCCTGCATATAACACCTAATGTGTCAACATGAATTGAATGATACTGTGTCATGGCTTGAATCAATGGGTATTTTTTCAGTGAGGTCATCAGTCAGGGTTCTTGGTAGATAGTACTATCTGGAAAGAAAGGATCATTGTAGCAGAATGATTCAAAAAAAGGATTTTCTTCAACCTTCCCTTCAGTCATTCATCTCTAGGCTGAGAACAGACAGGAGACATTTGAGCTCCAGTGTGAGATTTCTGTGACAGTGAAGTGAATAATGGGAATGGGGACAAGAAACAAAACAGGATTTAGATGGCATGCTTCTTGCAATGGTAACTATGGAGTCAGTACCATGAGACGTACCATTAACCATAACCCTTATCCTCCTTTGCCTCCCCCACATTTAAAGAAAATGCAAAGGATGCATTGGTTTCAATTATTTTTTGTTTATGGTCTGCCTATTACTCACTGAACACTTTGCAAACATTCAAGATAGATGATTCCTGCTCAGAGGAGCTCAAACACCAAAGAGATAGGTTAGGGTAAGGAAAACAATTATATATAATTTATATACAAGTCAACCCCAATCCAATTCATAGTTCAGCAAAAGAGACTCTTTTAAGTTATATTTAATTGTGGAAAGACATGTGACTTGATAAAGCCTGGGAAATATGCACATATATTTAGAATGTACAACGCCTAGCAATATTTTTGATGGATGTTAATGAAATGAGATTCCTTTCTCATAGGAATTATAATCAGGGGTGGCCAAACTTATGGAACTCAAGGGCCACACAAATAAATTATTAAACCTTCAAGAGCTTCACTGAGGCATATAGCCATATACTTTTACTTCTAAATTGATTTGCTGACGTCCTTCCACAAGCCACACTTTTTCATTCAAGGGCCACATGCAGCTCCTGAGCTGCAGTTTGGCCATGTCTGATATAAATCATTAGTTCCTCTGTGACATTGTGAAATGCAAGGTCCCCCAATGGTCTAAAGCCATCTTATTTGGTCCTATGTCACCAGTTGCAGCTCCAAAAATCAATTAACAGACTGGATTGCAGGAAGAGTCTTTTACCTTCTCATGGTTGTCATAGCCAGAGTGATTTCTGCTTTAAGAAGTACAGGCATTAACAAAGCTTCAAGAAGTCACAAAGGTACTAGACACATTTGGAGGAAAATTAAGGAGATTTGTTCATGACTTGAAAGAAGATAATTGAGGGAAGGAATCACTGTAATCTGGGAACTCATGCAAGTTGAATAATGAACCTAGTAAAGAGTATGTACCTTAATATTAAGCATGGGTTTATTACTGAAATATTCAGATAGTACAAAGACACACCCCCACATTTGCTCTCTCTAATGGGGAGATGGGATTCCCTGACCTCAGGCCGGATTGTGGCTTTAACCGACAGGAACATCTCAGAGAACCTTTGGGAATAACTAACATGGATTTCTTTTCAGAGATCTTGACTCTACAAGCTAAAGCAAGACATTTTGCTACCCTTTCACAGGGTATGCTGGACTCTCCTTTCCCTCACTATATTGACCATTAGTCACACTGAAAGAGGGAGGTATTATTTTATTCTACTTTTAAGGATGAAGCCAAAGGTTTGGGGCCTCAGCTGACAAGTACAGAACAGCCAGAACCTCCCACCGAGGTTGAGGAAAACTTTCAGTCAATGAGAAGTGGTTCAGCAAATCTCAGAATCAGCCCCTAACAAGAGACTTACTTAGCATCACTCAAGCAGTGTATACTGTAGCTGAAAGGGTGTAATTTCCTGTTTGGGTAGACATACTTGCACTAGTTTGATCACAGCTGCCTCACTAAAACATAGGTGCTAGAGTGGTGCACATGCAGCAGGATGAGCTAGCTATTCCTAGTACAGCCCAATCCGAGACCTTAAGTATGTACCAGAAGTGGCTAGCCCTTCTCGCTGATCATGCCAGCTTGCGTATACACTGTTATTTTTAGCATAATAGCTCAGTCAGAGCTAGTGCAGGTATGTCTCAACTCTTCAGCCAGTGTAGCCAGTATCTATGCTTAAACCCAAGGTAATGGTGTCAAATTTACAACATTGTGTAAATATATTATAGCTAATGCAGCCACCTTGGAGAGAACTCAAGGCCTTCTATGTTAAGGGTATAATAACAGCATAAACACCATAACTGATCCAAAACTATAGTAAGGCACCCATAGCACAGAAGTCAGACATGGAAAATATCTTGGATCATCTCATGAATTCTTTTCTCAGTGATTATTTCTCTCTCTTTATCCAGGCTAGGGTAAAATATCACACTCTGTGAGGCTTTTGTATTCCCTTGAGAAACACTTCTACTGTCTAATATAAATCCCTATTAAAAATGCTTTCTACATTTCAGTCTACATTTCCTTCTCCTTAATTTTAGTTCATAACTGCTTTTTTCCCCTTGGACTATTGTAAAAAATTCTCTTCTCTTCTCATGTTCACCCTTTTCAGCAGGAGCATTGCTGCCCCGGGGAAAGACCTGGGGACTGGGCCCTGCCCCCTGGCTACAGCCCCGCCCCCTACCCCCAATTTTCTGCCTGGGCCTGATCTAGCCTCTGGCTCCTGCTGCCACTAGACTGGCCGCAGATCCCTGGCTGGGGCCAGGGCCAGGGGTGACGGGCGCCACCATGGGCAGCCTGGCTGGGGCCGGGAGAGGCAGGGGCTGCAGCCGGCAGCTGGGACCCTGATCTCCAGCCAGGGATGGGGATGGGAGAGACAGGGGCTGCTCAGGACATTTGGGGCACTGGCGCTGGGACTCGGGGCACGTGCCCTGTGTGCCAGGTGCCAGTGAAGCCCCTGCTTTTCAGATACACAGTGAAAGTTATCAAGTTTCCCTTAGTCGCATTCCAGAAACTCACTGAAAGTTGCCTTCTAAAAGCAGTGGTTGCAGAAGAAACGCTGTCTCTGTTAGACTTTCTTCCCTGTTCCCTCACCACCATTCAGTAAAGAATTGAGAAAGATTCCACCCCAAAGAACATCCCCAGGGGAAAAAAGATTTCATGGTATTCCTAAGGTACAATCAAGATATTTCTGGATTACTTTCTACATCATAAATGGGTGAGGGGAGAGAGAAATAAGCCCAGCTTTTTTCCATTGAAGTTTACCTTTTAGAGAAATTTATATAATTAACAATCACATCTAGGCAGCTGGAACCACAAACCTATCTACATCTAGGTATAGCCAAATAAGATGTTCTGTATCTGTTGCTACACAGTGGAATTTTCCAGAGGAAGAAAGACATAAGAGAACAGCAGTAGTTACATCTTTAAGAGTTAGTCTCAATACAGAGGTCAAAGTACTAAATTGTCCATGCAATGTTTTTTGCCATATCATTGCGGAGGGGTTGAAGCTGAATAACGAGGTAATTATACCAAGAAATCCTGCTGTGACTGCATTTTTAAGATGAGGAAGGAATTTACATTGCTTGTTTATAGTCACAAATCCTCAGCATGTCTCCCCCTTAGCCTTCCCAGAGTTAGAAAGGAAGAAGCCATGAACCTTAAAGTTTTTTACTATCTATGTTATATACT
The DNA here is from genome assembly GCA_007922195.1 of Podocnemis expansa. Taxonomy (NCBI): domain Eukaryota; kingdom Metazoa; phylum Chordata; order Testudines; family Podocnemididae; genus Podocnemis; species Podocnemis expansa. The sequence goes on from ML682017.1 coordinate 9,762,744, forward strand.
CTATGGGGCAGGAAACTTGTCTTCTTCTATTTGTACAATGAGATTCAAGACTGTTCGTGCTTCATTTATTTACATTTCAGTAAATAAGTTCAGTGCAACAGATCCCAATTTCAGAGTAATAAGCAGAAGATCAACAATGGTACAAGCTATGTATTTAATTTGTTCTTTTGAGAAAAATATTTTCCGTGCAAGCAAAATATCCCAGCAATTTTACTCAGGAAAAAATGCACTGTGACAGCAAGAAAAAGTAAATCAAAAAGTCAAACATTTGTACAGGGAAGTTCCTCCTGTGGTGTGAACTGCCAATTGCTGATCTAGACAAAAATGCTTTTTGCACCCCTCATGAAGTTGGGTCCCAAATAAAGTTTCAGGCAATGTTTTCTACCTCTCATCATTAAACAGCAGAAACTTGGCCAGCCTGAGTTTCATAGAAACTATGCAAGAGTCAGGTTGTAGGGTAAAACTCTTTCCTGCTCCAGGCTAGAAATCAAAAAGCAAGGAGAGACTCCATCTCTCAGTAAAACACAACACAAACCAAGCCTGGAACACATCCAGCAGTCTTAGAGAAACTGCTTCTTTTTATTAAGCACTAACTGAACATCAGATTTTTAAGCTGAGTGTTCAGGCAGGATTCAAGTCCCTGTTCAGAGAATAGCTGTAGAGAAGTTCATGGTGTCTGTATAAGCCTGGGCCAGGGAGAGACCTGTGTTTAGTAGTTCCTGTTCCAGCACTTTCATCTTAGGCAGAGATCTTCACAGCTATTGGGTATTTAACTCCCACTGAGTTCCATTCGAAACCCAACTCCCATTGATTTCAATGAGAGCTGGATTTCTAATGAACTTCAATGATCCAGGTCTCAGTTCCCCTGCTGTAAAATGGCATTCCCTATCTCATAGCAATGTTGTGAACATAACTTCAAAGGATGCAATATAATAAGTTTCATGGATAGATACAACTGCGCTATTTTATTTGTTATTATATTTGGGAACCCAACCTAAAACAGGTTACACTTTAAAACCTTTTCCGTTCACATCACGGCTTTACTTTCCTTTGTTTTTTGGCAGCCAAATATTTAAGTGAAAATTTGGGTGCAAACCTTTGATCCTTTTTATAGTCTCTTGATCTCCTATAAGATCTTGATTTCTTTCCATAAGTTAGTAAATTTGACTACTGAAAGATAAAATTAAGAATTCTTCCATGAATTTTAACTTCTTTTATGAGTTAATGCTTGTCTACATGAAAAAGTTGTACCAGTTTAACTAGAAGTGAGACCTTAAACTAATTTAGTTAAACTGATGCAAGAAGGTGGCTGGACACTTATTTCAGTTATAGCCAAGTTTATTTCAATTTACTTTAAATCAATCATGAATCGATTTAAACTGAACTGAACTGAATGAAGCATGTCCACTATTGTACCATTTTAAGTCAGTCTGGAAACTGACAAGCTAAATAGGTGCAGTTTGCTCATGCAGGCCAGGGCATAGTTGCAGTCCAAAGCATTTCCCATTTTAGTTCTCAGAAGAGATGGATACCTTAGTGGTTAGAGGTGAGCTCAGTACTGAGTCAGAAGATCTGGATACTATTTCTAATTCACATACTGGTTTTCATGACCACAGGCAAACCACTCAACATCTCTGGGTCTTAGTATTTCAGTTTAAAAAATGGGGAATAATGAGCTTTTCCCATCTGCAGAGGATAAGGTTTAAAAAATCTGAAGTGCTTAGTTTCAAAGAGACAGCCCTGTTAGTTTAGTTCAGCCAAACAACCATGGAGTTCTGTGACATTTAAAGACTAACTAATTTATTTATTACATGAGTTTTCATGGGAAAAGATCTTCAAAGTGTCTGACAAAGTAGGATTTTCTCCCACAAAAGCTCATACAATAAATAATTTGTTAGTCTTTAAGTGTCACAGGACTCCTTGTTCATTTTGCTAAAGTGCTTAGAGATTCTTGGATGGCAAGAGCTAGAGCAGTGCAATACACTGTTAACAAAAATGTCTACTCTTCTAGAAATGTTTTTGCATGCAGCTGTAATTCAGCCACTTTTTCTTCCTTAAGGGTTAGTAAGAGTCCTATGTTTGTGACATCTAGGATATTGCTCTAGAAGTGTCTGAGTTTCCAAACTGGGTATGAAGACTACTTTTAGAGCTGTACAAAATTAAAACTAGGCAAAATTTGACTGTTTGTGTGTTTATTGCCAACTCAGATTTTAACTGAGGTGTGCCAAATATTCAACCTGTCAAGTCAGCCTGAATTCATTTTCGAGTGAACATTCACCATGTATGGTTTCACAAGGAAGGAATGAAATATTGTTTGTGTAAATGTGAACTTGCACACACAAATATTTATTTCCATACATTCTTAAGCAGTTTGCTCCATTTTTTTGTATATGTTTCCAGATGCAACTTAAATGACTATTTGAAAGTTTGGCTATACATGTCTATCTCATTAACATGACAGGAAAGGTATGGCAAGAAGAGGTAAGTGCAGGAGACCATACTGAAGGGTCAGACTTAAGAAACAGAGAACTACATTTCACATAATGTATTCCAGGGCAACCTGTTGTCATACATTTTTTAATATTACACACACATACCCTTTGTAACTTAACATCGCAGTGTGTTGGGCTCACTTACTACTATGTGAAGGAAAATGGCCTTCAATTAATCCCTCTCTTGCCTTACAACAGGGAGTTGGAATATTTTACAACTTTTGGCTAGAGAAAAATATAATAAATGCATTTTCCCAGATTCTCCCTCAGTTTCCCTGTCTATGCTCCAAAGATGGAGCACCTCCTTGCCTGACCCAACATGACCATCCATGACAGATGTCAGCTCGGTGGTGAGTGAATATATATTGCAATTCAGGAGTGAAACAGATGGTATCAGCAACGTAGGGTGTCTTGGTGTGGGAGAGTCAGCAGCTGCAGAAAGAGAAGACCTGAGGGAGGCATAGTAAGAGTCAGAGGTTGCATCCAAATTCTCACATAAATATTTGACTGCCAAAAATCCATTAACAAAGGAAAGTAAAGCACATCTTTTAGCACATCATGGGCTGTTTGTAATTTCATCTATTTGCTTTTTAAATAACAGGACAAAACAAGCCAGAGTCAGTTTTGTCTTGCAAAATACCTTGAAGTGTACATTGGCTCCAACCACTCCTATATTTTATATACATATATATAAAAACCAGGTAAACAGAGGTGGGGCAGGGATTGATTCTACAAACCATTACTTAACTGGCAATCCCTGCTCATGCATACAGTACTGATGGTGCTTTTTTTTAGTTGAATATCTGAAAATTTCTTGAGGCTGTGCTTCAAGATATATTTGTAATTCAAACAGCACACACACACACACACACACACACACACTTTTACCTATGCTGGTTCTAGCCAGTAAGCAGATGACAAGTAGACCAATGTGGCTTCACAAAGAGGTTCAGTTTCAAGTAAACCAGCTTTGTTTGAATCCTGTGGTTTTCCCACTTGAAGGCCTGTGCAGGACTGGATTATCTCAGGGGTTAAAGGGGCTGAAGCCCCAGGTCCCAGTCAAAAGGGGGGGGCCCAGGCTCCAGTTCCTAAAACCTCTGCTATCATTTGGTGCTTCCCACCCTGCTCAACACTTCCCACTCCGCTCAGCACTCCTGACCCACCCCAGACCCTCTGGTCTGCCCCTGGGGGTAGAACAGGCCAGTACCTGTTTCCTCTGCCCGGGGGCAGAGCCAGCTGCTGCAGCCTCTGCTCCAGCACAGCTCTGCAGGGCCCATGGCCCTGGGGGGCTGCACGGGGGCCACCATGCCACATGCCAGCTGACCCCCCCCCCAGCAGACTGGCCAAAGCAAGGCAGGGACAGGAGTTCCCTCTGGCCCTAGGACACCCCCACCCACCAACAGGGGGTACAAGGGTCCAGCCCCCACCATGGGGGGGGGCCTCAGGTCAGGAGCCCCAGTGGGGGGCAGCCTGGGACTGGTTAATCCAGCCCTGAGCATGTGAATGGTTTCTGACAACAGAATATGTTGTCCACTTGTCAGCCTAACTAGGGAGTGTCTGCCCAGCTCTAACTGATAGCGAGAAAATAATGAGCCACCTACAGCACAAAGCTTCCTCACCATCTGATGGCTGGTTCTCAAATATTTCTTCATCAAGAGAAATACAGGAGATCAGGTGAAGTGATCTAATGGACTCTTCTAGCCTTAAAAAAAAAAAATCTATTGTCTGTGAAAAAACTCTATTTTTCATGGCTTACTTTGGGGCAGCCATACTACGCTGGGTGGGAGGAAACAGCCAGCTTCCCTGAGCTACAGCAGGCTTGCCAGCCAATGTTCTCTCTACTGGGACATGGCTGTCGGCTGAAAGCCACCATTTACTCTGCTCAATGGTTTGCAGACCATTGTGGATTACTAATGGTCCTGGAGCTCCTATCTTTCCTCCACTTTTCAGCCTCTGTTGTTCAAGCACATGTGCATACAACGGGTGAGATAAAAGAGCTGAACTTCATCCTAAAATCACTGTAATATAATACTGGATGCCACCAAGTGCAACAAAAGCAACAAAATTCACCCACTACACAAGTAGAAGAGAGCTTGAATGGCTGCATATGAGATGTCAAAGTAGGGCATTCAAGGACACTCATCAGTACTTTCACCCACAGGTCCTGCTAGCTCCTAAGAATTGCATGTCCTCATTCATCACAATGACACTGCAAACTCTTATAATCTTCTGGCATTGATCAAAAAGTTCTATCTGCCATTATTGAAGAGAATCATCCTGGGTGTGCTTAGTGGGCTAGACTTTTCAGAGTGGCTCAGCATCCATAAGTGGAGCCAGATATTCAAAAGAGCTCATCATGCTGAGTGCACATTTGGTGCTGAGCTCTCTTGAAGATAAGCATCACTGTGGAAACAGCTGGGTCATGAACACTTTTGAAAATCTGGCCTCAGTTCCAGGTGCTGAGCACTTAAGATCTGTCCCTGAGCACTTATGAAAATCCAAGCCCTATGTGTGTGCGGCCAGAAGAACGCACTGAACCTAAAAGGGAAATGCAGGATGTATAGATTTAATGCAGTACTGCCAAGAGTGGCTCACTTGCAAGAAGCATGCCATGCACCTGTAGAATTTGCCTGTTGTTGTTGTGGGTTGAGGTGGCGGGCTGGGTTTCAGGGAACTCAACAATGTAGTCCCACTTCAGTTTAGAAGATTGAAACCAGAAGCAACAGTCTGGACTAGCATCACACCACAGGATCAGGCTGGAATCAAGGTCAAAGAGCCACGTCACATTAGAGCCAAGTAAGTCAGCTGAAGTGGGAGCCCCAGAACAGAAGCAGGGAGAGAAGTCAGGAGTGGAGCAGGGGATCCAGGAGCAAAGATAGGTGTCTGGAGCACACAGCAAGAGCAGCTTGCAGCAGCAAGCTGGGATCCACCAAGCTGCATAGACAGGCTTCAGTTGTTCCCTCTAGGTCTTAAACAGCATGGTTGGGCCAGTCAGGGAACACGGTAGGCTCTTCCAGTCAGGAACTGTGTAGACAGGTGATCCAGTGGATTTTAGAACATAGACGGCTCATATGCTACTGTTCCCTGCTTTGCTAGAGCTGACAGGTATAACATGGACATAGCAAGTCTGGGTTCCAGAGCCTCATATTTTCCCCCACTGCCCCACCAACCTCCTCTGTGCTCTTGTAACCACAAGAGATCTCTCCCCCAACCACCACCTAGTGAAGCCATTCTATCTTGCTTCAGTGGTTTTGTTTTCTACATGTTATCATCATGAGGAGCTGAGCACAGATAAGAAAGGAGGAGATCTACAAGGGAAACATAAATCATCAAAATAAAACCAAGGAAATTAGAACACCAGCTCATTGCCTCTTGAGGATGCTACTGACTGGCATAAAACCCAGTCACTGATCATCTAGCAAACCCAGAGCAGCAAATGCAGAGCCGGATGGTGGATCCAGCTGAGTAGACAGGCTATTGTAAAAGGAACAGTTCTGAGAACGAGAGCTGGTCTCTGGGCCAGATGATCAGAAAGCCACTGACGTCCAAAGGCAGTAGCTAGTCACAGATTTCCAATGACAGGCAGAACACCCCTTCTACCTGCCAGAGTTTCCAGGGTCTCCCTAATAGACATCATCCCTTGTGTGATTTATTTATTTGTATCTATTTGTGGTTACTATTTGTGGCTATGCTTTATTTTAATTTGGTTAGAAAGGGGGAGGGAGAACGCAACGGTAAGCAGCACAGTCAGTAGATACTGACAAATGACACATCTTGTGACAGGAGTATTAATCTTGGCAGCCCTCTCATGACAATACAGACACACTCTCATACCAGCACTTGTGTGTTTCGCCTCCTGAGAGAAAGGAGCAGCTCTAACCACATGGAAATCTCACACCACTGGCAGTGCTGTGGAATCATGGGGAACATGAGCAGGCCGAAGAAGTGCAAAAAAGAAAAAACTGGGGAGAAGACAAAATCACCTCAAATCTCCCTCCAGTACCACCTGCGTTTCCCTCTAGTGTTTGGCTGGAGTTCAACAGCTGCATTTTGTACAGTGGGAGATGGGTGACATGATCACTAGAGCTGGCTGGAAACTAGCATTCCCATTCCAGGGAAATTCTGAAACTAAAAAGTTCCAAAAATCTGAATGAAAAATTAAATTTTGAAATTTCCTGCAAAATGGGAATCCCCATGTTTTGTTTTGAAAATGCTGAAACAATATTTTGTTTTTGATTTTTTTTCCAAAACATTTCCAAGGCTTCTTGAGCTCCACTATGAAAGTGGAAACACGCAAGTTGAAAGTTAAGCTTAGCGGGGAGTGGAAAAAGGGGGATGTCATGGTGGGTGTCTGTTATAGACTGCCAGACCAGAAAGAGGAGGTAGATGAGGCATTTTATGGACAACTAGCAGAAGTTTCCAGATCACAGCCCCTGGTTCTCATGGGGGTTTTCAATAATCCTGACATCTGCTGGAAGGGCAATACAGCAGTGCACAGACTATCCAGGAAGTTTTTGGAGATTGAGGACAACTTCCTGGTACAAATGCTGGAGGACCCAACTAGGGGCATTGCACCTCTCGACCTGCTGCTCACAGACAGAGAAGAATTGATTGGGAAAGTAAGAGTGAATGGCAACCTGAGCAGCAGTGACCATGAGATGGTCGAGTTGAAGATCCTGGTCAAAGGAAGAAAGGAAAGAAGCAAAACGCAAACCCTGGACTTCAGAAAAGCAGATTTTGTCTCCCTCACATAACTGATGGGCAGGATTCCCTGGGTGGCTGATCCAAAGGGGAAAAAGTTCCAAGAGAGATGGCTAAATTTTAAAGAAACCCTACTAAGAGCACAGGAAAATACCATACCGATATGCAGAAAGAACAGTAAGTGTGGAAGGCGCCCAGCATGGCTTAGCAGAGAACTCTGCAGTGAGCTGAAACATAAAAAGGAAGCTTACAAGAAGTGGAAGCTTGGACAGATGACAGGGGAGGCATATAAAGATATTGCTTGGGCCTGCAGGCATAAAATCAGAAAGGCCAACAGACATTTGGAGTTGAAACTAGCAGAGGATGTGAAGGATAACAGGAAGGGGGTTCTATAAGTATGTCAGCAACAAGAAGAGGGTTAGAGATGTAGCTTGAGTTCTATCCCACCTGTTTCCATGAACCATAGCAATAGAGATGGTGTCCTGCAGCTCCCCTTGAGTGATGAGGCGCCGCAGTAGGATCCTGTTAATGGCCCTGGTGACCTGTATCAGGACGTTCCTGATGGTGGACCTGCCAACACCAAAGAGGTGCGCCATGGACCTGTACGACTCCAGAGTGGCCATCTTCCACAGAGCGATGGCCACTCTTTTGTCAATAGGTATGGCCGGTCTCATGGCGGTGTCCCTTTGGTGCAGGAGCAGGGCGAGTTCTGTGACCAGGTAGTCAAAGCTGGCCCTGGTCATCCGGAAATACCTCCGCCACTGGTCGCCCCCCAGGTTTGGAGCACTACCCACTCCCACCAGTCTGTGCTGGTCTCCCAGTCCCAGACCTGACGAAGCACAGAAGGGGGCAAGGGAAGTAGGTCTGCTCTGCAGCCCAGACGGATGATAGCCTGGGGCACAGACTGGGCACCATCAGAGTCTGCAAGCAGAGTGTCCCACAGCAGCAGGACACTCTGCAGGCGAGCAGAGGGTCTATTCCCTGTACGGCGATGGCTAGGCAGCTGGGCAGAGTCCATGTCTGTGTCTCGCAGTGTATTGCTAGCCAGAATGGACAGGGAAGAGAGGTTGGGGCCAGCTTTTATAGGATTGGCTGCCAACATGGCCCAGTGAGGGGGTCATGTTGCCACACCTCCCATGGTACCCTTCCCCTAAAGCAAAATAGCAAGTCCTGTGTTTGGACATGCTATTTCGATTCTAACTTTTCCCTTATTTTGATTTGATTTTTGGTTATTTCGATTCCGGTTATTTCAAAATAACATTTTTATTTCTAAATAAATTGTTTCTAAATAAGTTGTTTTGAAATAATGGGCTACGTGTAGACATAGGCTCTGTCTTTGGAGATATTTAAGGTCTGGTTAGACAATACCCTGGCTGGGATGATTTAGTGAGAGTGGTCCTGCTTTTAGCAGGGGGTTGGACTAGATGACCTCATGAGGTCCCTTCCAATTCTATGATTCTATGACCTACCTGGATCCCTAGGTGGAAAATTGGGTATCTCAGGGGTTGGTGCTCTCAGGACTTCTGGGCTGGTCAGGAGCCAGGGCTACTGAAGACCCTGGACCCCCGTGGCATCCAGGCTGTGATTTCCCTGTCACCCTGCAGACAGGCCACTGAGAAATCAAGCAGGTTTCCAAAAGAAACCAGCCTGTCAAGTAGGGTTCTGTCACATTTCCTGTCCTACCTGACTTTCATGGGAATGTCACTGAAATCAGCACATTCCCACATAATTTGTCAATTTCATCAGCTCAGTATTTTCTGATGGGAAAATAATTCATCAGAAAATTTCCAACCAGCTCTAATGATCATGCAATAGTGAAAGTTTTCAGTTATATTAGTCAGCAACATGTCTAATATCACTCCCTTAACATCACAAGGCAAGCAGCTGCACAGGCATTAAAAGGTGGAGGTTTGTTAGTGGGGAAAGTCCAGCTGTTTAGGTTTGAGAATGCTAAAGTTGACCTGTTTTGTTTATTCTCTTGGCCATTAATGGCCTTTGTCTAATGCACAGACTAATTGTTGGTTTTGCGCCTGTTATAGACAAAACCGTCTGTCATTCCAGTAAATCTGAATCTGTTACTGTAAGGCTGTCAAATAAATGTAGATAATGAAATAAAGATACATGTTCTGCCCAGGAACAAAAGACTGTATTATAAAGGGTACTCTGAATGGATGATAAAGCATGCAGACTGTGAGAAATGAAGACAGACACCAGCTTCAGACAGAACAGATAGTGAATAAGAAATACGCAGGCAGTTTCAGCCTTTGCTAGAACAGCTGGTCCATGTGGCAGGCAGAATCAGTGTATCAAACCGCAGTGAAACACAAGGAAAGGTATTGTTACGGACTGTAATAAGCAATGAACAAATAAATGCCACATGAGGCTTTTAAGTAACAGGCAGCACCTAATGGATGCCACAGACCAATATATTTTTCTTGCCACATAAGTGACATTAGGAGAAATCTGTCGTGGCAGCAGAAATAAATAGATAAAACAAGGCTGGTAGAGTTAAGATGCCATAATGAGACATCAGTAAATATTTAATGATGACACCTCATCCCTACTAGGGGTTTAAACCTGAGGAGAACTCAGCAAGATAGTGGGCCAGATTCTCAGCTGCTTTAAATCAATCTACACCAGCTGAGACTATGACCCATTGATTTCAATTGGAGACTGCAGTGACAGCTGCTAAACACCTCCAGGAATTAGAAATGAAGTGGCCCAGCTCATGGGCTGTATTTTAACACCTCTCTTGTGCACATGCAGTCCTTGCTAGTTGAAGTGACAGTATTGTGTGAGACAAGAATACTGTGACTGTGCTCCAGTGATAAATGTCAAAGGAGCCCTGTGACGTGTTCCTCCACCCCCAAATATACACCCTGGAATCTGTGAGAATGCCGCGTCCCCTTTAACTCTCCAGCCTGGGATAACTCATAATGCCTTGCCAGTGACAAGTAGCAAACCCCTGCAGAGGTTTGTCACTTAGCTCCAGCAACATGCAGAGTCCACCCCCAGCTATATTCCCTTGGGCTGCCTCTGGCTCTGTGATGTTGTCAGCAAACTACAAACCTCTAGCAAGAACAGTACTCGCACAGTTCCAAAGGGGCAGCTGTGTTAATCTAGTTCAGCAAAAGAAGCAGATTTATTTATCGCATGAGCTTTCATGGGAGAAAATCCCACTTCGTCAAATGCTTTGAAGATGGGGGAATTTACAGAATGGGATGAAAATAAATGCAAGATAGTAAGAGGTTCAATAAGGACAAGTGTAAAATCCTGAACTTGGGATGGAAAAACCCCATGCACTGCTACAGGCTGGGGAACGTTCAGCTAAGTAGCAGTACTGTAGAAAAGGACCTGGGGGTCATGGTGGATGGGAAGCTAGATATGAGTCAGCAATGTGCTTTTGCTGCCAAAAAGGCCAATGGCATACTGGGCTGCATCAAAAGAAGTGTTACCAGCAGATCAAGGGATGTGATCATTCCCCTCTATTCTGCACTGGTGAGGCCACATCTAGAATACTGTGTTCAGTTTTGGGCTCCCCACTACAAAAAGGACAGGGACATGCTAGAGAGAGTTCAGTGGAGGGCAACCAAAATGATTAAAGGGCTGGAGCACAAGCCCTATGAGGAAAGACTGAAAGCTTTAGGCTTATTTAGTCTGCATAAGAGAAGATTGAGGAGGGATTTGATAGCAACCTTCAACTACTTGAAGGGATGCTCCAAGGAGGATGGAGCTCAACTATTCTCGGTAGTCACGGAGGACAGAACGAGGACCAATGGTCTCAAATTACAGTTAGGGAGGTCGAGGCTGGATATTAGGAAAAACTTTTTTACTAGTCAAATGGTGAAGCATTTGAATGAGCTGCCTAGGGAGGTGGTAGGGTCTCCATCTTTGGAGGTGTTTAAGGCCTGGCTGGACAAAACCATGACTGGGATGGTTTAGTGGGAGTGGTCCTGCCTCTGGCAGGGGGTTGAACTAGATGACCTCATGAGGTCCCTTTCAACCCTATGATTCTATGATATTGAATTAGGTCATATAGTAACAGCAAATCAGAGCAATTGTTAAGATTCAAACACTGGGAAACAGCACACAGAGGAGGGTGAAGTCAAATTACCTGTTGTAATGGGAAAAGAAGCCATAGTCACAATTTAATCCTGCTTTCACACAATCTAATCTGCATATCAATTCTAATTCAGCTGTTTCTCTTTGAAGTCTTGATGTCCCACAGACATACACAGGCAGGCACACACCCAGTGAGGCACACCAATGCTTTCTCTAGCCCCTTATGAGCCAACAAGAGATAGATGCACCAGGCAGTTCCCTCTAGCTCTACAGCATTAAATTCCAGGACTGTACCAACTTGCTCTGGTCAGAAGTCCACCCAGAGTAAGTTCATAATTTATTTGATGGGAAGAGGTCATGCACCAGCCTTTGTTAACTAAGCACATTTCCCAAACACTACAACCCAGGCACACTGTTTTAAGGTAAAATTACAAAACAATTGACTACAGAAAGATAGATGTTAAGTGACTACATGTGGTAGATATGAAAGATCAGCAACTTACTAAAGAAATTAACATAAGTTCACAGTCTAACTCCACAAACAGTACAGGATTTAAAACCAGTCTCATCCTGTCAAATGATACAAATGGACTACAGATTCTTGATTCAGAGGCTGTGTCTGCTTTGCAGCCGAGCACCCCCACCCCCATTGAGAGTCCTTTGTCTTCTAGAGATATTTCTGCAGGTACTGAGTTGTGGAGAAGTGAAGAAAGGTGGTGATGTCACATCACTCCTTTTATAGCCGCTTACATTTTGGGGAAGACCTATGCAAGTGACATGACTATCCCCATTGGTCAAACTATCTGCATTATGCATTTGTTTCCTCTGTGAAGTCTTTTTCTTTGGGAGAATGGATTCCCCTTGATGAGCCATTGACACATTTCACTACTCTGTTGTTGTACCTGAAAAGCTAATTTTCAATGTTTCCTACCTCACATCTTTTAGTACTGCACACATAGCAAAGCTTCGTAGCTTTATACACAATGAGAGTGTGACCCTGTTGCCCAGAGTAGCCAGCTGAAAATGCCAGAATCAGAGCAGGCTGCGAAAGGAACAACAGATTCTCTCAGTATTGATGAGTAACACTGAAGTCAGGCTTCCCAATCAGTCACAAACAATGCTTCTGATTCTCCACACTAGCTACAACAAAATATACTCAACTTCCTTTACTGCATTTCAGCCACTGGTTCCCAATCAGCCATGGGTCTGGTAAAAAAATAAGTTACTTAGCACTCCATGCTCTTTACCAAAAGGCAGGGGTAAAGTATTATGTGGTGGGGCCTGGGACCCTCCTGCATGGGTTGGCCCCCCAATCCTCATAACCAAAACCCACCCCCTGCCCCAATACCCACCCCCCAGACACACACACCCCACTGCAGCCCCCCCCCCCCCCAAACACTTACCTCTGCTGTTTACAGGCTGCCTGACCAGCTAGAAGCTGCTTCCGGCTACAAGGTGCTCTGGCCTGCAGGAAGGAGACTCATAAACTCCCAACCTGCTGCAGCTCTCTGCTGGCTGGGCTTAAGGAGGAGCAGGATTTAAGGTGGAGCCGCCAGAATGCTCAATTTCGGCTGCTTGTGCTATTTTTAGGCGGCCTGGAACTCTGTATTCCGGTGTGTTCTTCTATTTTTAGGGGGCCCAGAACACTGCCAGCCTAAAAATAGGGGGTCCCGGAACTGTGTTCCAGTGCATTCTCCCTTACTTTAACCCCTGGCTGTCGGCTGAAAGATTGAAGTGAAGACAAAATGGTGGTGGAGCAGATGCCTTTTTATGTCCTTTGGCCTTTCCCATGATGTTTGTAGAATTTTACAGAAACAAAATGGAGTCCAGATTCATATGGACAAGTCCCAGTGACTCATCAGGTCTCTCCCTGGGTCCATTGTATTGATGAGTTTCCTTAATGGGCCATTAAGCAGACAATTGCTACAACCACCCTGCATCAGGTGTCTCCCAGAAACACAGCACAAATTAAAATACAGATATGTCAAACATATGCATAACTTTCAATTCAGACATGACACATACACATGAACAATATCGCCATATTTAGCAAACTGTAACCTTTCTATTGGTACTTGACATGCCATATATTGTATGAATTATTGCAATTTTGAAATATTGATATTAAATAATATAAATGGTCTCCATAATCTGGACAGCATTACAGGTAGCACATATAATCTGCCAGGATATTAATGTTCAACAGATCAAGACTTCTAAAATGAGACCTCACAAGGCATGGGTTGCACAAACATATTGGGATTATATAATAGTGGTGAATATGGGGGATTCAGAGTTCTGCTTTGAGATCGTGCCAGAAGCCCTCACTTTCAGTCATATGTGTGTTTAGAGAACATGCCTGAGAGCATACGAACAGAGGTTATACATTGATGCATAATTGTTAGTGGTCTGTAGGTCTCAACCAAATCTGTTTGTTAAATAGTATGGAATACTGCTAGCTTCCAATGGTAAGTAATCACCTCACTCCATGATGTACAACATTCTTAGAAAACCAAAAGAAATCTGACATCAGTTTACTTTGCTGGCACTGGTCACACACATTTCTCAGTTATTCAGTGAAAAGACTGAAACTTAAGATGTGTCAACCTATCCATAGTAATGTGATACAGGTAATTAAGCAATGCCTTCCACAGAGATTATTCACTGCTTATTTTATCACATTACACTTAATGAGCTTGGATGTGTGTCTGTCATCATGCACAATGGTCCTGTTATGAGAACATATGCTTCTTTGTGTGTCAGCTAGGTACTCATTATTGCCCTAATCAAAGGGAAATGACAATTAGCAGAAAAGTACAGTTGAAAGTTGACCAACAGCGAATAACAACATCACTATTAAAAACAAACAAGGAGTCCTGCAGCACTTAAAGACTAACATACTGCAGGACTCCTTGTTTGCTTTGCTGAACTAGACTAACATGGCTGCCCCTTTGGAACTTGAATATATCACCATTGCCTCCCTTCCCCCCACATCGAATCAAGGTGTTCGTCAGGGAAGAACTCATCCCTTTTAGAAGTCTGTCAGACCTGAGCTTTTGCTACCTTCTTTGAATACTGAAAGAGTAATTTTTTCAGGGACATCTTTACCAGATGTGCCTAAGTTAAGGCACCATTTGCCTTTTCCCATTGTAATTGTGCATAATTGGGAAAAGGAAGGTCTATGTTGTTAGCTAGAGCATAGTGCAGTAGAAATTTAATATCTGTAGTAGAAATAAGTCAAAAGCCAGGATCTTGAATCTAAACCCCTTCAAATTGCAAGTTTCAACAAGATGTGTTTTAAGTTTGAACTCTGCAACCAAACTCATGGTGACACTCTGTACCACAAAGTAGCACCCTGGAACCCCCATATTTGTCAAAGTCATATTATGATATGTTTGGTACAAAGTATGCCATTCGAGGTATCATTTTAAAAGTCTGGTTCTATTCAAAATTAATATCCTTTTGGATTGTATGTGCTATCATTATATGTGGAGTTAGAGTTTTGCTAAGTGTGTTAATGAAATACTTTGTAATGTTGGGAACACCCACAACCAGCTATTCAGTTACAGAATAGTCAACAATAGCCAGACAGGAAACTAAGAGCTCATCAACACCTGGTTCACTATCCCAGAGACTCCTTAAAGAAGGGACATACTCAGTGGAAACTGTTTAACCAATGGGACCTGACCCCACATTCCAGCAAGGATCTTTCCAGCAGCTGGGAGAAGGTATAAAAACAGAAATGGTGATCTCATCATTTGGCCTCTCTCTGCTCCACCTCCTTTTTCAACACCTGGAGAAACATCTGGAGAAAAAGGAACTGAACTGAGGAACAGTGGTTCCAGGCTAGAAAGGGAGTCCAATCTGTATACTGAAGAACTGTAAGCTTGTTGTAGCATCTGTCAGGGTGAGAAAAACTGTTTGGGTCAACTCTTGCTTAGATAAAAAGTTTAGGACTTAGAATGAATGTTCGCTTTTTTTTTTCCCCTCTTCTTCCCTTAAGGTAACTGTGTCTGACCTTTAAACCTACTAATTATAATAATTTAAAATCTATCTTTCTATAGTTAAACCTATTTTATGTTTTACTTTAAACACTTGGCTATTGAAGGAATTTTTAAAAATGGCTCTTCTTATCTTTCAGGTTGCTGACCCCTGGGATGGTGTGTACTCTCCACACTGAGGGAGGTGCAAACTACTTAATGAAGTAGCACTGCTCAAGGGGCCTTCAGCAGTGTAAGCTGGTACAATCCTGAGGTGTACACCCGGATCTGGTAGAAAATGGCTAGAGCCCATAAGCGGAGTGTGACTGCTTAATCTAGAGGGGCAGCCACCATGGGTGGCTTGTGAACCATTTGTTTGGGGAGTTAGTTCCCAGCCCTACACCTTCTGCCTAAAGCCACCCCCTCCTGTCACTGCGCTGCCCATTAGCTGCCTAAGCACCAGTCAGCCTATCCATGGCCCATGGGCCTGTGCCCCAGCACTGTGTCAACTCAACCCAGTCTGGCCCCAGGCTGGCCGGTTTGCCTCAGCCCTCAGAGTGCCCTGGTCTGCCTCATGCCTAGGCTGGCCAATGGCCAGGCCACCCCTGGTCCAAGAGCCACCAACTTGAGCTATACCATGATGCGTGTCCACCTTGCCTCCAGGCTTGCCAGTCCACCTCAGCCAGCCACCCACCTCCTGACTGGTTCCTGCTCCCAGCCCCAATGCAGACAGGTTGCAGTCACCTGTCTCCCATGGTCCAGGCACAAAACTAGGATCCTGGTGACAGCAGCCCCCTCCCACCTGGTCCCAGTGCACAGCCTGCTGGTCAGTTCCCACTCTCAGCCATCATAAAATCATAAATTGGGGGGCAATGTCCCCAATGCCCCCCTATACTGGAGCATCTCTATTCCTAGTTCATGAATGGCTGAGAAGTCATTCATGTAAAACAACAGGATGCATTTCTGCCTGTGGATCTGTGTGTAAGTGCAGTACTATCAGAAGTTTGGAGCTTGATATCAGCATCACAACGTGAGAGAGTGCTCAGGTTGCCGTTTGAAGGGCTCGGTGGTGCCACAGTCCAGCTGCACGCTGGGTAGCCCATCATACCCCCACTCAGTTGTTTTGGTTTGGAGTCAGATCAAAAACAAAAAGGAGCAAGTTTTAGCCTCTGGATATAGCTCAAGAAAGACAACAGAAATCTGGTGAATGTAACTGATCACATGAATTTTCCACCATATGAGGCTGACATCTCACAAGGACACTTCATAAGGTTTTAGTGTTTAATTCATACTCATTCCTGAACTTTAGCCTTGATTCAGCTTTGAACTGAACCTATTCCCATCCTAAAGCTAATCTGAAGCCAAACATTCTGTCCTCCACCCATCTCTAGACTACTATCATGAAATAGCCACCTATAAACATTTGCTAACACAGGATTTGCCTGATGAGCACCTCCTGGTGATGTTTCTGGGGAAAGTTCAATTGCACCCTCATCAAGTGACCTGTGCTCCACCTCTCTCAATTTCCGTCTGGTGCCTCAGCCCTCCAGTCAAGCCCCTCTGCTAGATTACCCCTTCTAGAGGAAGATCTAATCCAGGTAGCTCAGTCAGTGTCTGTGGCCACCACTAGTCCTGTTGCCACCCACTGACACACTACATCTTCACACCACCTTGACCCCCAACACAGTCTTTCAGGTCACTTGGGCCACATCCACACTATCCCCAGGTACCTCTCATCATTGTATCAAGGCTATGGACTCTAGCTCCTATAGAGATCCAGAAGTCCACACACAGTTATCTGTGGGCCTGCTTCCTACAGCCAACCAAACAGCACATCCACTCATCCCAAGCAGCAGGCAAAGACTACAGAGAGCTGTGGCTGCCGACTTCTTTTATACAGGGGTCCTGGTCCCTGACTAACACTGCAGCCACCAGCTCCAATTGGCTGATCCTTTTCCAGGGCTTTTAACCCCTTCCGTACTAGAGTAGGGAAACCACCCTGCTGCACCAACTACAGTGTTGGTGTTTAGGACAAGCATGCATAGCAATATCCTGCTCAAGATTCATTGCTGAAGATGCAGCAGACATCACAAATGAGGCATCTTCCTAATAGATGAATCACCTGTGCAGTAGGGGCCATGGCATTATTTCACTATTGGCCTACATACCCTAAGCTTCACTGTACCTTCAAGATATCGTAAATATGGACTCAGCAGGATTTATTCCATTAAAAAAAGGAAGCAAAACATAAGACATGCAGATATAACTTATTAGATTCATATAGAGAAGCTCACTATGGGGCTTAGATTAATGGTTCTCTACCAAGTCTGCCATATGGCCAGCAGCCAGGCAACATCCACCTCCTACAGCTGTTGTGTACAAAGACACAGCTGATGGTAGCTTGCTACTTGCTTTCTTTTGCCCCTGATGAAGCTGCTTGGACACTGACTGAATCTGGGTCACAGCATGCCATGAATTTACCACTTGGTTTTACTAAGATGCTGTCTCAATGGAACTGTTCATAGTTGACAATTTCTCGCTATCGATTTGATGTAATCTTGTGGACTCACTACATGTTTTGTGTCAGTTGATAGGCTGGTATACAGAGGTAAATCTTGTGTGAGTATTGCCGTGAGGATTCAGTCCCTCACATGAAAATACCAGCACATGTATGCAACATGGTCCTTTAGCCATCATCCACTGAATACCAAGAAGGTATCTGGAAAAGGTCACACACTAAAAAAATTTGTTAGTCTTTCAAAGTGCCCCTAGACTCCTTGTTTGTTTTGTTGAACTAGACTAACACGGCTACCCCTATGGAACCAGAAAGTATATTTGCATAGTACTGATGATCTCATAACTGCAGTATTGCTTCATAAACAACATGGCACTGTGATTTTCTGCACTGTTTCACTAGCGTCCCTACTTGTTACTGTTGTCTTCTCTATTGAGCTGCCGTTCCTGACACTTCTTTCATCCTGGATCTATTATGAATCCCCCTTGCAGATATCAGCTCCATCACTATGGTGAAGTTCTATTTTGATGTTTGAGTAGGGTTGGTGCAGCATGCCTCAATTTTGGCATTACTTTTATAGTTTTCCTTCTGAAAACTGAGAACTGAAGTTAAGTTGCTGGGTCTTTCAGGTCATCAGGGAAAACAACGATGTCTAGATAGAACACAGAGGTGAAGGCTCTGCCTGATTTCTCTGCTTCTCCACTTTCTGCTTGTGTCAGTTTGTGCAGTGCTTTGCCAATATGGAAATGCCACATATCATGTTAGAAGAACACGTGTGACCACTGCACTGGGCCATGTAGCGCTCAGTGCTGACATCCACGGTTTGCTCTTTTTTTCTTTCGCATCCCCTGTTGCCACATAGGGGCATATTAGAAAAACAAACAAACAATTGATACAAATCAAACAACACTCAGTACATCTCAGTGGTTCCCATCCACTGCCTGTGGTGAGTGAATGATGTTCCTTTGTCCAAGCACCACTAGAGGAGGTCCTACTGACTAGCTGGCTGGCAGTGCTGCTGAGAGGTAATAAACACTTTCAAGATCCTGAATAATCTACTCATCTGAATACAGAGCACTCTGCCTTAGGCACCATTATCCCCTATTCTGAGCCTGTAGGTGCTTTAGCAGGGCATATGTTATGTTGACTGACATACTGTAGGTTGCTTTGGTGAGTGTTTGCATGGTTTACGTTCTGGAGCTGTGATGTACAACTAAATGGCTGCCCTAATCTATTATGTATGAGTAAATTGCCTCACGTGGGGTGTGGCCATATTGACAATACAGCTGCATGTATAGCGTCAGGACAAAGGGCACAATTGCATCACTTGTGTGTAACAGAGTACACTTTGCAGTTTGCGGCAATAGCATGTGTCCATGTGAAGGAACACCAGTGGCAGTGTAACAGGTGACCCAACAGAGTGTGGGCAGGATGAGGGCAGTACTGGCCCTTCCATATGCCTTGGACAAATGTAATCACACTTGGAATAGGCCTGAGGCAGTACAGGAGCCAGAATGGGTGACTCCAGAAGTTCTTATCGGTGTTTTCCTATAGACCTCTGTTGAAAGTAAACCAGCTTGTCAGTTAAGCAATGCGATATTGTGGATATCTCCTTTTAGTTAATGTACAGAGCTATATTATCTGCTGTCCATTCACTATACTTTTAACTGTAAAGTTGGCTCCCTCCAGCTTCTATGGTGTGTTTTGGTTCAGGTAGTGGTGGTTAAAGAATGGAGCTGAGATCTTCCAAGGACCCACATGCAATGTTCCCTCTAATTATTTGTAGGCTGTGTGTGCAAAAAATTTCTTTGTGTGTGCAAAAAAATTTCTTTGTGAGCACCAGTATTAGCACTATTGAATTTTTTTGTGTGCACTTTATTTTGTTGTGTGCATGGGTTTCATGACCTGTGTGCATGCACTCATGCGCACAGCTTAGGGTGAAAAATGACTCACAGGCAGGCAGGCCAAATCTCATTGAGCACTCCAGGACAAAGTTAACTGTACAAAGTCAAGGGGATGGGGACACCTGACTGCCTTCAGCTCTACTGAAGTTCTCACTTGAGTCATAGTATTCATTGTCTAGCCTACAAATGCAGGGTTTTGTTCTTCATGGATGTATTATTTATCCATACATTGCAAGAGTCCTGTAGGTTTGCAGCCATTAGCCATACTGACTTCTTACAGGAGGCTGCAGACCAGCTTTAACTCCTCACTCCCTATTTGAAGAATTCCATTAATGGAAAGTAAGCTCAACACCAGTGCCGGAACTAGGTATGTTGGTGCCCAGGGCAAGCAGCATGAAATGCACCTTCAAATCGAGCAGTGAAAAAGAGCTTGTCAACTGAAACCACCCTGTAAAATGCAGCGCCCGGGGCAAAGCTCCAGTCGCTCTGCCATAGTTACGGCCCTGCTCAACACCATGAGTTACCACCACATTATGTCCATACACACAGAAATCCAAACTCAAAATCCTGTTAGACTTTTCCCCACTCCCTTTGTTCTGTCAGTCCATTATGGGTCTTTTTATCTGTCTTCATTCATATACAAGATCCAATGCTATGTTACCTTGCACTCCTACCCCACTGTTCTTGCATTGTTGGGATTTAGGTCCCCCTGTTATTGAATCACTTTCTTGTGAAATGGATTTGCAGTTGCTGACTCTGCTTTCCCTCTGTGTTGCTACCACTGATTGTGGCTCCACTTCTAAAGGATTCTTTCCCTCAGTCTCTTTTCCAGCAGGTGAAATTAATCAGATAGACAAGTTTGTGCAGCCAAACACTGCAGCCAAAGAACAATAAACTTTTCTCCCAGGTTAATATTTTCTTCTTTCTACAGGGTGGATTGAGCCTAGTGCTTACTAACACAAATGCTGTAGTAACAGTGACTTTTCTAGCTTGGTAAAATGATCTAATTCACCTCAGCTGGGGTGTTACGATCATACATCCCACCTGGACAAGTTTCTTGATTCCTTGCACTGAAGCAGCTAACCTTTCCTCTGCTCAGAGGGGAAGACTGTTAACCCACTCTCTTCCAATTCATCGAAAGAGCTTCCCGCCAATTTGCCAACACTAGAATACAGGAACCACCTCTAGCTAATGCTCTCAGCTTCCCACTTTCAATTTTTCATTCCCTATAAAGAAAAGAAACAGAAATGAGAACACTGAGTTCATGCAGTTTTGAAATGAAGTTAAATACTCTTCTTATTGTCACTTTGCTTTCAGTTAGTAATCATCTTATGACATGCTACCATTTTATGTGCCCTTTGGTATAAAAATAATGTCTATTGTTCTCAAAATCACACCTATTAGGAGAATGGTTGTCTGCTTTAGCTGCTTGTGTTTTTGCCACAGCTTTGTTTTGGCTGTTCTTTTACTGGGTCTGTTGTGCAACAAAGACTCATGCTTAGATTTCCTTAACAAAATGGGCAGTGTTTGTTTAACACAGAGAACAGGTGACTATCACGGGAAGTGGTAGAGATCATGACAACTAGTCAAGACCATTTAGAAGGTAGGATTTTTTTCTCCAAGGAAATTATGGAAAACTATGTCTCTAGACTTAACTGTAGGTGTAGGCTAGTATATTATTAGCAACAATATGGACAGATGACTTCACCCCTGTGCTCTTGCTTCCATTCCCACCCTTTGTCCCTGAATAGGCTCTTTGGGATAGGGACTTTCCTACTATTTGTTTGTACATTGCCCAGCACAGTGGGTCCCTGCTCTCTGTTGCAGTGCCTTGCCATTACTAAAACTAGATAGGTATCATCTATTTCCAGACACTTCTAGACAACGGGAACTGACAGCTGGTGCTCTAGTTAACCCATCAGTGATCATTAACTTTTTTAAATACAGCAGACTCCATTGCGTAAATGCAAGAAGACAAATGTGCAAATCTGGAGAATAATAGATAAGAGTAACAGTCATTAACACATCAAAGCCAGATAATACATGCCGGGCGGCTCAGCCTCTGAATCTGAATGTCTTCATGTGGTGTGGATTTTCTAAAATTTCCCTATCCAGCATTGTGCAGAAGAATATGCCTGTGGCGCTTAGCTCCCCATGAAGAGCACCTTTCTGTTTTAGCCTGCTTGGCACTGCGTTGGAGACACATTTATGCCAGCTATTGGGGAGAAGCCTGGATGGGACAGATCTAGCCAGCCTTTGCTGGACTCTGCTATAGGAAATAAGAAGGGCAGTAGCTAAAGTTCACTCTGGGAATTTCTAGGCTGTTGAATGTGAGGGTGGCTTATCTTAAGATGTGCCTATAACAAGACTCATGAACAGAAAAATCTTCTATCTGCAGCTATGCTAGTTAGGGTTAAAACTCTAGAGCTATTGTTCATAATAGGATTCTTACCTTCTGTAGACTCTTCCAGTTGAGGATCCTGAAGTTCTTTTAACAATGAAGTTTCACAACACCCCCATGAAGTAAGAAGTGGCAAATATTATCACTGGCTACCGAAATGTAGAAATGTCAGATGTGGCATGTTGAAGTTTAACAGTTTACAGGTGTGCTTTAGAGACCTTTAGTGCAGGAAATGTACATTTGAAACTGGGGATTTGCATAGACAATGAAAAAAATGACCTGATCTGGAATTGAGCCAAGACATCAGGCTTAATGCTCTTTTCCTTGGGAAAATTACCATGGGATTTGTAATAGCTGTGAGCATTCTAAGTCCTGTCCAAAAGTTGGGCACTGCAGCTGCCCAGAGCTCTCTAAAGTCATATTGTAGTATTAATGCCACCCTGGCAGCAAAGATATGCATGCCAGCTGCTTAGTCACCCACACCACTTCTTATAGCACGTAAGTAATTTTTGGAAGTCTCCCATTCAACTTCCCCCACCCACCAAAACAAATAAACAAACACCACCACCCCAAACCAGCCCTGCTTTTCTTGTTGGGATCATTGGTATCTTCTCATTCCTAAAGATAAAGCAAAGAAGCTTTTTCCCAGTGCATGGCATTACACAGCTAGGCATATTTAAGGCATTTTACATTCTCTTTTTATGCATCCATCACCAGGGCTGTAACTACACATTTGGGCACCTGGGGCAAACATCTCCAAAGGCGCCCCCCATCTGGGCCCCATCCACCCTCTCCCCCCCACAGCCAGAGCTGGGGTGGGGGGGCCCTACCTTGCCACAGTCAGAGCCAGGCAGGGTGTCCTACCCTGCCGTGGCCAGAGCCAGGCGGGCAGCAACTTCTCCAGCTCCAAAGAGGAATGTGCCTTTCTCTTCAGGGCCAGGAAGGCTCTGGTGTGGCGCCCTTTCAAATTCATGCCTGGGGCTTTGCCCCATTTGTCTCACCATAGTTACGGCCCTGTCCATCACTGGCCACAATCCAAAAGAGGATACTAGGTTAGATGGACTGTTGGAACTGCCGTTCTGGAACAGATCAATATAAATGATTCCATAGCTGGATCTTTTTCCTTAGAAAGCTATCCTTTGAGTAATGATTTCTCATTTCACCTTACTCATGCAATGGTATTGCTTTAATAAATCATGAGGACATCAGGACACTGAAAATGGCACCACTTTAATGCATTGTCACGGGAGCCCTGAGTTAAGCATGCAGCCAGCTGAGAAAGAATAGAGTTAGGTTTGAATCAGTGTAATTATATTCCAGGTAATTTACTAGTGCCAGAATGCTCTTCATTACCACCTTTAAAATCCATACAAAATAAGTGCACACTTGTCTTGTGAAATCTCATGGTCTGATTAACTTGGTTCAGCCAAGAAGTCACAGTGGCTGCTTCATTAAGTTTCCAAGCATATCATTTTTTCAGGGCCGGATTAATGCAGAGGCTTTTCCAGGCTAAAGGGGGCCCCACAGCCCTGCAAAAATCTGGCCCTGAGTGCTACCAGCACCTCGCTGCCTGCTGCTGGATGGGGACCACTCCTCTGGTCTCCCTGCCCTGCAGAGTGCTGCTGCTGTCAGGTTGCAGGCTGTGGTGCTGGCCACTCTGCCTCATCCCACTCTCCTTCCCTCCCCTACCAATTGTTGCATACACCAGCTCACAAGGGAGAAGGAGTCCCTGCTCCTGGAGCACTGCATTGCCCGCTGGCTGGTCTGCCCTGGGGCCCCCAGCAGGTCTTGCAGGACCTGCTGTGGCAGAGCAGTGAGCTCAGGGGCAGGACAGGAGCATTGCAGGGAAGGCTGTGACTGCTTGGCTAACACCTCTGCTTAACATACAGAAGGTCCTGGGTTCAATTCCCAGGGGATTGGACTTGATGATCTCATGAGGTCCCTTCTAGCCCTATGATTTGATTTGATTCTCTGGCTTGAGAGCTCCAGCCACACCACCCCCAGTGCTGGTGGGCCCCTCCAAGTGCCAGACTGCCTCAGCTATGCAGCTTGGTGAGATCTGTGGGTCCCCCCACACACACACTGCTGGTCGGGCCCCCTTGCAGCTGGCCACTGCTGTGGTGGGGCCGGGGCTGGAGGGGTATGAAAGTGGGCAACTCGGGGCCTCCAGGCACCTTAATCTGGCCCTACATTTGCTGGCCTGAAAGAAGCTTAGGGTATATCTACGCTGATAGCAGCTAAGTCACCACCATCAGATCAATTTTTCCAGATGGACTGAGCAGCCAGTAAAGACATGCTCAGTCGAGCCAGAAGTTGATCTAATAAAACCACCCCCCTTCAAGTGGTGCAGGCTTGCAGTGCTGTATCGAAGGGAACACATTTCCTGTTGGCATAGGACAGTGAGAATGCCATGTAGAAGGAAATTTACAAAGTTGACGGGAGTTACACAAGCTATTTTGTGTAGCTTGCGTAACTCCTGTTGACTGCTGCCAAACTTTGCCAGCCATGTAGACTGGGCCTTAGAGTCTTGCTGCTGATTTACTTTCTAATGCAAAAACTACAAGCTTCATGAAACGAAAGGTTTATTTCCTTTGTGCCTGATCCAAACCCCTTTGAGAGCCTTTATAGTGCCCTCTGTAGACTTTGGATCTGGTCCTACAGGTTTATTCATTCCATTCTGCTAGAACAAGATGCATCAACCTTCACCTCCTAAGACAGAGATAGCATAGTACACCGGAGAAGACAGACGTTTATGAAGGGAGATGAGAAGGAAATTCTTTCCCCCAGTCCATTCTCATTTCTTTTCCTCACTGGCACTTATCCATTCAGAGCTCAGTAGTTTAGCAACTGTCAACAAAAGGTTCAGTCATCAATAAGTGATGATATTATTGTGTCTGGTATAACAGATGGTTCTGCTTTTGCTGCATCCTGACTCTGAAATGAACAATGCTTGAGAAAGAAAAAATAGTTTGAAGAGTCCAGGATAACATGAACATTTCATGAAATGTGAGCTCCTTAATTAGGTCATACCAGGTTAACAAAGTCTGGAGAATTTCATGGAACAAGGAAGAAGCACCCTTCCTCCTCTCCTCTGCTCTCTCTTCTTTCTCCTCATTATTTCTTTTGTTCCTAAACAATAGCAGTCTCAATTGGTATTAATATGGTTAAGCAACTGGCAGACACCACCAGCGCATGTTTGTATCACTCTTTTCTGAGACTGTCTGTTACAGTAAAAATAATCTGGCTGCTTTTAAAACCAGAATAAAGCTAGTGAGAATATTAACATGGAGAGGATGTTTCACATTCAACACTGATGGAAACAATATAAAGAGATGGATAATTATATCTGAATACTGATTTTTCTTTCTTGTATTAACAGATCAGAATGTGTTGCTTGTTGCATAACCACTTTAATATGTGACTAGATTGCTTGTGTTCTTACCTAGCAGTAGTACATACCAGGAGACAGCCTGCAATGGGGGAGAGAGGTCGTAAAAAATTAAAGGAGGCACATTTTAGGATAGATTATTAATTTTGTATTGCAGTGGCTCCTGAAAGCCCCAGGGCTGGGCCAGGAACCCACTGTACTAGGTGCTGTACAGACTAAAAAAGACAGGTATGAGCCAGATTTTGTGCTCAAAAATTTATGAACTCCCGCTGATTTTAATGGAAATTTTTTGCAGGTACCTATCTAAGGGAAGATCTTGTCCCTGTTAATGTTGTGCAAGCAGCTTGTGGTTTTACACTGCACCTGACCAGGAAGAAAAACTTTCTGTCCGTTTGTAGAATGGCAGCAATTCAGAAAGGAACACTCAGTTGAGCTCCACAGTGCAATCAGTGTTTGTATAGTAATTTGATATTCTCAGATAAAAGCCACTGCAGGCATGGGAAGCATTAGGAACCCAGGTGGAGTTTTTAGAGGAACATTTTCTTGCTTTATTTTTTAACTCTTTTATTACTGGCTCTCTGCAACTTCTTTGTGGTTCTGCAGAATTCAGTGGTGCTCTTTGATGTGCTGATGTATCCCTGGATGGCAAGCTTTTCAACAGGATGACACCCATGGGTCAATGCTGGATAGGCAATCTACCTAGTTTTCAGGAACCTTAATCAGCAGAAAAACACCTGAAGGACCGTGTATAAGTGACATCTTTAGAAGGGTGAGATTGGCAAACCAATAAAAAGCAATTTCATTCCTTTCTTAACCCGTAAGAGTCTTCCAGAAGAGTTGCTGCAGTAGCAGAGACTTAGGGACTTTACCATTTTACAAAAGCTCTTCTTTGGTTATCAGACTGGAGCTTGCGCTTCTAATTCACTCAGGAATACTCAACTGAACAAAACAATGATGTCAGACTTCCATGCCATAGTATGCCTTCCTGTGGACTGCAGTCTTCAGTTGCATTGGTGCCAGGAGCAGGGAAAGCCAGGCAGAAGAGAACAGTTTACGATAATAGGCTGTCATTTTTATAGGGCATTGTATCCTGGTCATTCTTTTTTCTCAAAGCATTTTAAACCATGGTTGAATTCAGCCCCACAGCCATCTTTCAAAGTGGGTAAAAACATGTTCTATTTTAGAGATGGGAAAACTGATGCAGAACAGTTAAGCAATTTGTTTAAGATCACATAGGGAGACCACAGCAGAAATAGGACCAAGACCCAGTTTTTCCTTGTAGCTAGGGCATGTCTACACTATCCTGCAGTTTGGACCATGCAGGTGTGAATAGCAAGGTGCACCTGCCCAGAGTGCTGTCTGCTGTGATGCCCCTGCAGGTGTATGCTGTTTGTGCAAATTAAAAGGTTCCTAGTTTGCATTAATGTAGTCAGCTTCAAAAAGGATTACATTAATGCAAAACAGCAATGTATTAGTTGGTGCCTGAAGCATCCTACACAGAGGAGTTACTGTGCAGCATTCTGGGGCTCCCTGCTATTCATACCCCTACAATCCACCCTACAGGACCTCTGAACATGCCTTCTGTCATGTAATATAGCCACAAGACTATCTACCCTCTTATGCCAATGTCATGCCAGTAGAGTGTTTGCTGGGTAAAGATGGCATCACAAAGGACCCCTCTCCAAATGGGATTGTCAAAACAGTTGGAGTAACCTTGCCTGAATTGGGGTAAGGTCCATTCCAGAGGGAAAACAATCTAGTCTAAATCAAGGCCTTCCCTCTCATCAAGAAGACAAAGGAAATTTCTTTTACCAACTGAGAAGCCCAACAATTTTCCATTTCCCTAAGGAGAAACTTATATTTCTAGCCTCAGGACCCCCATTACCCTTTAGAAGTATGTATCCTACTGACCAAACTAGCTGTTTCTGAGGTCTACCACCTCCCTTTATGCCCTGTACTATGCAGATTATCGACTGCAACCACCTTTCTCCAAGGCTGACTTCTAAAAGGGGTTGCAAATTGGAGTCTGTTTCTATTTGTGTACTTCTATGGCATCACCAGAGTATCCTTCACAATCTTTAATGCATTTATTCACTCTGAGAGGTGGGGAAGTGCTACTAATTCTGTTTTATGGATGGGAAACTAAGGTACAGCATGAGGGAAAAGGGACTTGCCCACTGTAACACAGGAAATCTGTGAGGATTAGGGAATTGAATGCCATCTTCTAAATCCTATACTAGTACCCTAACCACAGGACCATATTTCCTCTCATTCTCTGTCGCCATCGCCAGTGTAGACTTTTAGCCCCTTCCTGTTCTGACCTGGTATGAATTTTTACATCCTATCTCATCCCTATTAAGATGTTCTCTGCCAAAATTTATAACTTGATTTTGGAGGCTGCAAAGGGCCACTGCAACAGTACTGCACAGAACTTTGGACCTCTGGAAATTTGTAGAAAACTACATGAATAAACTGACTGTAGTGTAAAGAGGTCTCTAAAGGGCTCACATCTCCCAGTTCCATTTCAGGAGAGATGAGATAAGCCCCCAATCTCCACCAGGCACAATGATTCTGTTTGAATTGTCAGGTGTCAAGCCTGCAGCAAGCATAACTGACAAAAAAACTCATATCCTGTTGAAAGAACTGGTTTCCCTGGTTTTACTGTTGTGACCTTTAGACTGAAAGGATCTTGCAATGTGCAATTATATGGGAGTGAAAAAAGTCTTGCAGCCTTTCATATTGTTCCCCATTTTATGTACTATTGGCAGAGTGTCTCTGGGACTGCTCTGATGCGTAACAGGCATACTCTATTCCTCGCTTGAGTTTCTCACCTGTCAGTGGCAGCATTCTAGCAAATGTTTATGTCTTACATTTGGAATCTTAATCATCTGCTTTGACAAATACAGTGTATGCAGACAAGTTGGAGGAATAGGAATAAGTGTGTGTCCAGAGCCCATTTCAGATGTGCATAAACATTGTATTGGCTTATGCGCTTTGTTATAATTAATATGTCATTACCATCACCTGCATCTTCAGTGGCCCATGAAAAAAATAACCTGGTGGTTTCAATGCATCTTCTAGGGCAGTGGTTCACAATCTTTTTCAGGCTGGGGATCTCTTTTTAACAAAAAAAAATCTTTGTGGCCCCCTGGCTGATTATGTAATCTGGCCCACACCATTCTGGTGGCACCACTGGGACAACCAGCGAGCAGCACTGCCACCACCATTGCCCGTGCTGTTGGGGAGCCAAGCCGCGGCAGCTATGGCCCCCTGCGCTTGCCCCTGCCGGGCAGCTTCCACGGCCCTATCCGCCTGCCAGGATCTGGCCATGGCAGGGAAAAGGCAGCCCTGGCAGGGAGCATCAGACCTGTAGCTGGTTTCTGGCCCCAGTAGGGAGAGGCTCTGTGGACCCTCTGCAACATGTCCACGGACCTCTGGGGTTCCCAGACCACAGGTTGGGAACCACTGTTCTAGGGAACACCATGAAACTCCTCAGTGTAAATGGCATCTTTGATGGTGGTCTCTTAGGCTATGTCTACACCTAAAAGCTTAGTTCAGTAGTTCAAAGTTAGTTCAAACTAACCACTTTTTTAGTTCAAACTAACTTTTTAGTTCGAACTAAAAAAGTGCGGCTAGTTCAAACTAAAAGTTCAAACTAAAAAAACAAGATTACTTCAAACTAACCACTAATTCAAACTTATTTAGTTCCAACTAGCAAGACAACATCATGTTAGCTCGAACTAGCCAAAATGGCAAGTTCAAACTAAGCTGTTCGTTTGAACTTACTGTTTGAACTAAATGGTTCAAACTAAGCTTTGGCTAGTGTAGACATGGTTCAAATTAGTCTGGACTAAGCTTGCCTAGTCCAGACTAATTTGCTAGGGTAGACATAGTCATAGACACCACATGTGAATGTGCACAGAGATTGAGCCATCACTGGCGATGGTCCCATCAGGTTATGACTGAGGTCTTGTGATAGCTCAATGTGGAGAAGCTGTACCTGTTTTCTGAATAGAGGACTTCAGTGATCTGGTTTGTCAGTCGGGTACATTTCACCCATACTACAAGTCTTTGAACCCCTCCCCCGCCTTAGTAGAGAACTGCAGTATAGTCTGGGGTGCTGTCTGGATGGGGTGAGAGTTTCACTTTCCTCTGAAGCATCCAGTCTTAGCTGTTTCTAAGACAGGACACTACAGAGTTTTAGGAGCCCATTCCCACACTATTTACTTAGGCAAAGCTCCCATTCCATGCTGCGTAGCTCTGCCTGAGGGAGGATTCAGATCACAAGCATCTTTCACTGTTTGGCCACCCCAAGTGATGGACATACTAAGAATAGAATTCTGCGGATACTATGAGTAGAATAAAACAAACAAGGAGTCCTGTAGCACTTAAAGCCTAACAATTTTATTTAGCACATGAGTGCTCATGCAATAAACAAATATGTCAGTCTTTAAGTGCCACAGGACTCCTTGTTTGTTTTACTGAACTAGACTAACATGGCTGCCACTTTGGAATATGAATAGAATACAATAATCTCAATGAACACTATGGATAGAATAGAATCACCTCAATCCATGAGTAACCAGGACTCGGTTTTCCCTTTTATTTATGAAAATATGGACATTTTTTCACTTTAAAACAATTTTATCAAGAATTTTTATACTTTTAAGTATTGTTCAATGGTAATTTGACTTCCAGGAGTGTCAGTGTATGACCTTCTGGGAACACATTAGGCCAAAGAAGGCTTAGGTCATATACAACATATACTCTCCAGGTACTGTAGGAAAAGGCATGTACGGTAAATCAACAGGGCAGATGGGGTAGAGGAGGCATGCGAGACTTTGATTGGTTGGTCAGGGACACTGGAGCTGGTGGGAGCATGTGTCTGGGATCCAGGGAGGCATGGAGGCTAGTTGGGTGGGAAAGCTGGGACAGGAGGCTTGGTATGGTCAAGTGGGGAGAGGGAGGCTGGCTGGAACAAGGAGTCTGGGGTGAGAGGAACGGGAATGATGAGGGTTACTAGACAGGGACCAGAATTTAATTATCTGGAGGAAAAGGGGGACTAGAACTCATAGAATAAGAAGACTGGGACTAGAAATTAGTTGGGGAGACTGGGAGACAAGGAGCTGAAATTCGGGAACAGAACTGAGACAAGCTGGACAAATGGATGTAAACTGATAATGGACAAATTCAGGCTGGAACTTAGAAATTTTCCAACTATCAGAAGGGTAAGGTTCTGGAACAGCCTCTCATTGGGAGTTGTGAGTGCAAACATCTCAATTACTTTAAAGAGAGAGCTGAACAAATTTATGATTAGGATTGTAGGACACCGTTGTTTGTGATGGAGGGAGCAAGGCTCTACAGCACTAGGGATCACTTTTGGTTTATGTATTATGTGCCTAAAAACTCATGCTTCAGGGTTTCAACTGGTCCTCTGAAAGGGTTTCCTCCCTCCTGCCCCCATCACTACTAATGTATTCTGGAAAGGTTGCTTGTTCATTTGTTTGTTTGTTTATTGTGGTGTTTTGGAATACCTAGGGTCATTGGGGTTGCCATAGTGATAAATGGGAGAGTCGTTTAGGTGCTAGGAAAACCTGTCTGTCTCCTCTCTCTCTCTCAGTTCTCTTTCAATAAAGACTTCTTATACAGCTCTGAATATGCTGTCCTCCTTATTGGATTATAATCTCCCTTAAAACTCTACATCTGGCAACGAGGATGGGATATGTGATGGAGTGGCTATCCTCAACAATCCTGGCAACTCTGGAAAACCAGAATACAATGTAAGAAGCAAAACTTTATTTTACTGCTTGCATGGGGGTTGGGTTGTAGCTGTGAAAGCTGATCTGTTTGCCTAAGGGCTAGCTGGCTATTCTGAAAGCTGATCTGCCTGCTGTTAAGAGAAGAGACAAACAATAACCACAAGAGGGCATCATGGCTTTACTTACTACAACCTTTGAAGCATATGATCATTCAGCAGCTTCCTGGCAGACATATACAGCCCAATTTCAAAATTTTGTAATAGCAAACAACATAACTGATGAGAAGAAGGTACCAGTTTTCCTAACGGTCATTGGAGTTAAGACTTATAATTTGCTATGTGATTTGCTTTATCCGGAGAAGCCAGAGCAGAAACCTTATGGGGACCTAGTGGAAGTTCTGGGAGCACATTTTTCCCCAAAACCACTAGTAACTGCCGAGAGGTATAGGTTCTACCAAAGGAACCAAGAGGAAGGTGAATCAGTTGTACAATTTGTAGCAGCTCTGCGGAAGCTGGCAGCACACTGTGACTTCAAGAACATGTTAGAGGAAATGCTGTGTGACAGGCTGGTGTGTGGCCTGCACAGTGAATCAACACGAAAACGCCTATTGACTGAAGGTCAGCTCACCTTGCAGAAGGCTGTGGAAATTGCAGTCTCCATGGAATGCATCACCCAAGACATGCAACAGATCGGGGTCAGTGTCCGTAAAGTATCCCTACAACCTGCCCCCAGGGCACCGGCGAGACAAGAATGTTACCGGTGTGGGAAGCAGGACCACCTCGCATCTGAGTGCCAGTTTAAGGAACTACTGTGTCGACAATGTGGTAAGAGAGGGCACATTGAACGTGCCTGCAAACAAAGGAAGGGTGAGCCAAACAGAAGAGGCAGACCTGAGAAAAATGGGCCGTTGGTTTGGCAGACTAAGAGGGAAATTCTGCATGGAGTAGAGCAGAATACAGGTGATTATAGTGACACCCAATTGAAAGATGAAGATTCCCTCCATGTTTTGTCTATAACAGCTGGCCCACTTAAATTCTGGGTAACACCTGTGTTGGAAGGCAAACCTACACACATGGAACTGGACACTGGCGCAGCAGTTTCATTAGTTTCTAACCTTGTGTATGAGAAGGACTTTAGACATCTGCCACTTAAGCCGACAGTAGTCATTTTGAAGACATATACTATAGAGACTGTTCCCCTGTTGGGTACTATTGATGTGAAAGTAGAACTCAATGGACAGACCACAAAGCTACCACTGTTTGTGGTAAAGGGGAATTACCCAGCCCTAATGGGACGATCTTGGATCAGGAAAATCCAACTCGATTGGTTACAAGTGCATCAATTGACTAAAGAAGAAATGAATCTAGCAGCGGTACTAACGAAACATGCTGCTGGTTTTGGTGAAGACTTAGGCAGTATGAAGGGAATCACTCTGAAATTAAATATAAAGCCTGATTGCCAACCAAAATGTTTGAAGGCCAGGATGGTGCCATTTGCCATCAGACCCAAGGTGGAAGAAAACTTGGAGCGGTTAGTCAAAGAGGGAGTCTTGGTGCCAGTTACTCACAGTCAGTGGGCGACACCCATTGTCCCAATAGTGAAGAAGGATGGCTCCATTCGGATTTGTGGAGATTTCAAGGTCACTGTCAACCCAGTGTTATGTGCAGAACAATATCCTCTTCCCCGCATTGAGGACATCTTTGCAGGTTTGGCGGGAGGACAAAAATTTAGCAAGATTGATTTGAGTCAAGCGTACTTACAGATGCATGTTGAAGAAGAATCTCAAGAATTGTTGACAATCGTAACACATAAGGGGTTGTACAGATACTGTCGTTTACCTTTCGGCATTACTTCAGCCCCAGCTTTGTTCCAAAGGGCAATGGATCAGATTTTCAGTGGTTTAGCAGGAGTACAGTGCTATCTGGATGACATCCTGGTCACAGGCAAAAATGAGGAGGAACACCTTACGAACTTGGAAGCTACTCTGCAAAGACTGGAAGAGTATGGTCTATGTGTTCACAGAGACAAATGTAAGTTTTTCCAGCCCTCAGTTGAATATTTAGAACATATAATTGATGCTGATGGTCTCCATAAGTCTCCAGCCAAGGTTAAGGCTATTGTGGACGCTCCGCTGCCTCAGAACGTAAGCCAACTTCGCTCTTTTTTAGGCTTACTAAACTATTATGGCAAGTTTATTCCACAATTAGCAACGCTCCTGAAACCCCTACATGAGCTTCTGGGGCCGAAAAAGGCCTGGAACTGGACTGAAGCCTGTGATGTTGCATTTAATGAAGCTAAATGCTCACTGGTAAACTCTAAGGTTCTCACACATTTTGACCCATCCTTGCCTCTACAGTTGGCTTGTGATGATTCCCCTTATGGAGTTGGGGCTGTATTGTCACATATTATGCCTTCTGGTAAAGAGAGGCCTATTGCTTTTGCTTCACACTCCTTGACCAAGGCAGAAACTAATTATGCCCAAATTGAACGCGAAGCGCTGGGCATTGTTTTTTGCGTTCAGAAATTTCACCAGTACCTGTGGGGAAAGAAGTTCACACTTCTCACTGACCATCGACCCCTGACATCAATTTTGGGGCCACACACAGGCATCCCACATTTGGCTGCTAGTCAGATGCAATGATGGGCATTGATACTTTCTGGATACACATATGAAATCAAGTACAGGCAATCCTCTTTGCATTGCAGTGCTGATGGCCTTTCAAAGCTACCCTTACTGGCACACCGTCAGGATCTGGGCCAGGAAGGAATCTTTTACTTTGAACAGGTGGAAAACACACCCGTCACGGCTTCTCAAGTGAAGAAAGCAACACGGGTTGACCCAGCACTCTCACGAGTTATGGATTTCATGATGCATGGAACGTTCTTACCTGACTCTCAGGTCTCTCCTGACCTCTGCCCCTATGTGTCTACGAGGACAGAGTTATCGACCCAATCCGGGTGTTTGTTGTGGGGTATGCGTGTCATTAGCCCACCTTCATTAAGACCACGTTTGTTAGAACAGCTCCATTCAAGTCACTGCAGCATAGTACGCATGAAAGAAATTGCACGGAGCTATTTCTGGTGGCCGGGCTTAGACAAGGCCATTGAAGAAACGGCTAGAGCTTGTACCTCATGCCAGAGCGTCCGGAATGCACCTCAGTTGGCACCTCTTCACCCATGGGATTGGCCCGAAAGGCCATGGCAACGTATCCATGTTGATTTTACTGGCCCATTTGAAGGATGTATGTTTTTAATTGCTGTGGATGCCCATTCAAAATGGCCAGAAGTCTCGGTAATGCAGTTCGCTACTACGGAATCCACTATTCAGACCCTGTGTGACTTTTTTAGTCGTTATGGTCTTCCAGAACAGCTGGTGACTGACAATGGACCACAATTCGTTTCTCAGGATTTTGAAACTTTTATGAAGGCCAATGGAATACATCACATCAGTTCAGCACCGTATCATCCTTCCACCAATGGACTTGCTGAAAGGTTTGTACAGACTATGAAGCAAGCTTTAAAATCTGCAAAGGGACGTTCACCTCTTCATAAGCGTCTGGACAACCTCTTGTTGTCCTACAGAAACACTCCACAGGCTACAACTAAGGCATCTCCAGCTTTTCTTATGATGGGATGGCAGTTGCGCTCTTGCTTTGATTTGTTGAAACCACGAGACACACGGCAAGTGGTTCAATGCCAACAGCAGGACCAGGTCAGCAGACATTCACCAAGAACAAAGGGCCGCACCTTCAGTATTGGACAGCCAGTTCTTGTACGAAACTATGCTTCAGGAGCTAAATGGGTCCCAGCAATGGTCATTGCCCAGACAGGACCTGTTTCCTACTCTGTCCAGACTGCGAGTGGCCTAGTTTGGCGACGGCATGTAGATCAGCTGCTTCTCTGTCATATCCACCCAGAAGATGCATCTCCAGCAGACATATCTGACTTCACCCTTACTGATGATACAACATCAGAGCATGAAACTACTATTTCTGTCTCTCCTGCTCCAGCCACCCCTTCAACGCCTTCAGCCTCCCTGGACCAACCAGACACAACATCCTCTCCGGTTCCAGCTACTTCCCCAGTACCTGTGATCCCACCACCACCAACACCACCTTGTGGGGTGGGCACACCAGAAGTTCACCGTAATCCACCTCACGACAGAAGGCCTCCTAATCAGCTGGATCTTTAGCTAGTGGTGACCCCCTCTTCATGGGGCAGAATAATTCCCCGGGGGTTTGCCGGAGATGGGGCAGTCTACCCTCATCTCGTAGTTTAGTTCTTATTCTTTCTGGGGGGGAGGGCTTTATTTTTGGGGGGTGCTTATTAGAGGGGGAGGAATATGTGGTGTTTTGGAATACCTAGGGTCATTGGGGTTGCCATAGTGATAAATGGGAGAGTCGTTTAGGTGCTAGGAAAACCTGTCTGTCTCCTCTCTCTCTCAGTTCTCTTTCAATAAAGACTTCTTATACAGCTCTGAATATGCTGTCCTCCTTATTGGATTATAATCTCCCTTAAAACTCTACATTTATCTCTTTCCTTTGAAGCATCAGGGATGACCATGGGTGCAGATGGGACACTGGGAGGAAAGGAGCATGACTCTGAGGTGGTATTCTCCCTCTTAGGCACTTTACTGGCTGGTTCTTGCTCACATGCTCAATATCTAACTGACTGATATATGTAATTCATGAAGGAATTTTCCCCACATCAGATAAGCAGTGACTATGTTTTATTTTCACCTTCCTTTGCAGCACATGGATGAAGGTCACTTGCCAGGATTATCTGGATATGTCTCACTTAAACATTGCCTTCCCATTGCAGAGGTCGCAGGAACTGATGCACCTTACTCCCTCCTATTTTCTGCCTGTGGCATGATGGTTTAGTATCTTGTGGCTGTATTACTTAAGCCTCATTTTGTTTACTGAGTTCAGTGTGATAGGATTGCAAGGTGTTGATTGCTTGTGCTATACAAGAGGTCAGACTCACTAGATGATCTGGTTGTCCCTTCTAGCCTTAATTTTTTTGATTCCAATAGATTGGGAGTAGGAGTGAGGGAAGGGGGAATGAAGAGACAGGTCAGACAGCCAAGAGAGTGGAACTGGGACTGCCTGGTTGAGGACAATGGGACTAGGCATGGGGAGATGCAGAGACTGGGATTCAGGAGCAGACTGGGAATTGGACAGCATTCCCAAAGGGGAAGACTGTCTGGACAAAAAGACTAGAACTGGAATGAGAAGACTAAGGAGTGGAGCCGTGGACTGGGTAGGCAAGGTGAATGGGATTAAGGCAAGGATGGGGAACAGACAGGACTGGCAGAAGAACAGGTTGCAGGGGATGGAGCAGAGCAGATTAAGCTTGGAGAGAACGGGCAGAAGAGTCTCTGCCCTCTAAAGAACACTCCCTTCAAGAACTTGGAATGGAACCAGTATTCCTGAGTCTTACCTGCTCTTGTTGTACATAAATATCTGTGAATCACATGGCAAAGTGTCCAGTTCCTCCATGTCCACGTACAGGAGCTCCATCTCCTATTATTATCAGCTACTCTGTTAGCTCAAATGGTGGAGATCTATGCATGGGATCTAAGGTCTGCTGATAAACCATGTGGTAGCAATATGATGCCACATGATGGAATTTCTGAGTTTTTGGGTTTTTTTTTAAAGCTAGGAAATTACATACAAAAAAGTTATGTTAAAAGAACATTATTAACACTGCAATATTGTCTAATGCAAACCCTTACAAGGAATGCTCTTACTGTTAGGATGATAAACTTAAGTATATAATGTGTTGTAGAAAACCATTTTGGGTTAAATGAGCTCAGATGTAAAAGAATTTGAAGTCTATTTAAATATGAAAAAATATCTAAGCTTGAGGCAGTCCTTATACAGTTATAATTAATCTAAAATGATCATTGACAATGATGGAAGATTTATGTCAGCAAACACTGCAGTGTTCTCTCCCTTAGTAATACAATATGATAAAATACAAATAAATATTTTTTAGTTTTGCAAATTCATGCCACTGAACTAGCCCCATCATAGTTCTCCCCATGACTCCTTCCCTAATCTCCCTCTAGTATTCTGAAGTGTGTCTTGCATTTTCTCACTTCCGCTGTAATCAAATACTATTACACACCACTCTATATAATACAAGCTCATCCTCCATTTTTAAGGGGAAAGATATAACCAGAACCAAAAAGTGAAGCCACCTAAATTAAAAGTAAGGCACATTTTTTTTAAACCTCTGGAACAAAGTACCAAAGGAACTGGTGGATTCTACATTTCTTGATGTCTTCAGATCAAGACCAGAAACTGTTCTGGAAGATATGGTTTAATCAAAGAAGAAATACTGCTCAACACAGGAGTAACTGGATAACGTTCTGTGGCCTTTGCTATATAGAAGGTCAGACTAGATGATCAAATAGTCCTTTCCAGCTTTGAAATATACACATTTTAGATAAATGAACAAGGGAGTGTATTTTTAGTACTTGAGCGTTTTAAATAGAAATTCCCTTAGGAAAACTGGCAAAGTATTTTATTCTTTGTTATTCAATGAAGTTGCTCCTTTTCAGAGATAAAGGGGATGAATGATATAATTTTCTGCAGACTTCTTAAAATTAGTAATGTAATTATATTACTTGAAAGACTTCTGCAATTTTATGTACGGCACAATATTAATTGTGCCCAATTGCTTTAGACTACTTTCAGGAAACTTAGTATAGCTTTGTTAAATGTGCAGTATTTTCTAAACATAGGACTTAATGATAGACACCAATTGCTTGGCATTGGCATATTTCTTCCAACTGTTGGTAGAAAAAGGATGACCCCGAGGAAAAAGAAATAAATAGTCAAATTTTACACCTTAGAGGAAATAAAAATTGAAAATCTTTTGGAGAAAAGCTTGACATAATCACAGATACATCAATAATGTCCTAGAAAGATCCTTTTAAGATTCATGACCAGGACTTTAGAACAACCTAAGTAGAGATTTAATATGAAATCTAATGTATGCTGGGACAGAAAACTCTTGAGAGTTTCAGTAAGTACAATGTCCCTTAAACTCTGGGGAGTCTGGATGACCCTGATATTTCACCAAATATCAGTAGCAGGTATATGGCAAAATCTTTGCACACTTTACTGACAATGTACACTGGACCAAATGTGGGAAAATAGCTTTCCTATAATCTGCCCCCAAAAGTGTGTTTATACACTGTATAACCAACATCAGCGTGCACCAGCATTCTACCTGTGTGCAACTCTGAGCTTTTATTAGTATTAAGAGAAAGAATAATCTGCTTAGGACACTCCATGTAGCAGACATTACTGAATCAGAGAGCTTACATGATGACAGGGGATATTTCCCCATGCCCTCTTAGAATCCTCGTCTTGCAGAGGCTCAATAAAAATTGCACATTCATATTATTTAATGGGTGCCAGAATAAAGCGTGACTAATTCTTGCCCTGTGTTTCTGATACCGGCTGTGGGTTTGTTGGCATCCATTTATGTGCACCAGAAGCCAGAACTGATACTAGCGGTAAGTTCATATGGCATAACAATGATTGATGTTTCCCTTACAGTATCATAGTGCTGATCTAGCCTTTTTAAAAATAATAGTGTAATCTTTTGTAAACAGTGCAATTGTAGTTCTGAATGGGTTTTGGCATGAGCTGTGAAATGGGAAAGTCACTTTACCAAAGATAACACTGTACTAACATACTCCAAGAACAGTTCTCAGAACAATGAAGGGTATAAACTACATTCACAAAATTTCTCACAGCATATGCCATCACTGAGCAAAACTTGACATGCATACAAATTGCCCTGAATGCGCTATCAGAGGACTGCATATGCACACCAGATCTTCCAACAGAAAACTGAGTATTTGGTTAGCAATTTTCCTGTGGAAACAAAGTTCTGCGTATTGCTCAACACATAGGGGAATTTAGGGTGAAGGCAATGGAACTTTTATTTTAAGATAGAAAAACAACTAGACTGTGCTCAGAAAAATGCTCTATTGAGCGAGTATCTCAGAAAGATACAGGAAGGTGACAAGGTGTGTCATGGGATGCACATCAGTGCACCTCTGGGCTATGATCTATATGTTTTTTCGGTTCCTTTATGCACTATGATTGTACAATTTTGTGCCAATTAGGCCATGCAGAGTTCCTTTATGAATGCTCATAACCTATTCTACACGATTACTATGGTGTCATGTTCCCTGCATCATCATATATGTGCTCAGACATGTTTTGCATGGCTCAGAAGGGAGACAGACAGAACTCTTTTCCAGCACCATGTATACAGCCATAGCTACAAGGAAACAAGTACCTGGAGGAGGCAATAAAGAATATGGTAATTATGGTCCCTGGCTCAGACAGGGCAGAGACCACCTCTGCCTGGAAAAGGATGGGTCAAGGGGGTCTGGAAACTAAGAGAACCACTCTGAATGGCTCAGGGCTTTTTGCCCAGGAAATTCCATCTTCAAACATCTACAATAAGAATTTGGCCCTGCCTTGAAAGAGGCAGAGAATGGCTGTAAACCATTACAGCCGGACTTCAGGGATGAGATGAGCATATTTCTAATAATGTTATTAGTTTAGCATTCATGTTTTATCTTTTATTTTCTCATAGTACCTTCTGACTGATTTATATTCCACTTCTGCATTGATTTGCTATATTCTCACTTAAAATTGTACTCTGATCAATAAACTAGTATTTGTTTTATCTAAAACTGTGTGAACCTTAGGGGGTGTGAATATGGAAGGCTGGGCACAATCCATTTCAGTGTTAAATGGATGGACTTGCGTGTATGGTGATTAGAGGAGAGTCCCAATCCCTCTACCTCCCATGGTGGTATCCGGGGCTGGATGGTCTCGCTGGGGGACCATCTCCTATGTGGCTGGAGAAAGCATGTTCACTGCCTGGGACTGGCTACACACAGGAGAGTAGAGTGGACTAACTCAGGAGTCAGTGGTCACCTAGCTAGATGGGGTAAGTTGAGGTTCAGGAGTGGAGATTGGGGGGGTCACAGCAGCACACAAGACCAGATCTGGGGAGCAGCCTGTCACATAAGTGGCTTTTACCTGCATGCATCAAGTCTTGGGTGCCTGCCAACATTTGGCAGCTGTGAAAGGGGAATTTAGTTTGAAAAATAGAGGCACATCTGTGACCTGGTCAGGGGCATCGTTGGCTGTGGGAGAGACCCGGGGCATGGGCCCAGGCCCCACCCCCGGCCCGCAGGCCCTGCCCCAGCCTACAGGCCCCGCCCCTGGCTGGGGAAAGGGCCAGGCCCTGCATCCCTGGCGGGGGAGGGGGTCACCATGGCCGCGATCTGCCAGGCCCCAGATCCCCGGCACAGGGGAGGGGGCCGCCACCTGCCAGGTCCCACATTCCCGGCAGGGAACGGGGCCGCTGTGGCTGTGAGCAGCCAGGCCCCGGATCCCCAGTGGGGGATGGGGCTGCCGCGGCCGTGGGCGGCCAGGCCCCGAATCCCAGGCTGGGGACGGGGCTGCTGCGGCTGCGGGTGGCCAGGCCCTGGATCCCTGGCTGGGGATGCAGCCACAGACGGCCAGGCCCCAGATCCCCAGCCAGGGATGGGGCCACCACGGCCACTGGCGGCTGGGCCCTGGATCTCCGGCCCGATTGGGCCAGAGATCCAGGGTACTGGCACTGGGGTTTGGGGCACGTGCCCCGGCATGCCCAGAACCAGCAACGTCCCTGGACCTGGTATACCTGGGGTAGCCCACCTGAAAATGCCAAGGTCAGGGCAGGCTGCAAAAAGGAGGACAGATCACTCAAAATCTGTGGCAAAAATTGCAATTAGATTCACCAAACAGTAACAAATAGGGGTCCTGATTCTCCACAGTGATTATCAAAAAGGCCATCCCCCCCAAAAGAAAAACATAGTCCCTTTTCCTGCATTTGGGTCTGGCTCCCAATCAGCAACTAAATCCAGTAAAGAGATAAGTTATTTAAAAAACTCAATTCACTTTACTGAAATGTTCCTCTGATCCCCAAAGGGACAGCACATTGCCGGATCAACATTAGTTTGGATCTTATTTTCACTTAAAATACCATGATGCTAGCCAATCCTTTAGTACAGGCATGGCCAAACTGTGGCTCGTGAGCTGCATACGTCTCTTCAAAGAAAAGGCACGGCTCACAGAACAGCACAGTGGGGAGAACCACGGCATGGTCAGGGATGGTGTGAAGAAGCATGGCATTGTCAGAGACAGTGGGAAGCACGGCATGGTCTGGGACTCAGGTATGGTGTGGAGAAGCGCAGCATGGTCAGAGACAAGGGGAAGCGGCAGCATGGTCGGGGACTTTTGACAGTGTGGAGAAGTGTGGCATGGTCAGAGACAGTGGGAAGTGGCAGCATGGTCGGTTCCACAGAGAAGCATGGCATGGTCAGAGAAAATGGGGAAGCAGCAGCATGGTTGGGGCCTCAGGGATGGCGTGGAGAAGCACAGCATGGTTGGAGGGGGCGGGGAGAAGCGGTGGCATGGTCGGGACGGCAGGGAGAAGCTTAATTTTTACTGTATAGGTAGGCCTAATTTTCATGGTAACTTTAAGTAATTATTAGAATCTGACATTAGTAGGATCAATATTTGCCCCCTTTTTACAACAAAATTCAGGGGTGCAATGAATTTTAAATTTTGTGCACTCCAAAATTAATTTTGGAGTAGGTAAAATATGGCTATATGCCTCAGTGTGGCTCTTGAAGGTTTAATAATCAACTTGTGTGGCTCTTGAGTTCCATATGTTTGGCCACCCCTGCTTTAGTGTATAAAACTAAAGGCTTATTATAAAAGGGAAGAAACAAACATGATGAGAGATCTTAAATGATCAAAGTAATCAGATAGATACATGACTTCAAAGTCCATATATATTAGAGTCTCAGCACTATCTGTGAATTTGCTAGCTGGTACAATTTTTCTGGAGCACATCCAGGACCTGGAAGGGTCTGTCAGTCTTTTGTTTCAAAGCTTCAGTTGTACAGAAGTTAATCCAGAGTTAAGAAGAAGGAATAAAAACAAAATAGAGCTGGTGAAACTTCCTTTATTATCCTTTGCTATGTGGCTGGTTCCAAACACAAGCTCACAATGTATGGGCATGGAAAAGCAGTTAGAGTCCCCTGTCTACAGCTATGTCCCCGTATGCAGGAATGACATTTGCATTTCTGGCGCCCCCCTGCAAGCACAGCAGATGCCAGCACAGACAAGTGACATCACAGCACAGCGCAACAGCGTGTTCCCCATTTTGGGGCCCCTCAAACATCGGCACCCCCCCGCAACGCTTACTGGGCTTACCATGTTGCGCTGGCCCTCCGGGTATATGCCGCTGACTCACAGGTGTACCCCTGACTTTTATCCCTGAGTGCATTGTATATCCAATTGTCCTTGATGGGCCCTCAAGCAGGCTGGACAGAGCAGATGCCAATTTATTAGGGAGTGAGCTTGTAGCACAGCACAAGTTCTAATTACAGATATATCACACATACTCGTAAAGGTGACACATACATAGATAAGCCAGTCATGCTTAGCAAATGACAATGTTTTCTACTGATACTTTAAATGGCACATGTTATAAGACTCATTGCAATTTTGTCATATTGGTATTAATAATATAAATGGTCACTCATACTTCATACAGTGTCACAACATTGTTTAACAACACTGAACTATGTTACAC
Source organism: Podocnemis expansa (assembly GCA_007922195.1). Lineage (NCBI taxonomy): Eukaryota > Metazoa > Chordata > Testudines > Podocnemididae > Podocnemis > Podocnemis expansa. Next base: position 9,805,637 of record ML682017.1, read on the forward strand.
TAGGACACCTCTTTGAGAGTGAAAGTGTGGGTTAAGTGGCCAATATTTTGCTGAAAAGTAGGGAATGACCTTTCTAAAATGTGTAACTAAAATTCACCAAAGAAAAAAGCAATTAATACATTAATTAGACAAAACTAGCTTTGAGAATCTCAGCAATGACTTAAATCAGAATGAAATTATTATGAAACAAAAGCATACAGGGCAGATTAGAGAACAATGGAAAAAGACAAGTCCCTGCTATGAAGCATTATTGTGCTCATCATCATGGTGCTGGGCTTGCTTCAAATATGTGTTGCCAACAATTGGCAAAAACCAACCTGCTTCTTTTTGTATTGTATTCATCCAGTGATTGACATAAGCACATATACACATGCCTATGCAGGAGGTCTTTCTCCAAAGAAAGCAGAAAACCAGAATGTACAAATTTCATCTTTTTCTCCCTAAAAATTCAGGCTTTGATAAACTGTAAGAAAGAATAAATGCTAAAGCTAATGACCCTCTTTTGAGAATTCCCTGTTGTATTTTGAAAGTTTTGCAGAGGAAACAGTCTTTCTTTAAATGTTTTAGACGTGTCCAATATTTTCTCCACCATAAACCCTGTTCTATATAAATCTGCTGTGCTCATTACTGAAACAAAACTCCCCATGAATCCAGTGGAAGTTTTGCCTAAGCCAGGGTTGTGGAATCACACCTAAAATTACAAATTCAGGTGGGGCAAAACAGTGAAGACCACTACAATATTTACTTGACTAGGCTGACAACACAAGATGAAATATAACTAAACAAACTGGCAAAGAACCCACAGATTAAATTGCACATGTAAATGTAAATCAAGAACCCAGGTATGCTTTATCAACAAAATAACCACATTTTTACTAAAACAAGCAAGAAGTCCTGTGGCACCTTTAAAGCCTAACAAATGTATTTATTGCATGAGCTTTCATGGGAGAAAATCCCACTTCATCAGACACTTTGAAGATGGGGAACTTAACAGAATGGGAGGAAAATAAATGCAAGGAAGTGTAAGGTATAGGATCAGGTGAGACTGTTGCAGCAAATCAAAACAGTTGTTTAGATTTAAACACTGGGAAACAGCCTATAGAGGAAGGTGAGGTCAAATCACCTTTTGTAATGAGAATCTAAAAATAAACCACCTAATCAAATTTAAGAGTTCTTCAGAAATGTATTTTCGCTCAAAACTATGAATGGTCCGTCATGGAATAGCAAACTTTTCACTATGTGGACAAATTTTTTTGGCTAGTCCTTTGGACAAACAAGTTTAACTAAAAAGAACTAATCAAAGAAAAAATAAATAGGATAGCAACAGATCAATATTTATCAAAACAGGTTTATGGCACAGACAGCACCTGACTGAGACAGTTCTTATCTAACCACAATCAGACTATTTTCTCTTTTAGTTCTTTAAAGCTGATAGAAGAGGGGAGATTGGCAAGCTATACACCTGAAATCTGAAATAAGACAGAGGGGTAACCAGGCACAGGAATATAAGAAGACTACCTCCCTCTAGCAAGCGCAGCAGAAAAAAAGGTTCTTGCAAATAATTATGGTAAGTTTGTGGAGATGACGATGACCCTGAGTACAAAGTTTCTTATAGATTTTTGGCAATATAAAGCTTATTTATTAAAATATAATTTTTATAATAGGTAATAACATTTGGGCAAGTTCCAAGGTGCTAATAAAATAAAATAATAATAATTCCTGGTCCCAGAATATCCAAACTACTAGATGAACAAACGTTGTAGTGATTTGAGGATTGGGGATTATTACTTTAGAAATGTTCCTTTAAAGAATACAAGGACTCTTGGATTTTATTTTTTGGCTTTAAAAGAGAAAGTAGAAAATGAACTGTAAAGCTTATAAGAAATACAGAAAGTGTTTAGACACAGAGAGGATTATTATATCCACATCACTGAATTTAGACAAGATTCCCTAAACAGGATAAGCAAGCGATCAAGTGATACTTAACCCCACTTTATGTCAAAGACAGTGACAAATTGTGAACTGGGAACACAGTCTTTTCACACTCATACCAACATTTTCACAATTTTTTTAAAATAATACATTTAACTGGGTAAGGAGCAAGTGAGGCGATGACTATGCATAGAGTAATACTTTATGCTCCAATGACTTTCTCACATTCCGGGAATAACAAATCTGCACTTAAAGTGTCATAGGCATTGAAAAAATACAAACTAGTCTGTTCTTTTGTTGTTTTCGTCCTCAAATACAACGCAATCCTGTGATCTCTCCTTGTACTTAAAGTGACCGACAAAAGGAAAAAACAGATTGGATCTGTGCCCTATATTTTTCTGATGTCTATAGAAAGCCTGACAGAATAAATATTTATACCCTATTGTCGTCTATCTGCTTTTACTTCAAAAATAACAGGAATATCAAATCTGACATTCTGGTTGGTGGTGCACTTTTTAGAGTTGTCTGATGTGGCCATGTCTTTTCCTAGCTCCTAACGGATAAAGTCAGGAGACTGAGTCTTTGAAATAGGCATATTTTATCCCACATATTTATCAAAAGTTTCAGTTAAATATGTGATCATATGCAGGGGTGGCCAAACTTATGGAACTCAAGAGCCACACAAGTTGATTATTAAACCTTCAAGAGCCACACTGAGGCATATAGCCATATACTTTTACCTACTAAATTGATTTGCTGACTTACTTCCATGAGCCACAATTTTTCATTCAAGAGCCACGTGCAACTCCTGAGCCGCAGTTTGGCCATGCCTGGATCATAAAAACAAACAGAAACCAAAGAGTATTAAACAGGCTGTAAAAACTGTACTTCCCTTTTTAGGTAACCAGGTTAACACTCAAATTTAGAACTCAGGAATACTCGAATCTTGATATTGTATCATGTCTACTGCTGATTATCTTATTTGCCTTTTGCTGCTTTTAAAATTTTCACTTCAAGCCTTTTCAAACTAGTTATCACAGACCCAAAGGCTGAAAAAAAAGGGAGGAGGTGGAGACCTGGATTCCACAATCAATGATAAGAATAATTATATTTATTTCTTTAAAAAACCACAACCCTAAGTATGATTTTGTCAGAGTTTTATGTTTCTTGAATTGTTGTAACTTTTATGGAGTTTCACTCTCTTTGTGCCAACAAAGACCTTGATCAGTTTTCTTATTGCCTTGTTTGGGGCAAGAGTTTATAGCCTTCTTTGTAACTAAGACCTGTTACCAAAGGCATCATTATGCGCTTGCTCTTAGTCTTGGCAATGGCTGCACAGAGGTCAAAGTTCAAGTCCTCTCTTGTGAGCCCAAGTTCTGAGTCTCAATTCACATTCTCTTAAATAATGAATATTTCCTGGGCAACTGCACAAAAACATAAAAAGAAAACAAAAAACAGACAAGTTTAAAAACAAGCATTGGGACTAATAGTGCAGAAAGCATTTCCAGACTGACAAAAATTATTTATACTCCAAATTACATGCAGCATGACTGAAAAAGCCTTGTTGCACTATATAATTCACAGCTGTCCATTTCTGCTTGGCTGCTCAGTGCACGATCACCCAATATGAAGGGTGTATATTTTAGTAATCAGTAAGACTTCATTGTATAGTCTATCTTAGCTTTGGAAAAAAAAATTAAGTGTGAAGTCTCAGGCTATGTCTAACTGCCAACAGCATGGCCAACAGTGCAGGATGAAGTCTATGAATTCAATTGAGTGTCAATAAAAACATGCTCAATCAAACCTGGAAGTCACTGGAAGTCAATCTTTTAAAACCGCCCTGGCAAGTAACATAGCACTGCATTGATGGAAGGGCATTTCCTGTCACCACAATGCAGTGGGGTTGCTGAGGTATGTAGGCATTAAGAAGTCAATGGGAGATATGCAAGTTACTGTATGTAGTTTGCATTATCTCCTATTGACTGCCACCAAAATCTGTGGCCAGTATAGACCAGGCCTCAATTAGAATTTGCCACTACATCACTTACTAAACAAGACCAAGGTGAGAATTCTCTTTGTGAGGAGTCTACTTTATTAATAAAAGATGTGACTTGTCGAAACCTAGTTTTGTTTTCTTCAGTTGAATGGCTACCACAAGCATGCATCTATATTTGATGGCATTCTCTTGAACTCCCCCACATTAGCATTAAATGATTATTAATGAGCCAGTCCTATAGATTCTCAGTTCACATGTTTGAGGTCAGCTTTTGTTAAGATGTAATTCAGTGGGACACGCTAAGCGAAAGTTCCAAGACTAGCTGTAAGCAGCAATTATTACTGTCCTTCACACTCACAGTATAGTTTATTCAGATACAAGTACTATAGAAAGGGCATCTGAAAGGCTCACAAATTAATGCAGAAGTGTGAATAATATATAACAATACTTCTAACTTTCCTTAAGTCTAAGATTTCTCAGTTCTAGAGTTTTGATTCCTCTCAATACAGACACAGAGATCAGCCATGAAATGTAGATCTCTGTCCATATTTATACTTCAAGAAGTTCAAAGCTGGCTCCAAAGATCACCAAACTTTGGGATAATTTAAAATGGATTCTGGTTTGAGCCCAGCTCTGAATCTGATAACCAAAATATTGTAAACAGATTTTCATTCAACATAGCCTAAAGATTCATCAAATTATTAGAGCCCTGCAGATCTGCAGGTATCCACATCAGATCCATGGGTATCCACATCTACAGATGTGGATGCAGATATCTGCAAATCCATTGTTGTGGATTAGAGCTCAGATGCAGATTCTATATTTATCTGCCTAGGGTGCATTATCTGCTGCTGCTGCTGCTTCTGCCACAGCTGTGGAGAGCAGTGAGCAATGATAAAAAGCACAGCAGGGAAAAAAGGAAGTGCTCCAATCTATCCCAGCCCTACCTCTGAATCTAGGCACTAGTCTATACTTAGAGTTTTCCTCAGTGGCAGTCGACCGGCGTATATACAAGGCACGTAAAATGCCTTGCATAAATGCCAGCAACTTCCTAAGCCACCGCAACACATTGGGGAAAACCAGCTGCAAATCCCTTGTGGTCGGCTTTCCCTTACATCTCCTGAGGGCCAGGACTCCCAGCTCTGACTTCTGGGGGTGCAGCAGTGAGTTCAGACTTGCTGCTATGCACTCCTAGAACGCCAGGCTGACAGCAGCAATTTTGCCACCGTCAGTATAGACGTAGCCTAGGAGCCCCAACGGCAAGTCCCAGCACTCCACCAATTAGCTGGTGATGGGCAGCTACCCCTCACCCCTTTCCTCACTGCCAGACACTCCATCAATGACTGGCAACTGCCAGTGAACAGCTGAGTGATCTCAGTAGCTCCAGCTTCCCTAGCCTGGGTGGAATAAAAGTTGTTGAGATCACGTCTAGAGGAGACTCTGAACTGCATCTGGAGCTGCCAGCAACTGCCTCTCCCCATCCATCCCCAGTTAGCTCAGCAAAGCTATGGAAGCCAGATAGAGGCTCTCCTCCAATAGTCAGAGTAGGATGGGAGCTGCTGCAAGGTGGGGCAGAGGCAATGTGGATGATGTAAAACCTGGCACGCAGATCCTGGATTGGATAGAGGCTGACGTGGAGCTGATGCAGATCCACATTTTTTGTATCCATGCAGAGCTCTACATATTATCTTGATGTTTAATCAAGCACAAAGGGTATGTCTACACTGAGGCTTAAGTCAACTCAAGCAACTCCCTGGCCACATCTGGAGTTCATTAAGTCAACTAAAGCACTTGCTTAAGTCGACTTAATAACTCTCACCCTTAAATTCGACTTTAAAGGTTGTCGACTTTATTAAGTCAACTTAACAAAATGTCACCATTAAAGTCAACTTAAGGCAGGAGAGCTATTTAAGTTGACTTTATAAAGTTGACTTAAGCCAGGGGACCCATTTAAAGTCAACTTTATTAAGTCTACTTTAAATGGGTCCCCTGGTTTAAGTAAACTTTATAAAGTTGACTTAAACAAATGGGGCCTCTCTAAGTCAACTTAATAAGGTTGAACACTCTAGTGTACACATAGGCAAAACGTTTAACATTCAGGGATGGTCAAACTTATTCAGGTAATATAAAAACTGACAAAACTCTTCTCTTGAATAAAACCCAAACTACTTATTGATGACGTTTCTCTCTCTCTCTTCTAAAAAAATATGTACATATCTCTGTTCATCCCACAGTAGTTTTGGCTAGGTCCACAATCAGAAACAAAAATATTGTAAACAAATGTGACAATTCTGTGGTGTTTCCAACTTTATTTAAACCAAGAGATGCTAGAAATCTTACAAGGAAGACTGTTGTTCCAAGATTTCCATCTGGATTTTAGACATAAATCCAATAATTTGTAAACATTTGGATGACTTGTATTAGTCCTCAAAGTTTATACTTTCAAGGTCTGATTCTTCCCCCACAGGATATGAGTAACTCATCTTGGCATTGGTGGGAATTACTCATATTCTCTGAGGGGAAAATGGGACGGAAAAAAGTAAAAGGACTCAAGATGGGGAGGAGAAAGAGCAAGTGAATTAATTACATGCTGCATCAGAACCCACAGTTAATGGGTTCCAAAAGGGTATTCATAGTAGTCTAGTTCAGCAAAACAAACAAGGAGTGTGGTGGCACTTTGAAAGACTAAAAAATGTATATATCACATGAGCTTCTGTGTGAGAAAATCTCACGTCATCAGACACTTGAAGATGGTGGATTTTCTCTCAGGAAATCTCAAGCACTAAATAAATTTATTAGTCTTTAAAAAGTGCCACCAGACTCCTTGTTTGTTTTGCACAATTAATGAGACACCTGTGATAAGTGCTGCTCAATTATTGCATAAGCTGTGTTTGCATAACTCACTGTGAAGTTAGTGACAATTGTGTGCACACACTTTATATAATAATCAGAACCCTCATTATTTAAATATATTTGAATATAATCTTTCAATGTGACATTTTCAATAATATGTATATAATGTGTGTGTGTGTGTGTGTGTGTGTGTGTGTTATATGTATAAAATAAGTGGGCGTGTGTCTGTGAGAGAGAGAGACAGCGACAGAGAGAGAGAGATTCTATATTTATTTATGAGACCATTAGGATATTTAGGTGTAAAATGGAAAAGCAGTAAGTCATTATTCAATACAACACTTCACAAAAAGAATGCAAGAATCATTCCCCAAAGTTTAAATCATGAATTGTCCATTGCTTGCTGCATTATTTCCACTAGGACATTTCCTCCATCATCCAGCAAAAAAGATCTTTAACATATGTGCCTGTATGCCACCCTGTCCTATAAGAAGAGTTTCAGCCATCACACTTGCACATTCCAAAGATGGGTATAGGGATTCCTCATTTTTGGCCATGTGAGTGAGCAAAGAATAGAAGAAACACCTTCTATTGACACTGCTAACAAAGCGGCAGCTTCCATCCTGGCCAGGTTCTGAACTAACAAGATTCAGTGTACCAGGTAGGAGAAGCTGTCAAAACAAACATCTGCTAAAGCTCCTCATGTTGCCAATTCTAGCACCCTCAAATAATGACCTTTTCTGCGGTAACTGTCATTAAATTCTCTCCAGTTGTGTGCAAGGGGCACAGGCCAAGATGAGGCAAAGCAGTTCAGTTAGAAACAATTCTGGATGCAAAGTTCAGGAGTGTTTGGATCTGCTATTTTGGTTCAAGCTTATAACTTTGTCTCCATAGAAAAGTAAGCCACTACATAACACACGACAAATCAGCTGATGCACAGAGCTGGAAATAAATGCCCTCCTGGAAAAGTACCCTTAAGAACATGCATAACTTTGAGCACATGAAACTACTCAAGTGCTGAAAATAATGCACATGCTTTCATGCTTTGCCAAATCAGGGCCTTCAAAAGGAATACGAACCATATACTGTGCATAGGGTACTATCTGAAAGGTACATAGTGACTTCAGGATTGATTAAGAATGTTTAGTAGCGGACTTGGAGAAGTTTCATTTTATGTTGAGGAAAAGCCAGGGATGCTAAACGAAGTAGCTGCTTGCCTACAGCTGATGGTTACAGGGGCCATTCCACCAACTACTTAGTTCAGAGCTTTTTCAGCTGCTTCAGGAAGGCCCTGGAAGGATAAGGAGAGTAGGAATACAACACATGGAGCATTGTCTTGAGGCTCAGGGCTAGCTCAAAGCCTTGCAGCTCTATATGGTATAGTCAGTTTGCTGAGTCACTGTCATTACATAGCACATTGCACGTGGCACCCATACTAGTTAGGGGAGTGAAGAAATCCTACACTGGTATTTCCAGGCTTCTGTCAGCAAAAGGAAAACATTTCCAAAGGGGAAGGTTTGACATCCCATAGGGGTAACAGAAATGCTAGCTACTCAAATACATGCACAGAGTCCTAGGTGGGCTTGTACAGCCAGCATTATTTGCTTTTTTTATTCAAGGCGGCTACATTAAAGATAGTTTAGGTATCTACACATGATGCAGTCACACCTCTGATTGCACTGTAGGACCTGTGGCACTAGAGGGCCTGTACTGGAGCCCATGCTATGTACCAGCTGGCCCTGCTGCTGGGGGCAGACTGGCTGAACCAGAGTCAAGGCAGGAGGGCCCTCTGGTCTCAAGGCTCCCTCCAGTGACAGCCCACCTGCAGGCTGCCATGGTGGTGGATTAGGGCCCTAGGTGGGAGCCCTGCAATGGGGTGGGGGGGCTCCAGGCTGGAGGCCAGGGGTTAAAGTATAATTTGGTGGGCCCTGGAACCCTCCTAAATTTCTGGGCCCCCTTCACACACATGTGGGCCCCCTTCACACATCACAGCTGTTGCCCCCAAGTGCCTGCCCCCCCACCCCCGCTACTGCCCCCAAAACACCTGCCCCCATCAGACCCCTCCTTCCCCATGACCTCCTCAGCCCCAATCTCTATTCCCTAAGCTGCCTACCCCCATGTCCCCACTCCAGCCCTCCTAACCCCCCACTCCCCCAGCTTCCCCCATCTTCACTCCATCCCCTCCAGCCCTCCAACCCCCTCCACACCTCCTCAGCCCACCCCTTCTTCCCACCCCCCCATGTTTACTCTGCTGGCTGCCTGCCTGTCCCCAACCCCCCCAGCTCCCTTACCCACATCACTGACATAGCCAAGGAGCTGGGCTGGAGGCAGGGAAGCTGCAATGCTGGCGAGAGGGGGCACAGGATGGAGACTGGGTCAGGTCCACAAACAGTGCCCGGACCCAGCAGGAAGAGGTGCGGCTGGTGCAGGCTTCCAGAAAGGCAGGGAGGGGTTGGTGGGCTCACTCCAGCCCACAGTCTCTTCCCTAAGCCAGCCCTGGGGGGAATACACTGGAATGCTGCTTTCCAGTGCGTTCATCTATTTTCTGGGGGCCCCAGAATGCAGCATTCCAGTGCATTCCCCTATTTTTAGGGAGGCCTGGAATGCTGTCCCCCTAAGAATAGGGGGCCCTGGAATGCCATTCTGGGGTGTTTCCCCTTACTTTAATCTCTGCTGGAGGGAGCTATGAGGCTGGTTAATCCAGCCCTGCTTAGCTCTCCAGGACTGAAACTCAGGCGACAGAGCGCTAACAACAGGGGACCTTGTGGGTGAGGACTGAGAGTGCTTGAATAATATCTGATAGCCTGTCAATGGCAGTAGCAGTAATATTAGTAGTTTCTCATTGTCAGGCACACAAAATATACTTGAAAAGTAAATGCTGTTATAATTATAGAGATTGATTTGCAAAATGTGTTAGTCACAATAGTAGTGCACGTGCGTGATGTCTGGTGTGTTGTTATCCTGCTTTTTCATTTTGAAAGTAATCTATGATCAGTTCCTGTTCTCTCTCTTTTCCCTTACATACGTATTTTGCCCTCTCTCAAGGCTGGCCTGATCATATACTAGGAAGTTGCCTAGGGCAGTGGTTTTCAAACTTTTATTCTCAGAACCCTGTTGGAAAAAAATCATTTAAGCCCACAACCCAACAACTGCATCCTTCAGCAATCCATTCCAGTCCTTTGGTGGCAGCAGCAGGGGGTCCCACAACCAGTACCTGAGGGTCTGCAACTCAGTACTGGGTCCTGACCCGTGGTTTGGAAACCACTGGCTTAGGTGCCAGGCTGTAAGGGGTGCAAAATTCGACAGAAGTGAATTTTTTTCTCTATTTTAAAAAATACATTAATATTTTATTTTTCCTTTCTGTTGAATGTGGGGAGGGGCACCAAAGTCATAGTTTGTCTAGGGCACCAAAAACCCTTAGGCTGGTCCTGTTCTCACCTACTAGAATACAAAGTAATTTTTTTTTCTGAAATGAGAATTGAGAACAACAGTAGGAGCCATTCGGAAAGATCAAAGTCTGTATTTCTAGGGAGACCTTAAATACTATAATAAATCTGTGAGGATCTGATTCTCAGAGGTGCATGACACCCACTACATTCATTGACTTAAATGGACTTCTCAGGACTGGCCTCTTAGAGTAGGATTAGTTTTTTGGTGGGGATGATTTATGATCTGTTTTTCTTTAACTGTCTGCATATGAACATGTTCTGAGCTTTGGAAGCTCACAGTCAACAAAAGCCATGGCCTGGAATCTCAGAAGAATCTAGACACCTAACCTCCATTGAAATCTATGAGAATGAAGTGCCTAAATACCTCGGACCATCTAAGCCTTAAGAGTAGGGGCTGATACAGACACTTTGCTGCTTAATAACAAAGCTATAGAAACAAATGTTTTGCTTTGGGTTTTTTTATTAACTTTCTTTTAATTGGTTTCTGTTATCTGCCTTACCTACCTAAATATTTCCAATAGCTTTACACACTAGTTAAACTCTATCAAACAGGCTTTCACATCAAGTCAGCATGCCCTCAAGAAACGGCAAGTGGTAGGAAGAATTGTACAGATCAAATATCTGTGCAGTTGCATCTCCCTTTGCAGGTAGGTAATGCCTCCTAGTAGCAAAATTAGCAACGCTGTAAGCTCGACTCTGCAAAGAGGGTATTAGCAGGGGTTAAAGTAAAGGGGAATGCACTGGAATGCCATTCTTGGGCTCACAAATTTTAGGGGCCAGTGTTCTGGGGCCCCTAAAAATAGAATAATAGGCCAGAACGCTGCAGTCTGCTGTGTTCTGAGCGCCCTGGCTGCCAGCACCAGGGAGACTGGAGCCCAACCGGAAAAGCCTGGCTGCCATCTCCCCCTGCACGTGTGCAGGGCAGGCAGTGCTAAGGGTGCCCTCAGCCTGCAGCCTGGAGCAGCAGGGAGAGTGATGGGGCCGTTTCTTGCTGTTTGTCAAGCTTGTTTGGGCTGTTTGACTCGGGGAAACTTCAACTGTGGAAATGGTTCATTGAAATACATGCAGCAGGCACCCCTGCCACCCAACAACAGTGACTAAGTGTCTACTCAGCAGGCAAGCTGGCGGAAGGCTGAGAAGGCTCTTTGAGCTGCTGTTTAAGGCAATGTTTACACCAGGGTGTCAAAGTCATGGCCCGTGGGCCAGATCAGGCCCGCAAAGTGCGCCAATCCAGCCTGCGGAGCGGATGCTTGGGCTGTGCCTGGAAGCGGTCTGCAGCAATGAACTCCAAAGACAGATTCCCAGCACAGCAGGGCATGCTTCTGACTCATTCACTCACATGATCCAAGTCGTACCACAAGGGTACAAAGGAAGTGCTCCAGCCAATCCTGGCTCAACTCTGCTGTGGTCTGCCAACCTATCAGAGTCTCAGTCACAGCAGGCTATGCCAGCTCCAGAGAGCCACCGCACTGCCCTCCATCCCAACTGTTCACTGTCAGTCAGTCAGCACGCTAATTTGATTGACAGCTCATTGCACAAATCACAAATAAAAAAGGAAAAAGTGGCTGGGGCCCAAATGGGGACAAGCCAATCAAAGGCCAGCCAGGACTGAGCCAACTAAAGCCCAGCATTTCGAATGACTGACAATGAGTGGGCTGGGAGGGGGAGAGGTGGGAGCCCAGCCTGGCTACCTGTGAATAAGACTGATTTTTTTGCCTGCCACCAGGAGATTGGGGTAGGAGAAGAGGAAGGACAGGAGTCTGCGAGGCAGCATGAGGAAGGGGAGCCCACAGGGCAGGGGAAAGGGAAGGTGTCAGGGAGCATGTGGAGCTGGGGATGGGAAAGGGGAGCCCATGCCACTCTGAACATAGGTGGGGGAAAGGGTTGGGAAACCCATCTAGCCACATGGCCTGCGACAGGTGTCCTGCCTTCCCATGTGGCCTCCCACATTGAATGAGTTTGCCACCCCTGGTTTACACAGTCACTCTTATTGGGGGGGGGGGTGCCTGCTGCATGCATTTCAATTATCCATTTCCACAGCTGACATTTCTCCAAGTCACATGGCCCAAACAAGATAGACAAACAGCAAGAATCACCCCTTTCATTCCCCCGGCTGCTCCAGGCTGCAGGCTGAGGGCTCCACTAGCACTACCTGCCCAGAGAAACCCCAAGCCTGGCTGCCAGCTCCCCATGTACATGCGCAGGGCAGGCAATGCTAGGGGAGCCCTTAGCCTACAGCCTGGAGCAGGGAGGCCTGGGGGGAAATGAAAGTGAGCTGGAGACTAGGGGTGGGAAAGGAGGGGTCTGGAGCAGTGCAAGTCGCTGGAGCAAGGGGTTGGGATGGGGGCCTGAAGAGGGGTGTAGTAAAGACAGGGGAGCTGGGGGTGGAGGGTTATGAGGACTGGGGGGGGGGTTATGAGGTTAGTGGGGACTTGTTGGCAGGGAACTTAGGGAATGGGGATGGGGACTGAGGAGGACATGGGGAAAGAAAGGTCTGATGTGGGCACTTGTGGACAAGGTTGGGTTGATGTTGTGGATTTGAGGCTTTGTTTCATTTGTGAGAAAAGAGCTGGTGGGGCTCCAAAATGCCTACCTGGGCTGGGGCCCACACATGCATGGAGGCAGCCCAGACAATATGGGAAGGGGGCCCGGAGATTAGGAGGGTTCCAAGGCCTGTCAAATTATATTTTAATCACTGGGGATTAGGGCCAGGATTTGGGAGTTCACACAAAATGCACACTCTTTATGAAGCACAGAACTCAGTTCTTCAGGGGGTTCCCAGCATATCACCTACTTCAAAGATCCTCCTGCTCTCCTCCAGATACAGGGAGTGTTAGGGTGAGTCATGGTGACTACTGCATTCTTCAGGCTGTGCCAGTGCCAATGGCCTGGCTCAGAAGCAGTTCTGAGGTCTAATACAGTGAATTCCATTCCTCCAGCAATCAAGGACCCAAGATTCAGTGAAGCAGGGATAGAGGGTGGAGGAAGCTCTGGGGGTAAACCTAAGATAGGCAAGGAAATAGGGAGGTGGTGTAGGAAGGAGCCCAATAACACTGCAGTGGGTCTGTGACTGAAAAATCCTATTTTGCTAGCCACAGGGGACCTGAGCTGTAATCAGGTGGGCCAGATTTCCTGAGAAGCCATTGGCAAAGGACCAGGGCCAATCAGTGAGATGGGGGATAGGCAGCAGGGCCATTTGGCCTAGACCTCAAGTTCAAAGGGGGCTTCAAATTTTAGACTGCAAAAGACCTGCAGTTGAAACAGAAAGCTGTCTCAGATGGCATATGGACACTTGTCTGGTGGTACATTGTCACCGGAGGGATGGAGGGTAAGGAGACTATATACTGACTTGACTAGAGGGCTGAGTCATTTGGGTGGGGTTACAACATGAGTAATATATGATCAGGAGTGCCCAATGGAGAGAAAGCTAATTTTCATACCCAGCCACAAAGAGGTACCCTACGGTGAGTGGGCGTTCTGCCTCGCAGGCAGGAGTAAGTTATGCTTTGGTAAGTGGGTGTGAATCTAAGGAAGTTTGAGCTGCTGTCTCATATACCCTGATGGAAATGAGATGATGGACAGGGGGACCAATTTACACAGTCTTTAGCAGGGCCAGCACAACACAATAAGCAAGATAAGCATTGCAGGAGCTGCCAACATTTGAGGGGCACCAAAATGGGGACTGCGCCATTGCACTGCACTGTGACGTCACTCATCTGCCCAGGCACTTGCTGCACTGCAGGGGGGCACCAGAAACCCTAGTGCCGTTCCTGGTCTTTGGCACATTTAGGCTATGTCTACAGTGCTGGCGGCAATGTTAGTAAAGATGCACTCAACTGAATTCTGAAGTCGATGCATTAAGACCACCCCTCTCAAGTGGCATATTACTGTGCCAACAAAAACACATTTCCTGTTGATGCAGATCAGTGAAGATGCCATGTAGAAGAGGAGTTATGAAGTCAACGGGAATTACAAAAACTACTCTGTATAGCTTGAGTAGCTCCTGTCAACTGCCACTGAATTTCAAGTTAAGTGTAGACCAAGCCTTTGACTTCCTTAAGCTCTCAGGGCTTGATTCTTCTCTTAATTATGCTGGTGCACTCTGAAATCAGTGAAGTTAAACATGTGAGAGGAAAATCAGGACCACAGATTTGATTACCTAGCTCCAAATTTAGCTATTGATGTTATTTTTAACACTGAAATAACTGTAAATAATATGCCAAAACTGGAAAAATAACATGGGGTGAGAATAACCCTCAGACCAAAAAAAGGAAAAATGTTAACATAAGAGGATGAGGTTGTGTAACTCTTTGTGACATAAATGTCTGGTCAGCTCAAATATTAACACAAGCTGACCTTTTCAACCCACTAAGCAAAGACAGGCATGAGAACAATTCTGGCAGCATGACATTTTCACTGGATGACATAATTCTCTAATTTCTCAGAAAACCTATGATGAAATATACACTAGACTAGGACAACAATTCTGGCCCTTCCAGCCACCTGTGAGTCAGTCTTGACTAGTTATTCCTCACTGGAAACAGATGAAAGCTGTGACAATTACAGAGGGTTTTTTGGTTTTGTGTTGTTTTTTTTTATGGACTTGCACTGTGCTGTTTCCATAGCTGGGTCTATTTATATCTCTTGGGGCTTTTTCTACCTCTGTTTTCATCAGGTCTGTAGTTAGTCAGGGGACTTTGGGTATTTGTATTATTAGTGTTTTGAAGGCTCATTTTCCCCCTATATTAGGAATATTGTGATTACTATATATGGGTAGCAGATGACTGTTCTGTTTGGTAACAGAATAGGTAGTGTCCTTTCTAGGTAACCAGCTGATGAGGGGTTAAAGTATAATTTGGCAGGCCCTGGAACCCTCCTAATCAGGCGGGCCACCCTCCCACATGTCTGGGCCCTCTTCAAGCACCCCAGCTACTACCCCCAATATCCATTGCCCAGATCCCAAAATCCACCCCAGCTCCCAATACCCCCCCCAAATCCACCCCCCATACCTACTCCCCTGTCCCCAATATCCACAAGCCCTCAATACCTACCTCAAAATCCACCCTCTGCCCCCAATGTGAGCTGGGCCGCCACAGTACTCATGAGTAGCCTGCTGGGCCAGGAAACTCTACAGCCTGTGCATGCACCGGGGAGTCCATGTCCCTCCCCTGGCTGCCAGAATATGTAGCAGAACACCGTTCCGGGGCCCGCTATTTTTAGGGGCCTAGTGTTCAGGCCCCTAAAATTAGAAAATGAAACCAGAACACTGTGTTCCAGGGCCAGCTATTTGTCAATGGTGGGCCCCAGAACGCAGCATTCTGGCACCATTTTCTATTTTTAGAGGGCCTGGAATGCTGAGCCCTTAAAAGTAGTGGGCCTCAGAATGGCGTTCTGGGCTGTTCCAGCTTACTTTAACCCCTGCAACTGACCCAGGCTAGTACTAATCTAAAATCAGTCTCATCTAATGGATATTTGGTAGGCTACATGATATGAATTGGTAGTCTCAGTAAAACAGACATATAACAAGAAGCAGCACAACAAATGACACTGATTGGTACCTGTGTGACTGGTGACCTGTGATGGATCACTCAGAGATTGAAGCATTCAGGGCAGTCTGCAAGAAACAGGGCCAACAAACTCCAAGAACCAATGGTTTATTCTATAACAGTGGTTCCCAACCAGTGTGCTGGGGCACACTGGTGTGCTGCAGCAACACCCAAAGTGTGCCGTGAGCATCCCTGAGAGCTGGAGTTAAAGTTCCCTCCCTGCTCAGCCCAGCCACGTGGGCTGTGCAGGGCTGGGAAAAGGAAGGGGTTAAAGTAAGGGGAAGGCACCAGAACACATTTCAGGGACCCCCTATTTTTAGGCAGGCAGTGTTCCAACCCCCCTAAAAATAGAGGAAGGCACCAGAATGCGGAGTTCCAGGGGTCCCCCTAAAAATAGCAGGAGCAGCCAGAAAGCAGTGTTTCGGTGGCTCCATCTTAAACCCTGCTCCGCCTTAAGCCCAGCCAGCAGATTGCTGCGGGAGGCTGGGAGTGTGTGAATCTCCCCCTGCAGGGCGGAGCAGCTTGTGTCAGCCAGTCTGCAAACAGCCCAAGTAAGGGCTTTTGGGGGGGAGGGCTGCTGGGGGTTGTGTGGGGCAGGTGTGTGTGTGTGTGTGTGTGTGTGTGTGTGGCAGAGGTGGGTGGGAGTGGATGTGTAGCAGAGGGTATGTAGCAGGTGTTGTGGGGTGGCTGTTTGGTTGTGGGGGTGTAGCTGGGGGGTGGGCTGGCTGTGTTTAGGGGGGTGTAGCTGGGGGCTGGAGGCCTAGTTCAGGCCCCTGCAGTGATGGGAGGGTCCATCACAGGCAGCAGGGGGCTGGGGGAGGGGAGGATGGAACCCACTGGGGTGGGAGGGAGCAGCAGTGGGGTGAAGATTTGCCCTGGGTGGCAGGGAGCCACTGTGGAGAAAGGGGAACTGGGGCTCCCCTGCCCTACCTTCCCACTCCTCAGGCTCCCCCCTGGCCCTCCACAAAGCCACCCTTGTTCTCCCTTCCTCTCTCCTCTCTTGCTACCCTTGTGCTGTTCCCTACATGGCTGCCCTTGCCCTCTTTTGCCACCCCTGCCCTACTCTGCTCCCCACACTCACTCCTGCCACCACACACGACTCCTGACCTCTCCTGTTTTGCCACCCCTGCTCTGCTACCCCTACTACTCCACACAGCAGCATTTTTGAAACCTATGCCGTGGTTCTTGAATATTCATAAGTAATTTAATTTAATTTGAAAAGTCATGAGTTTTTTGAATGGTGGTGTGCCTTGAAAAATGTGGAGGTATCAAGGTTTGCCACAGCAGAGAAAAGGTTGGGAACCACTGTTCTTTAATTAGGTTCACTAAACCAGTGTCAAAAGAGCTTTTGTAGTACCAAACTGGTTAACCAGAAACCATATTCAGTCACTTTTAGGTGTTCTAGCCCTTAGCTCCCATTCAGACACGCAGATCTAATATAGTGAGAGGTCTAATAAAGTTAACTGAAAACTCAGTTCACCATATGTGATGTTCTACTAATCCCAAGAAATCAAGACATTAATCCCCAGGTCAATGTGTATTTTAGATCTTACCCAAATATCACTGTCAGCCAATCCTTAGTAAAATAACTAAAAACTTATTAATAAAAGAAAAGAGTTAGACATGGTTAATAGAGAACATACAGACAAGTGGAATAGACTGCTAGTTTGCCAGGGCCAGCGCAACACGGTAAGTGAAGTAAGCATTGCAGGGGGGAGCTGACATTTGAGGGGTGCCAAAATGAGGACTGAGCTGCTAGGCTGTCACACTGCACTGCTGACATCACTTGTCTGTCCAGGCATAATCGATCTGTCATCTGCTGCTCTGCAGAGGGGCACCAGAAACCCTAGCACTGGAGCTATTGCTTGCAAAAGTCTCTCTGGTAATTTCCAGAAGATTGGAAGGTCCTCTGCGCATGATTCAGAATATTTCTTTTAGTTGTGAATTCCCAGACCAGAAAATTGGAGCAGGAATGAGATAAACTGCAAAGGTTGCTGGTGTCTCTTATATCCTCTGCTGTGTTCACGGAAATTTACTATCCCAACAAAAGCCCACAGCCCCTGGCTGCATGTAACATTACTAATCCAAGATGGAGCCCAGGGTCACGTGTCCTTAACGCATGTTCTTACATGCTGGCTGATTTACACAGGAGCAGCCATTGCCATATTCTTTCTCAGACATCCACAGGAAAGGCTGACTAGGCAGGAAGAATTTCTTCAATGGCCCAGGGATTAAAGTAAGGGGGAACGCACCAGAATGTCGTTCTAGGGCCCCCTATTTTTAGGCTAGCAGGGTTCCAGTGGCCCCTAAAATAGAGGAAGGCACCAGAACATTGCGTTCCAGGGCTCCCTAAAAACAGCATGAGCAGCCGGAACGCAGCGTTCTGGTGGCTCCACCTTAAACCCTGTTCTACCTTAAGCCCAGCCAGCAGAGAACTGCAGCAAGCCAGGAGTTTGTGAATCTCCCTCTGCAGGGTGGAGCAGCACCAATCAACCAGCCTGCAAACAGCCCAGGTAAGGGATGGGGGGGGGCTGCTGGGGGTTTTGTGTTTCTCTGTGTGTGTCTGGGGCTGGCTGTGGTGTGTGTGTGTGCGCACATGCGCGCACGTCCATGTCTGTGGCTGGGAGTGTGTGTGTGTGTGTGTGTGTGTGTGTGTGTGTGTGTGTGTGTCTGGGGGTGGCTGTGTGTGTCTGGGGACAGGTATTGGAGCAGGAGGGGTGGGTTCTGGGGATGGGTATTGGGGGGCCCACCTGTGCCAGAGGGGGGGCCCACCCATGCTGGAGGGCTCTGTGGCCCACCAAATTATTATACTTTAACCCCTGCAGTGGCCCATTGTTAGAGTGGAGAGTTTAGTGGACCACCAACATAGGTTTACATCAGAGATGGATGGACAGCTATCCATGGATGTCATCCAGGAACAAAACACACATTTGAAATATGAATACATATGGTTATGATACATGGATGAGCCCAAGGTAATCATATTTAACAGATTGTCACTTGTCCATTAAAACAAACAAACAAGGAGTCCTGTGGCACTTAAAGACTAAAAAATTTATTTTTTGCATGAGCTTTCATGAGAGAAAAGCTCATGCAAAAATATAAATTTGTTAGTCTTTATGTGCCACAGAACTGCTTGTTTGTTTGTTTTACTGCACTAGACTAACACAGCTATGCCTTTGGATCTTAACTTTTCCATTAACACCTTACATGATATATTTTATACAAGAGCTGTTGCAGTTGTATAACAGTGGTAACAATGATATAAGTGGTCATCTTCAATCATGCAGCATCACACAGCCTGTCAGCACAGAAAAACCAATGAATGAATAGACATCTAAAGTTATGAACTGTCACTGCACCCACCTACACATGACCCTCTTGAGCTTTGGGATACGACAGTTACAGTAAAGGAGGGAAGGTTGCACTGGCACTGCTTGGTCTGTATCTGCTTTGTGGCTTAAGAAAGGACTTGAATTTTCAGAGCTGTCCACTAGTCAATGCAGTGTAAAGTTGCCCAGCTGTACATAGCACCTTCTCATACACATCTCCCCACATCCATGCATTCCTACCACCAGGAAACCAACAGTAATCCAGGACAGTCACCCAGATGATACATGTTAGCTAAACATGGCATAACTTTGATGTCCTTCAAACCAGACAACACTTTATTATGTGTATCTACCTACTTGGAGGCAGGGTGGAAAAGAGAGCTAGATTTTGAATGGATCTGAGAACTATCTGTCTGTTGGTAAGGACTGTGGAAGATGATAACAAACCAAAATAACAGGGAAAAGCCTTTTGTGAGAAGTGCCAATGCTGGTAAGTCAAACATATCAGAAGATTAGACATAGGTGACACATGGAGAGGTCACCTGCTTCCCCTCCACCCTGATTTCTGCAAGGTGGGAGTCAGGCTGAGCACAGCTGAGGGGACATGCTGAGAAAGGTATCAACACCATGTGCCACCATTGAGCCTCAGTGGGTGGCACCTACAACAGGGACATGAGATAAGGCTGGCACCAGGCCCAACAGCAGAGCCTAACTAAAGTGCATGTGAGGCTGCAGAAGGGCAGGGAGGCTGAGGAGTCTGGGGAAGCCAGAGAGGGCAGGGGTAATGGGCAGGGAACTCAGGGGAGACAGCAGGGGAGGGGCACAAGAGATGGGAAGTCCATGGGAGGCAGTGGGGGCTGGGGCCCAGTTCAAACCAGTATGATGACAATTTCAAGAAGTCTAGCTTCCAAATTGCTGGAAGCTGAAGACCTGACAGTGAGCCATAGTGGGAAGGGAGCTAGACTGTAAGTAAGTTCCTTTCCTACAGTGTGATAGGAAACATCAAGGGAATGTGATGTCTGGTGGTTCTTCCAGCTAAGAATCCCTCAGAAGAACCAAAATGGAGAAAGAGCATGTGGCAGGTGATGTGAAGTGGGAATGGAAATGATGACCTTGAACTCTATGGTTGTGTTCACACAGACATGCTTATTTTGAAACAAGTTATTTCAAAACAACTTGTTTCGAAATAACACCTTATTTCAAAATGACTTACTTCGAATTAGCAAAAAAGTCATTTCAAAATAAGAAAAAAAGCGGGAAACGAAATAGCAGGTTCACACTGTGAACCTGCTATTTCGCTTCCTCCAGGGCTGCAGGCACCGGTGGGCTGCAGCGCTGCCCAGCGCTGCTCCCC
>ML682017.1:9831095-9874959 GCA_007922195.1 Podocnemis expansa
CCCCGCCCGTGCCTGCTGGCCAGGGGACACCCCTCAGCACCCTGGCCAGGGTGCTGAGTGTTCCCTGGCCAGGGTGCTAAGGGGGCAGCCCTTTAAATGTTGTTTCGGAACGTCTTGTTCCAAAACAACATGTTCACACGTGTTGTTTCGAAACAAGTGTTTTGAGACAAGGTTGTTTCAACCCCAAATGGGGTTTAACTTGTTTCGAAACAATGCCCTTGTTTCGAAACAGCGGGTTCCCGTTGTTTCGAAACAGCGGTGCGTCGTGTGAACATGATTTTTTTTGTTTCGAAACAACGAGGTTGTTTCGAAACAAAAGTGCTGTGTGAACACAGCCTATATCTCCACAAAGGAAAAGGTCGTCTTAGAAGAAGCTTATAAAATGGTTTGTGGGAAGAGGTATGGAGTTGAATGGTAACATGACAGGCATGAGAGTACCGTAAGGAGGTGCAAAAGATAGGTGTAGCCCTGGGTACCTGATGGGAGATAGGGTGAGGTCAGACCAGCCATCTGCTTTTATCATATAGGGTCCTTTGTTTGTATTTCAAGGACTGAGCTTTCATGTGAGTGTGAGGCAACACTGGGAGATAGCATACTGATATCTCTGCACCAACAGATGCAAACCCCTGAAAGAAAGAGAGATTTACATAATTCCTGGAAAGATGGCTGAAGCCTAGGGAATGAGGAACTGAGTAAAAGATTGCTTGTGTTGGAGTGTGTATGGATATTTTGGTTTTTGTTTCATTTTCTTTTGACTTTTGTTTGGTCTGGAAGGGTAGGCGTTTTGGTTTAGCCAGAGAAAGAAACTACCCAGGAAGAAGGGAAACTGAGGCAGCAGATGCCTCTGCATGGAAGAGACAGGTTTCCCATTATAGATGTATTGGATCATTAAGACAACAAAAAAACAATGGAAGTAAACAAGAATATAAAAATTAAAAGATGCTGCACAATTTGTATCAAAGGTTTTAGGACAAAAGAAATTATACTACTTACAGCTGTCAAACAATTAAAACAATCACTATTAATTGTGACATTTAAAAAAATTGAAATTAATTGCAGTTTTAATCACACTGTTAAACAATAATTGAATATCAATTTAAATTAAGCATGGAAGTATGTCCTCTGGAATGGTAGTCAAAGCATGAAGGGGCATATGAATAGTTAGTTTATTTGGCACAAGAGTATTTCGCAACTCCAGTTACAACAGTGCAAGGAGAATGCCTATTCTCACTTTCAGGTAACATTGTAAACAAGAAGAGGGCATCAGTATCTCCCATAAATGTAAACAGACTTGTTTGTCTTAGCAATTGACTTTATTAGATGTAGGACTGAGTGGACCTGTAGATTCTGAAGTTCTGTGTTGTTTCATTTGAAGTGCAGGTATGTAAATAAAATAATTCTACTTTTTACACTTTCATGATAAACAAATTGCACCACATTACTTGTATGAGGCAATTGGAAAATACTATTACTTTTATCGTTTCTAAAGTGCGAATATGTATAATAAAAATATAAAGTGAACACTGTACACTTTGTATTCTGTGCTGTAATTGAAATCAATATATTTGAAAATGTAGAAAAACATCTCAAATGTATAATACATTTAAATAGATATTCTGTTATTGTATAACAGTGCCATTAAAACAGCAATTAATCAGATCTTTTTTAATGTAATTTGTCTTCTGTTTATTGCTTGACTTAATTGCTATTAATTGGCAGCTCTCATAATACTTGGTAATTTAAGGTAAAATATATTCCAATGTGACTAAAGATTAAGTCATAATGTTAGAGGTAAATAACTGGGAAATGTTAAAAATGAATTCTTATTTTATTTCACTTATTTTTCCTTGTGTTTCCAATGAGGGCATGATTGTGCTCATCTTCATGGATTTTTCTAGATTAGGAAAAGAGGACAAAGTTAAACTGGGAGGTTAATCATCTTAACTGACTCCAACTTTTTCTCCTAGACAAGTTTTATTGTGCTTTCTATAGCGTGAAAAGGGTACTGTTTTCCCAATGTTAGCACATTTCAGTCAGCTTAATTTGACTGAAAAAAAACTGCTTAGCACACCTGGGCACAAGTTAAGTTTGTTTTAATTGGCGATGTTGTAGATGAGGTGGGAACATTACTAAGTTAAATCTATTGAGGTGATGCAATAGAAAAAGCACCTTTCTGATTATGGAAACCAGGTCTCTGTAGGTACACATTGGCGTTGCATTGACCAGAACTTAAAGTTGTGATGTTAAATTATATTGGCCATTTTGAGCTAACATATTCTAAAACACTGATCAAGATTAATCAGTTTTTATTCAGGCATTTGCTAAAGTGAATTAAAATAGGAGAGGAGTGAGATCCTCCAACCCCCTAACACTAACCTCATTTAACATCATTCCTAATTAAATATTAATTAAGGTAAGGCAGGGGCAGAATGAATACAGCACAAAGAGCCTTCTTCATCTCTTAAAAGGCCCATTCAGGGATCAGGTGCATTTGCAGTCTTTGAGAGTAGATGAGCTTAGGCAGGGGTCTCAAATTCAAATCACCATGAGGGCTGCACGAGTACTAGTTCAGGGCCACATGAGGACTAGTATGTTAGCCCGAGGGCCGCACCACTGAAGCCTTTTCATGCAATGATGTTCAAATATCAGTAACAACAGTGTTGTTGTGGGCCGAAGGAAATGGCTTTACGCGTTGCACATGGCCCGTGGGCCACATGTTTGAGATCTCTGAGCTTAAGGATTGCTTCTCTGGGGGTGCTTGTGGGGTGAAGCTGGAATGTTAAAGGCCTTGTGGAAAATGCAACACACTCCAAAAGGTGTGCTGATTCTAAATCCCTGGGAGGCATTCTGACCAACACAGAGCTATGCCTTAAAATAAATTGTCTTCAAAGTTCATTTCAGGATGACAATGAACTTGGACTCTGCTCATAGGCTGAAGAAAATACCTGAAAGTCTTTTCAACCACAAAGACCTGAAAGAAACAATACTCACTCCTGGAATTCAGCCCTTTAGTGATGAACAAAACGGGCCGTAACGGCTGCCTCACGCCTCACTTCAGCTGTGACTAGGTGAGAGGAGCAACTGTTTTCTGTGCAGTGCCATTGTATTCTTGCTGTCAGAAAAGACTATAAAGTTTATCTCCCAGAAGCAGCTCAACGTAATCCAGAAAGAGGAAGAAAACATGGGCTGGGAAAGTAAGTTTTATGCATAGTCAACGCTCTCATGTTATGTCAGTGTATCATGGGTGTGACTTTAAAGCTGAACTTCATCAGTAAGTGGAGATCATCCTTACCTGCTCTGCTCTCACCATGACTTTATCCTTTCCATGTGTGCATCCCAAGGCTAGTTTAAACAAATCTGAGTCCTCTAAAAAGTGTTTGCAGGGCTCCTAGCTGGATGCAAGAAGAGGTTACTTACCTGTAACCGGTGTTCTTCGAGAGGTGTGCTCCCGGCCATTCTGTTCTAGGTGTCTGCACGCTCCGTGCACGGCACACCAGAAACTTTTTCCCTTAGAGTACCCGTAGGGTCGGCTGTAGCGCCCCCTGGAGTGGCGCCATCGCCACTCCCTATATAGTTTCCAGCCGACCCGTCCCCCTTCAGTTCCTTCTACCCGGACTGTCTGAGGGGAGGTGGGAGGGATTGGAATGGCCAGGAGCACACCTCTCAAAGAACACCGGTTACAGGTAAGTAACCTCTTCTTCTTCTTCGAGTGCTGCTCCTGTCCATTCTGTTCTAGGTGAGTCACTAGCCTTACCTTGGAGGTGGGAGACATCACAGACAGACGGATTGTAGCACCGCCCTTCCCACTGCCGCATCCTGCTGCGCTTGCTGTGTGATGGCATAATGCTGTGCAAAGGTATGCGGGGAGGACCACGTCGCCGCCTTGCATATGTCTATGACCGGGACTCCCACTAGGAATGCTGTTGAAGCCGCTTGGGCTCTCGTTGAATGGGCCGTCGCCCTTGGTAGGTGTCTACCTCCCAGCTTGTAACACTCCTTAATGCAAGCTGTGATCCAGGAAGTGATCCTCTGTGTAGACACCGGTTGGCCTCTCTTGGTATTTGCCACTGCCATGAATAGCTGGGGGGTCTTGCGAAACTGCTTTGTCCTTTCTATATAGAAGGCCAGTGCTCTGCGCACGTCCAGGGAGTGGAGACACCGCTCCTCTTCTGATTCATGGGGCTTTGGACAGAAGACAGGCAAGCAAATGTCTTGGTTCACATGGAAGTGTGACACCACCTTGGGCCTGAAGGATGGATGTGGACGGAGCTGCACCTTGTCCTTAAAAAATAGAGTGTATGGTGGCTCTGCCACCGAGGCACGCACTTCCGACACTCTCCGGGCTGACGTGATAGCCACCAGGAACGCGACCTTCCATGACAGGTATAGCAGTGAACACATCGCCAGTGGCTCAAAGGGGGGTCTGGTGAGTCGTGACAGGACCACGTTTAAGTCCCACTGGATCGTAGGCAGTTTCACTGCTGGGTACAGTTTCGAGAGGCCTGTCAGGAATCTTTTCACCATGGGGACGGAGAAAAGTGAGCTATGCTCGGAATTGCTGCAGAAAGCCGCAATTGCCGCTAGGTGGACCTTCTGGGATGACAATGACAGCCCACTCGACTTCAGGTGCCATAAACAGTCCAGTGTGCGGTGAGTGGAGACCAACGTTGGGTCCTCCCCATTGACCCCAGCCCACTGTGCAAATCTGCGCCACTTAGCTACATACGTAGTCCTTGTGGAAGGTTTTCTGCTGCCACACAACACCTCCCTCACCGGGGAGGAGCACAACTGCTCGCTGTGTGTCAACCATGAAGGCACCATGCATGGAGGTGCAAGGCCTCCAGGTTGGGGTGGAGGAGTCGCCCTCTGTCCTGGGTCAACAGGTCCGGTCTGAGGGGCAACTGGACAGGACGACGCCTGGAGCACCGCATTAGTGACGAAAACCAATGTTGTCTCGGCCACGCCGGGGCAATCAGAATGACCTGCACCTGCTCCTCCTTTATTTTCTACAACACTCTGGGCACTAGCGGTGTTGGAGGAAACGCATACAGTAGACCTTTCTGCCCCCAGTGAATCTCGAACGCATCTGCCGTCGACCCAGGGCTGCGCCCCCGGAAGGAGCAGAAGGCTTGGCATTTCGTATTGAGCTCGGAGGCAAACAGGTCCAGACGGGGATAACCCCACCTCCGGAAGAGTGACTCCGCCACTTCCGGGTGGAGAGACCACTCGTGGGTCATGAACTTCTGGCTGAGCTCGTCCACCAAGAAGTTCCGGACGCCCGATATATACGATGCCACTGGGCGGATCTTGTGGCGAATGTAGAACTCCCAGAGGCTCATGGCTTCCTGGCAAAGGGGACACGAGTGTGTGCCACCCTGCTTGTTGATGTAAAACATCGTGGTGGTGTTGTTGGTACGAACAGATACTGTCCGGCCCCGAAGATGCTCTTGGAACACCTCGCACACCAGCCGCACTGCCCTGAGTTCCTTTATGTTGATGTGCAACTGGGAGTCCGCCTCCCTCCACAGGCCTTGTGTCCTGAGACCACCGAGATGCGCACCCCAGCCGACATCTGAGGCATCTGTCGTCAAGTGAAGTGATGGCTGGGGGAGACGGAATGGAACCCCTGAGCACAGGTTGGTCTCGGAGTTCCACCATCAAAGGGTCTCCAGAACCGACGCTGGCACGGTGACCATAGCGTCCAAGCTGTCTCTCACCGGGCGGAATACCTGCGCCAGCCACAGCTGGAGTGGTCTCATCTGTAGGCGAGCAAGGGGAACCACAAAGGTGCAAGCTGCCATGAGTCCCAGCTGGCGGAGGCATTCTCATGCCGACACCTGGGGGAACCTTGTGAAGGAATCCACCGTCCGCTTGATGGTTTGGAAACGGTAGTAGGGAGGCACGCCCTTGCGGACATCGAGTCGAGGACCACCCCTATAAATTCTATCCTTTGTGCGGGAAACAGTACCACTTTCTGAGCATTTATCAGCAGGCCCAAGCGATCGAACACGGACTGCATTAACCTCAGGTGAGAAAACACCTCCTGACCTGACTTGCCTACGATCAGCCAGTCATCCAAATATGGAAAGAGGGTAACCCCCTGTTTCCTGAGATACGCCGCTACCACCGCCAGACACTTTGTGAATACCCGCGGAGCTGCGGAGAGGCCGAATGGGAGCACTGTGAATCGCAGGTGCTTCTGCTTGATGATGAAGCGTAAAAACCTCCTGTGCCTTGGGCTGATTGCTATATGGAAATACGCATCTTGTAAATCGAGGGCGGCGTACCAGTCGCCCGGATCCAGAGACGGAACAATTGAGGCGAGGGACACCATCTGGAACCGAATTTTTCGAAGGAACCAGTTGAGGCACCTCAAATCTAAAATCGGCCGCAGGCCCCCTTTCGCCTTGGGGATAAGAAAATAATGGGAATAAAAACCTTTGCCCCTGTGGCACGGTGGCACCTCTTCCACTGCCCCTTTCTGAAGCAGCGCCTGCACCTCCTCCCATAGAGCTTGCTGGTGGGCCTGATCCTGCAGGGAACCACGCAGCGTAGGGGGGGCCTGTGGGGGTAACAAAGAAAATTGGAGGGAATAGCCCTCCTGAATTGTTTTGAGCACCCAGCGGTCTTTTGTAATCTTGCGCCATTCTAGCGCATAACGGGACAGTCTGTTGTCGAACACGGGAGTCTCTGGATCCACAGCCTGTGGTAAGTCGCCCTTGTGCCGACCCTCAAAAGGCCTTTTTCTGGCCAGTCGATTGACGTGCGGCTCCTTGTCCGCTAGGCTGATGCCCTGTGGGCCTCTGGGACCCCCTGCCCCTCCACCTGTCATCGTCCTGGCGGTGGGGGTAAGGCCGTGAGGGGGGAGAGAGTGGTTTAAATTGTTTCCTTTGGCTTGCTGGTGTATGGAGTCCCAAAGATTTAACTAGTGCCCTAGAGTCCTTCAAAGTCTGAAGACAGGCGTCCGTCTGCAATGAGAACAGCTCTGGGCCTTCGAATGGCAAGTCCTGTATTGCGGCCTGTACCTCCTGGGGCAGCCCCGACGCTTGCAGCCATGAGCTGTGCCGCATAGTAACCCCAGAGGCCATGGAGCGTGCCACCGCGTCGGCTGTGTCTAAGGCTGATTGTAACAGTGCCTTGGACACAACCTTGCCCTCCTTACTGGATGCCAACAAAGCTGCTTTGGAGTCCTGCTCCATTGAGTCACTAAAATGCTCCAGGGCAGATCAGGCATTAAACATATATCGGCTGAGGATAGCCTGCTGATTGGCTATTCTCAGCTGCAACCCCCGGTGGAATAGACTTTATGGCCAAACAAGTCCAGCTTTTTTGCATCTTTGGATTTGTGGGTCGAACCCGGGTGACCTTGCCTCTCCTGCTCATTCGCCGCAGCTACCACCAACGAACTGGGGGCGGGGTGCGAATAAAAATGCTCGTAGCCCTTAGAGGGTACAAAGTACTTCCTTTCCGCTTGTTTGGCCGTAGGTAGAATCGAAGCGGTGATGTGCCACAGAGCCTTGGTCATGTTCTGCACAGTTTTAATAAAGGGTAGAGCCACACGACCCGGGCCCTCTGGGAGCAGGATATCCACCATTGGATCGGCGTCGTCTGCGATCTCCTCGGCTTGGATGTTCAGTCCGGTGGTTACTCGATGGAGAAGCTCCTGATGAGCCCTAGCATCGTCCGGAATAGCCGCCGGCTTGGCCCCCGCCACCACCTCATCTGGAGGCGAAGAGGAGGACTCCTCAAGATCCGGACCCCCCGACGGCACCCTGGATCGTGTGCTGAGGCCTCCACTGGCCATGCTGGCTCGGTCCTGATCGTCCCTCAAGGACTCCACCTCTGACATCTCCCCGGTACTGGGGGGAGCACCAAGCGCAGCCGACGGAGGAGGCCTGGTGCCTGAACCTGGTATGTGGCGCCCAGAGCCAAAGTCTGGTCCCTGGTGGACAGCGCAAGGGGTCCAAAACGGCCACTGCATCCCTGGCTGCCACCCCGACCACTGGGGTGAAATGGCGGTACCACTGGGGCCTGCTGTGGTTGTGAACTCGCATCCTTATGCGAGCGACGCGGTGCCGGCTCCTCCATTGAGCTTGATGACGGGCTGGACTGAGGGGACCATGGCGGTGCCGACGAGGACTGCACCGGGGAATGTCGCCGACCTTCTCCTCGGTCGTCACGGTGCCGGCGGAGCGGTGACGCACGGTGCCAGGGAGAAGCCGGGGAGCGGAACCAGGGAGCCCCAGCCGCTGCTACCACTAGGGGCGGTACCAGTGAACGGTGCCGTTGCTGTTGAGACGGTACCTGACTCCGCCCACGACCAGTCTTGAGGGGGGGTCGGTTTCCCCCGGGATGGAACCAGCCCCGGTACCGGGGCCGCAGTCCACGCCCTCAGCACCGAGTGGCTTGATAGTTCTTGACCCGCCGCAAACGCCTCAGGCGTGGTTGGTAGGACCAACTCCTCTTCCAGAATCTCTCTGGTAGGAGATGAAGCGGATCCCGGGCTAGGGAGCCTCTTGGTGCGGTCCTGTACCGAAGCCAGGGACAGTGAAAAGGGTCAGCCAACATGGCTCTGACCAGTGTCCCGTGCCTCTCGGTGCGGGGAGCGCCCTCTCTCAACCCGCTTCTTCTTCTTGGGCAGTACCGGGGATGACGACCGGCGCCGGGGTTCCTTAAGTGTCTTTGGCTTCGGTGCTGATGAGGGTGCCAATGACACCGGAGCGCTCTGCACTGATGGTGCCATGCTAGATCCCGAGTCGCTGGGCACCGGACAAAGAGCCTCTTCCATCAAGTGGAGTTTCAGGCGCTGAACTCTATCCTTCTGAGTTCATGGCTTGAAGCTCTTGCAAATTTTGCACTTTTCGGCGAGGTGAGCCTCGCCCAAGCACAGCAAACACTTACTGTGCGGGTCGTCGACCGGCATGGGCTTCTTGCATGGCTCACAGTTCTTAAAGCCCGACATAGCCCAGCCCCAGGCCCAGGGCGGGCTCTAACTAACTAACTACAACTAACAAGAAAACAACAAAAAACAACAAGAACAAACTTCGGGTACTCCAAACAAGTGGCCACGTGCGAATCGCTCGAAGCCAGGGAATGTTCCAGCAACTGACAGGGCGGTAAGAAGGAACTGAAGGGGGACGGGTCGGCTGGAGACTATATAGGGAGCGGTGATGGCGCCACTCCAGGGGGCACTACAGCCGACCCTACAGGTACTCTAGGGGAAAAAATTTCCGGCGTGCCGTGCACAGGGCGTGCAGACACCTAGAACGGAATAGACAGGAGCAGCACTCGAAGAAGAACCAAACTTTCTCAACCCAAATTTGTCTCACCTCTGCAATCTCAACTGGAGCTTTTGGTTCCATCAAGGTATGTGTATATGGAGTGGAGGGTGTTAGGAGATTATTGGGTAGAGGACTCCTGTTAAATAGGACAATGGGGTGTTCCTGTGATGTGCTCCTGCCAGGGATGTGATAACAAGGGACATATCCTGATTGCCAAGGACTTTGGCTATCTCCACAGAGCTCCCTCAGCCTAAAACAGTTTGTGTTCTATGCCATGTGACCCTTGAGTAATAGCAGCAAGTTTGATACATGCATTTCACCAGGTTCCTAGTCTGCTGCTCTTTTGACAGCATTGAGTGACTCAGTTCTGGAGCACTTTGCCACGTTCGTTGGTCCTCTAAGGCACAAGAATCATTCAGAAAAATTCTGGGGAAGGCCAAAGTTGTGCCAGCATAAAGTTTATATTATCTGTCAAAGTTGGGGCAGGGACATAAAGCAGAAAACACAGAGCTATGAAAAGTTGAGCAGGGGAGCATGCGACTCTCCCTACTGGCCAGGGCTTAAAATAGGCTGGGAAACACCATAATGCCATTCCTGGGCCTGCAAAATTTGTGAGGCCAGCATTCTAGGGGTGGGGGCTGAGGCTGCCTAGCTCCAGACAGGGACTGGGGTCCCAGCTACAGCAGGGGAGAGTATGTGAAGGGGGTAGGCATGATGGGCCAGGCCAGCCCTTCAAGCAGGTGGGGGTGCAGAGAGCAGCATGTGAGACCAGGATCAAGGCCAGAAGGGCAGTGGAGGCAGAGTGTGAGTCTGGGGTTGAATTCAGGGAGGTGCAGAAGGATGGTGGGGGCAGCGTGTGAGGCTAGGATTGGAGCTAGTATTTCTATGGAGTGATAACCATATCTTTATGGAGTGATAACAATGCATATGGTACTGAGAAGTGGTAGCAAATGCCTCCCTGGGCTGGGGCCTGCACATGCACAAAGGGGGCCCAGACAATATGGGAAGGGGGCCCAGAGATTAGGAGAGTTCGAGGGCCCACCAAATTATACTTTAGCTACTGCCCTGTAACAAATGAAACCTCAGCTGTAAGTGGGATTTTCTTCCACAAAAGCTCATGCAATAAATGAAGTGAGTTAGTGTAGTGGCTAACACCTCTGTGTAACATGCAGAAGGTCCTGGGTTCAATTCCCAGGGGGTTGGACTTGATGATCTCATGAGGTCCCTTCCAGCCATATGATATGATATGAAATAAATTTGTTAGTCTTTGAAAGTGCCGCTGGACTGCTTGTTTGTAAGTGAAAAAGAGACTCTTGTTGCATGAGTTGCTCGAAGACAATCAGAGGGGGTTTTGGGGTAGGCAAAGCAGGCACCTGGCTAGGGCCCCTGAGCAGCAAGGGGCCCCTTTGCCTACCCAAAAGCTGTGTCAGTGTCCCATCCTGCAGAACACATGGAAGGGGGCCAGGGTCAGCAGCAGGCATTGGGGTCTGTGGGGAGGCTGGCAGGGAGGGCATGGGGCAGAGCGTGCTGTCCCAGAGATAGGGGTCCCGCCTTACCCCTGGGCCAGCTGCTCTGCCCCCAGGGGCATGGTGGACCAGCCCAGAAGTAGAAGTGCTGCTGCCCCGGGAAAAGACCCAGGGCCCAGGCTTGGGCCCCCGTCGCCTGGGTCCAATTCGACACCCTGGGCTCAAGACGTTCTCAGGGCCCCACCGCCAGCCCAGCCCTGGATCCCCAGCTGGGGATGGGGTCAGCTGGGGATGGGGCCACCATGGTCGGCCCAGCCTGGAACCCTGGCCGGGAGAGGCAGAGACCTCGCCAGGCACTTGAGGCACTGGCACCAGGACTCAGAGGCCCAGGTCTGTGCTCCTGCCCTGCCCCTTGCAGTGTGGGGGTTGGGGCCCCTGGCAGGGCACCAGGACCATCAAGGGAGCCATCCAAAGGGAGAAGGAACGGGGGGGCTGGTGGAGCACTAGGACTGCAGGGGGGTTTTGGGGCCCCTGGCAGGAGAGGGGGAGCCAGAGCCATGGGGGGGTGAGGTGTCATGCCTGTGGGAGGGAGCACAGAGGGTGGGCTGGGGTCCAGCAGTGGGGAGCTGAGGCTATGGGGGAGGTGCACAGAGGGAGGGCTGGCAGTGTGGAGCTGGGGCCATGGAAGGGGTTGTGGGGCCTATAGTGGGCCCCACAATGGGCCTTTGCTTAGGTCCCCCAATTGCCTAAGGCCACCTCTGGAGACATCCAAATCTACCCTGCGGTGCCAAACCTGAATAGCTAAGATCTGCCCTGGGAAGAAGAAACCCTTCCCTCCAGGCATTAATAGGCAGTGGTTCTACTCTGAGGAGGCTGCTTCAGCTTATTGGTATTTAAACTTCTGAGCTATCATTGCACATTTCAGGGGGTTTTTTCCCCTGAGGGGTCCTACTTCTAGGCCAGAGAGTTCTGTGGGGATGCATACAAGCTGGCCCTAACAGTAGTCAGTATCCAGCCAGCCAACCTTTAGTAAGATGGGGTGAGTTGTGCCTCTCTGTTTTAAGGAACAGCCTGCTTCATCTCTCACCGTTTTGTGGGTTTTGTGTCTTATCATTCTGAATTAAGAATTAAACTAGTGTTTCATTGCAAACCTTCCAACAAGTCAAGAGTATTTTTTAATCTAACCTCAGTGTATACGTGCTGAATGTAACAGACCAGACTCCAACGTGCCTTGTGCATGCCCTCCACAATGTGGGAGTGCAATGCAGGAGAGCTGTGATGTAGTGAAAACTTAGAACTTCCTCCCGCCCACCCTCACCAGCTGTGCACCCCCTGCATGGCACAGAGAACAGCCCTTGAACAGACCTCAAATCCAGCTGCCCCAGCCAGTGGAATTACATTACATCCAATGCCAAAAGGACTTCCACAGCCATAATAGTGGGGTCTGAATTAGTCCAATAGTGAACATACTTCAGATGACAGCTCCTCTTCTTGGGCCAAGTCAATAGAAGCTGTACATTCTAAGAAAATTTAATTTATTTTCCCCTGGGCAGAGTCGGTAGAAACTGTGCTGAGTGGTCTCTGATAGGATTCACTTCTCCATGGATAAGATGGTTGGAACCGGGAACTGAGCTGAGCTTGTCTTGGGTGAGAAATGACTCTCCCTGGACCCAGTCAGGAGAAGTCACATGGACATCTTTAAAATACGATATTTGCTGTTAGATTTTCCTTGGTTCTCATGTGTTGACATTTATTTTTCTTAACTTCTAAAGAAAAATATTCCATTTACTGAAGATTTAACAACCAATCTTCCTTTCACTTTCAGATACGGGATGTATGGGATTTCCTTACCTCAGCAATAAAAGTAGAGCCCAGGTATCTGATTGAATTTCAGAGAATGGGATACCAGCACTGGGCTATCTATGTTGGAAAGGGACATGTGGTTCACTTCACATTTCCAGGAAAAGAAGAATAAAAATCACTAATCCTCCCACTGTTTACCAATAATCCAAAATTACTCTACTCTGATGACAATTTGGCCCATGTGTGAAAATGATCTCACCTCAGTTCCCAGTGGTGCAGGTGTGCACAGCACACCTCTCGTCATTCCAATTTAGGCTAATTGGTCCCTGGGCATTCTCATTAGATGGATGAAGGACTGAATGGGTCTGGAAGAATGAAGTATTGTTTCACACAAGTGATGTTCACTCTTGATACATAGCTAAAGCATGTAGAGGTTGTTTGGATGGCAAGAACAGAGGGGCAAGCATGGTTGTGAAAAGTCAATAAATAAAACTGTTCCTTATGCTCTCCCTCTCCTCTGATTTTCAAAGCGGTACATAGTCTCAGAATCTTTCTTGATGCTTCTCAGAGTCAGGAGAGCCCTATGAATTTCTCACAGTTAAATCACAAGCCAAAAGTTTCTGGTGCTCACAGTCACAGTGCTCTCCTAACCCCTCCTTGGCTCAGCCCCAGCTAGAGAAGCTTCAGTCCCCACAATTAGCTCCAAACAGCTCATGCCCAGAACTTTCTCAGTTCAGATTCAGGCCCAAATCTGACCCTTCCATTCCTCCCTCAAAATTTTAATTCATTAGCAGTACTTAGGACCTCAACTGTATCTAGCTGACATACTCATGTGGTCTCCTTTACCATAGTATCTGAGCACCTCATAATCTCTAATATATTTACTCTTCCAGTAAACAGCAGTACTACTATCCCCATTTAACAAATGGGGAACTGAAGCAGCCAGAGAGACTAAGTGTCCAAAGCAAGTCAAAGGAACAGCAGAATCTTGACCTCAAATTTCCCAAATCCCAGTAAGCTCCCTAACCACCTGTCATGGGATGCACAATGGGCTATGAGCTGTGAAACTTCTGTTCACTTCTGGAGTGTAATTGTATTGTTTGATGAAAAATGTGGCACGCAAGGGTTCCCTTTTGTGTGCTCTGCCTCACTGTTATGGTATCAGATTACCCACTGCATCATGTATGTTCACAGACGTGAGGCATGTTTTACATGGCTCAAGAGGGAGGG
Organism: Podocnemis expansa; assembly: GCA_007922195.1. Classification (NCBI taxonomy): domain Eukaryota; kingdom Metazoa; phylum Chordata; order Testudines; family Podocnemididae; genus Podocnemis; species Podocnemis expansa. The sequence goes on from ML682017.1 coordinate 9,844,876, forward strand.
GAAAATCAGTTGTCCACCAGCAGCAGAGAAACAGTCAGATATGTTTCACAATCAGTGTTGCAAGCAAGAACTTGAAGACAATAACACAGACAATGAGGCTAGCTAAATGCCTGTGGCCCCATGGCCCACGAATAAGGGGAGGGGCAGAGTGGTTTGGAAACAGACAGACACTTTGAACTGCTCGATGCTTTTTGCCAGAGACTCTCTATCTTGAAACGTCTACAAGAATGATTGGGCCCTGCCTAAAAAGGCAGAGAAGGGCTGCAAACCATCACAGCTGAACTTGAGTGGTGAGATAAGCATAACTGTAGTAGTGTTGTTAGATTAGCATGCATTTTATAACTTTTATTGACTTGTTGTAACTCCTGATTCCTTTATTAAATGATAGTGCATTGATTTGCTATATACTCACTTAAAATCATATACTAATCAATAAACTAGCATTTGTTTTATCTAAAGTTGTGTGAACTTTAGAGGATGTGAATCAGAGAGGCTGGGCACATCCATTTTAATGACAAATGGACAGACCAGCGTCAATGAGTCTATGGTGATTGGGAAAGGGTCCCAATCCCTGTAGGACAGAAGTTCCTGGTGTAGTGTCTGGAGGCTGGGGGTGCTTGCTTGGAAACCATCCCTCAAGTGGCCAGAGGGCACATGCTCACTGCCTGGAACCAATTACATGCAGGAGGCTAGAGTGGACTGACTCAGGAGTGAGTGGTCACCTGGCATAGGAGGGTAAGTCAGAGTTCAGGAGTGGAGAACAGAGAGTCAAAGCAGCACACCAGAGCAGATTTTGGGATGGGAGTGGCCTGTCACACTATGCAACAACTTTTCCTCTCACTTCCTACAGGAGATACTGTAAACTTTGCATAGCTCAGTCAAGAGTCACTCTTACTGGGCCAGCGAAGAGGAAAAATGCCAACTGTGTCCTTTCTAGATACCACTCTTAGGGCTGGCTGAACTGTTTTGGGCAAAAGGCTGATTCACTGAAAAACATAATTTTGGATTAACCAAAATTATTTACACATTTGGGTCAAATAGTTTCATCGTAAAAAATAATTTATAAAAAGCTGAAACATTTCGTTTTGACATTTTCTGAACAAAACATTTAAACTTGGCTTTGAAATCTAGCTAACTTTTTTAAATAATGAAAGTAGGGTACAAATCTACCCAAAGACTGACCAAAGTATAATGAAGGAATCTCATTTTCAATCTAACAAAACATCTCACACCCAAAAAAACCTTTCTTTTCTGATTCTTTTTTTCTATTTCAGTCACTGAAACACTCCCCTGCCCACAAAAAAATCACTTACTTGAATGAATCTAATCACTCCTGTCAGATCTGACACTTGCCGCAGTGCAAACAATCAACCCTCTTTTATCTCCCATTGTCCATCCTCTTTTTAAGAGTTGGAAGAGGGACTGAATAATATTCTTCATGGAGAATTCTTCAAAGCCAAAGGGCAAAAGGAGTGGCTGAGGAACGTGGCTGGTGCTTCAAGCTATGCTGTAAACAACAAATTAGATAAAAAGCATCCTCTATTACCTCTTTGTCATGTGGTAAAGAGAGCTGAACATCTGGTGGGGAAGAATAAGGACTACAATCTGGTGATGTCTAACTGTGAACATTTTGCCACAATAAGATATGGCATTGCTGAGTCAGAGCAGGTCAGCCTAATTCCTTCACCTGACTGACACTTAGAAATGACTTGCTAGGGACAGAATTTTGTATTGATTTGCATTTGTTTTCTATTGGTGGAGTGATTTACATCAGGATAATGGAATAGAAACAGGCCTTAGATATTTATAAAGCAATATATGTTCTGGTCAAACAAGAAACAAATGCGTGTACCATGGCTGTTAAATAATAGAGGCAAGATGGATGAGGTAATATCTTTTAGCGGACCCACTTCTGTTAGAGAAGGAGGCAAGCCTCCAAACACCACAGAACTTTTCAGGTGTGACAAAAAGAGAAATGCCTTTGAGCTGGCTACAGGACCACTCTGCTTGGCCAAATGTGAGCTAAACCAGGGAAACAAAAGATGACTTTGAAACAGTTATTTCTGAACAATTTCTCTGATTTCATGGAAAATCCCTCCCTTGCTGAACCGGGATTCAGAAAAAGCTTAAACTGGGACAATTTCACTCCCCTCCACCTCCACCTTCAAAATGGGAAAGCGTATAATGGACGGGTCTCTATTAGACCCCCAAAGTGATCAGTTCTTAGATTCTAGCTCAGCTAAATCTTTACTCTCTTCATTAACTTGGCTTCTTGTTTTAGGCAGTTTACTTTGAAGTGGATGAAGGCTTTGCAAACCAGATAAAGAAATGGCTCTAGGAGATCAGTGAATAGCTTATGAATTGGAGAGTATGCACTAAGGCAGGGGCATCAAACTGGGATCCAGCCTGCCAAGGGCGCTGCCTGGTCTGTGCCAGGGAGTTCTCTGCAGCAGCGAACTGCAAAGACAGGCTGCTGGCAGGGGAGGGTCAGGTATACTTCTGACTCACTCATGCAACCTGAGTCTCAGAACTGGGGAAACAAAGGAAGCACTCCTGCCGGCTCAGCTCTGCTATTCTCTGCCAGCCGTTCAGTCTCAGTCACAGCACACTAGGCTGGGCTCCCAAAAAGTCACCACGCTGCGCCCCCACACCCCACCTGTTCACAGTCAGGCAGCATGCTAATTTGATTGACAGCACATTGCACAAATCACAAATAAGAAAGGAAAAAGGCTGGAGCCCACATGGGGATGAGTCAGTCAAAGGCTAGTTGGGACTGAGTTAACCAAAGGCCAGTATGCTGAATGACTGACCGTGAGTGGGCGGGGAGAGGGGAGGCAGGAGCCCAGCCAGCCTGTGACTGTGACTGAGACAGACTGATTGCCTGCCACCACACAGTAGGGGAAGTAGAAAGGGAAGAGGAAGGGGAATCCGGGAGCTGCCCAGCTGTGGGGGAAAGGGCACAGGGCAGGAGAAAGAGAAAGTGTTCATGAGCCCGTGGGGTTGGAAAGGGGAGAGGGGAGCCCATGCTGCTCTGAACGTGGCAGGGGAAAGGGCTGTGGAACCCATGCGGCCACATGGCCCATGGCAGGTGTCCTACCCTCCAATGTGGCCTCTCACGTTGAATGAGTTTGACACCTCTGCACTAAGGCATTTACATGAGCGTTGACTTCTCAGATTGAAATCAGTTCCACACTTATATGGCTGCAACTTCCATCCTATCATAGACAAGTGCCCAAGGTAAATTATTCCACAATATGCCCCTGAACAACTCTCACAGTGGTGGGAAGGTGATTCTCTGACCACACACAAAAGGAAAAAGACACTTATAAGAATATTGGAGCCCCTTCCATATTAGTGATGGGTTTGTGGAGGAGGGGGATGATCCTTTCTCTCAGTACAGATGCCATATAACTAAGAATCCACTTACACTGAAAATGAATAGCCTCTTTTCTTCCATAAAATCTGAGTCCACCTCACACTAATGATTATCAGCCTTCCTAATGCAGACCACATGTCCATGAGTGGCTGCAAGATGCCTTCATATATTAGTAAAAAAAAAAAAGAGGGGATACCTTCCCCCACTACCTCCCTCAAAATGAATACATAGTGCAATAATAATCAATTTGGGGGGATCAGAAGAAGTTCTTGCAAGTATTTAAATGGCCTTGGTTATCTATTCCAAATGCAGTGGAAAACTAGCTAGGGAAAGAGCATCTACATGAAGCAGCATTCAGTGGCTAAGGGCAACCGATTTGAAAAAGCAAATAAGATACTAATAACTCTTGTGCGGTCTCCTGCTTTGTGGTGCATATATCTATGAAGCTGTGATGCTTTGGTATTCTGTATACTGCACGTTTCTAAGAGTTCTGCCCATGTGTACAGACTAGTGCAGATTTAAAAAGTGAGTATAATTTGCACAGGTTTAAAAGAAATGAAAATGTAGTTTTGTTTAAAATTTTCCATTTTTTTACCTTTTCAACGTATTGAATCTTAGTGGTATCTCATTTCAGCAATGGGAGAGAACAATCTCTCACTTTTTAAATTTTTGTTTGGTCTGAAATAAGTCATGTTAGCCTAAAAGCTACTTGTCTACTCCTTGTGTTTCAAAAATGATAGTGGACATGATTCTGCTCTCAGATGATTTTACACAATGTAATACTGTTGGCTTTAATTGAGATTATTACTAAATTTGCCATTTGTATTGAGGTAGCAACGAGGAGGCCCTATACCAAATTAGGACTTTGTAGGTGCTAAGTGCTGTACAAGCAGAAAAAAAACTCAATCTGTTTCATAAAGAACCTACAATATATGAGTCAATGGCTATGTTCACACGTAGATGCTTATTTCGAAATAAGTTATTTCAAAATAAACTAATTAGAAATAAAATCCTTAATTCGATTTAACTTAAATCGAACTAAGGAAAACCACCAAATGGAAATAGCAAGTCCGGACCCAGGACTTGCTATTTCAGTTCAGAAGAGGGGGACCATTGGAGGTGTAGCAACATGGCTCTCACCTGGAGAGCCAGGCAGGGGAAAACAGCCCCCAGGGCAGAGATCACCCTGCACTGTGCCCCCTGCTGCTGGTGAGGTGGCAGGGGATGGACCATGGGGCACCCCCGCTGCCACCCGGGGGAGTCCTGGAGCCAGCTTGTGGAGCTTGCCCACTGCCAGCAGGAGGGAGGTCCTGGAGCCACCTCCCCAGGCTTGCTGGGGCTGCCAGCAGGCTCGGTGGCTGCTGGCAGGGCAACAGGTGTGGAGCTGGCTCGCCTCACAGCCCAGGCTCAGCAGCTGCTCGCGGGGTGGTGGGTGCCCTGCCAGCAGCCGCCAAGCCCGGGCTGCAGGGGAAGCCGGCTCCACATCCGCTGCCCTGCTAGCAGCCACCAAGCCCGGGCTATGGGCGAGCAGGCTCTGTACCTGCCACCCTGCTAGCTGCCAGAACCCCCCGGCAAGTGGGGGGAGCTAGCTCCTAGACCCCAACCCTCTGAGCCCCCCTGCACCTCTCCTCCCTCCCTGGCCAGAGTGCTGAACGGAGGTGGGCCATGCACCCTGTGAGAAAGTTCAATTGTTATATCGATATGTGGGGCATATTGATATAACAGACCCAGACGGGGTTATTTTGAAACCACAGTTTTGCAATAACTCTCATTTTGATACCAAACTAGGTTTTACTGTATCAAAATTATTTTCCTTATTTTGAAATAAGAGAGCTCCTTATTTCAAAATAAGGAAACATCATCTGGACATAAGCATTTTTAAATCGAAATAACGAGTGTTATTTCGATTTAAAAGGTGCGTGTGGACATGCCCAATCAGTAGATACAGACACAGGAGTGCAAGGAAACAATGAGGTAATATTGTTCATTGTGATAGACAGTGATCACAGCTAGAAATGGTCAAAAAAAATTTGAATGGTTTTCCATTGGAAAATGCTATCTCACTGAAATTTCAATGTTTTGCACAAACATGTCGATTTTGATGGAAAAATTTCAAAATGTTTCATTTTGATAAGGCCATTTTGACTTTTATATTACATTATTGTAATATTAATTTATAATGCAATATAAATAATAGTGTGTGTCCATGTTTCTGAAACAAAATATTTCAGAATGTTTCAATCCAACAACGTGCTTGCCCTTTCTGTCCCTCCCCAAAAACTCCTTGATTAACTTTTCACCCTTAATTGTAACAAAAACCAATTTTGAACTTCCTGTGGAATGGAAATTCTGTTTTTAGTCACAGCACACCAGCTGCCCAGTTGTGAGGCTTTTTGTGGATATCAGACCAAAGAAGTGTTTTAATGAGGGATCAGAACATGGAAAATGAGGTGGCTTTGGAGATTTTTATAGAGACCTGCTCCTGCCGGAGAGCCAGCATGGGAGAAAGCACAAAAGTGGCTGTTTTGAAATTTTAACAAGTAGGTGATGAAGGCTGGCCCAGTAAAGGTGCTCCTGGTTTATACTGATGTACAAGAGAACAAAACCAGTGCTCTTAATAAGAGTTTATGCTTATGGATCCTGAGAGTCTTGGATATTGATATCCTTTATATATCATAAGAATAGATACAGTACATACAGCAGTGCTACCTGTCTCATCCTACTAATCTAATGTATACTATGGTCGCCTATGGAGACATTACCTCTAAAAGTGAGGGGAGTTTATCCTCTTTGGCTTTCCTGTTGAGATCAGAGGATATCGGATATGCATAAAGGGGTTTTTAAATACATGGCCACTTGGAAATGGCCTGAAACCCACTCATGTCTAACAGTGCATAAAACAAAATATTAGAAAGTAGAAAATTTACATCACATGGATTGGATGGGAAACCAGAAACCTATATGGGATATCAAAGCCATGATTTTCTGTTATGAGTCTCCTGAGCTTCCCATTTCTTGTCCTGGACTGCAATGGCTGTTGGACTGAATTATGTTATATGCTCTGCCTCTCTGCGTAAAAGCAATCCCAAAGTTATAACTAGCTGCATTTAAGCAGAGATATGTTCATTCACTCTATTAATGTGTTCTTCCCTTCAAACAGGACGACTCTTAACCCTGTTGCTACAGAAAGAAATGCATACAAGATGCCTTCTGGGCAGAAGCTTCTGAGAATAAAAAAGGCAGCTAGATATTTTGCTGACTTAAATCTCTTTTCTATTCAATGCTGTAGAATAGAACATTTTCATTGTCAGAGGGCAGCTTTATCAAAATAAAAACCTAAATACACAACTTTCAGTCAAAAAGCTCCATAAGTTCTGCACTAAATTGCAGTCTTCCTGATGCATCTGAGGAAATCTGCCAGTCATCTGGAGTGAAACTGGCCTCAAACCAAGATGCTGACCAACCAGAAAAAGAGACATCACCAAAGACTATATCCTCTTACAAAACACACTGAGAACCGCTTAAAGAATTAAAGTGCTGAGTTCAAACCTTCCAGGGAGTAGCGTAATTGTTTGCTTTGTGATTTGTTCGATACATATTAAAGAAATTACCAAAACTAATGACGGGCCTCTTATTTCATAAAAGTTTCATGGTTTCACAGGAGCAACTTATAAATGAGAAACATACATAAAAAGGGCAAAACAATGAAACTCTGGTTAAAATTACCAGCCTAAGGCAAGTCTACTGGAACACTGTTACAAAAGAAAATGTTTTACTATCATATACAATTTTAATGTTAACAAGAACAGGGGATTAAACCCTGAGAGCCTGGCTACATTCAAGCACTATTAAATTATATTTTTGCCTACGTATATTTCCACTGTCAGTTCTTTTTGATACAGAAATCTTCACTTCCCGTCCTAAACATTTTGCTCTGTCCTGTTAAACAGCTATCATGTTTTACCTCACCCAAACCCAATATTGATGTTATTTCAGTGATGAAATGATTTTCATAGCCTTAATATATTTTTTAAAATACTGATAGCAAATAACCAAGAGGTCCAAGTCAAGGTGAGGGTCCTATTGAACTAGGAAAACCCAGAAGTAAACTGTTCCTTCCCCACAAAGCTCAAGTTCAAGACATGTATAGTTTATTGTCACCCTTCTGCTAAGTAACTGGAGGTGTTGGCACTCTGCAGGTCAACTTACCAGTGGAGCAGAAATCATCAAAGCGAATCTGGGTATTAATATAGCTGGTTTATCTAAGTATCTGTTAGTTTTGCTGTGTGAGGGGCTAGGGAAGGATCTAGAGAACCCTGGAACCAGGGACATTGCTGTCCCAAGGAACCATTTGAGGCATGGGCACAATCGCCCTCTGCTGCCAGCCCTGGGTCTGAGTGTGGCCCTGGCTAGTCTCCGCTGCCAGCTCCAGAGCACTGAGCCGTGGCAGTCCCAGGCCCAAGCACCAGCCTCTGCCACCATCCCCTGAGCTGCACTGGCCCTTGGCCCGAGCACTGAGTCCCAAGCCAAGCTAGTCCTGGGCCTGAGTGTTGAGCTCCAAGCTGAGTTGGCCAGCTGGGCCCACTCTTAGTCCCCTCCCACTTTTCTCTCCCCGGGTCCTCTCCCTCCTCTTTGCCCAGTGGCGTGGACCCCACATCACTTACCCATGCTGTGAGGCTCCATACCACTGAGCTGAAGAGGGAGGGATTTAAATTTCCCTCTTCTCTCACCTGCACCACATGTGTTTGTCATGCAATGCAGGGTGGGACAATCCCTTCAGCTAAGGTCTTCTCCCAGGTAGGCACAGGAACTGAAGGAGGCTGTCTGCATCTGCACCTGCCGGGGAGAGAAATTCAGGGCACTTGCTGGCATACCCAGGGCCCATGCCTTGTGTGCCCCAAGCCAGTGATGTCCATGCCTGGAAGAGGTCTAGCAATTTAGGGCAAAAGCAAGCATGTTCCACATCTCAGCTTGGAATGTTCTACAACCTTCTAGAAAGAAATTGAAAGTTGAAGAAATTTATGAAACATTTCAGATGTATGTGGAAAGTTGAGAATGTTATCCAGTTCCACATATCTGTGTCAGAAATGTTTGGCAAAAACCTAGCAAGCTGTTTATATTGCCAGATAATTTGGCACCATGGGACAGTCTTTGTGATGCCACATGCCTTCTGGTGAATTGTGTTAATAGTAGACTCCTGGTAACAACAGTAGCTGGAATAAATCTTATGGTGCTCATTTCATGCTTAGCACTTCAGCCGATAAATCACACTTTCCCCTTCAAATGGCAAAGGCACTAATTCCCTGTGCAACTGGCTTTTGCAATGACCATCAACAAAGTGCAGGGACAAAAACTACACAGACTTGGTGTTTTCTGGCAAGATTAAGCGTTCACACAGTCATTTTATGTGGCAGCCGCTCAAGTTGGAAATCCAGATAGTATTTGCTTTGCACAGCTGCCTCATTTGGTCAATAAGACCAGGAATGTTATGTACACAGGGGTTTTGTAATACATATGTTCTAATGAGAAAATAATGCCATGCTTTTCTTATTAAAAATGTCGCTGTCTGTAGCACTTTATGAAATTCTGTATCTTCCAAGCGGAGCTGAAATGGGTCTTCTAGTTCACATTATACACACTAATCCTGAGACAGGTATGGCCACAAACAGCACACATCTAATCCCCTCTTTTAGGGATCTCAGCCCTAAACAGCAGTGTCCAGTTCCCTTCCTCCATTATTAAGCCAAAAATCTACAAGTACCAATACTGGAAGTGGACAGTTTGGTAAAAGAGTGAGAGGATAAGGCAGAGTTGCAATGTGGAGTCTATAGGATTTATTAGTTTTGGTGGTAGGTAAGGGGTATGCCTGTGGGTGGACGAATAGATGGGGTAGATGAGGGGATAGCCCCCACCGATGACTCCCCCGCTCAAGGCTCTGCCTCCTCTCCCCCTGCCAGCCTAGGGCCCTGGCTCTCTGCAGATGGGCCAGTGCTGGGGGAGGCCCTGGGGCCAGAGGTCGGCACTCCTGCCCCATCCCTTCCTGGCCCCAGCTCCTGGACCCCTGGAGTGGGGCAAGTAGTTGCGCTGGCCCAGCCCCCCCCCCGGGTGGACCGGCCAGCCCAGCAGCAGGTTGGGAACGTGGAGCCCAGCCTTTCGGCCACTCCACCCTGCTCCCCTCCTCCAAGTCACTGTCAGAGGGCCCAGGCCCCATAGACCTGTGTGGTAATCTGCCCCTGGGAATAGAGAGTTTGTATAATAAGTGGCTTAACTTCTATCTCCTTGCTTTTGTGTGTCTGTGTCAGGTATAATAAATGTTATTAAAGATAATTGTTTAAAAGAACAAACAGTTTGGAGTTTACACAAAGAGTTGCCGGACATCCGGGTATAGCGTACAGCTTATTGACAAGTGCAAAGTTAGAATTAACAAGTACAAAAAATTTACTTAAACTGAATATACCCAAACAACCATAAACTGCAGATTTTCCCCTCCCAGCTTTTTTCACTTCCTTCTTCCTTACCATTTCTAACCCCACCATCTTCAATGCTGCTCAACCTCACAACATGGGAATTTTCTGATTCCTTTCTTTGCCTATCTCCTCGTATGCAAATTCTTCTGCTGCTTTCCACTCAACAGTGCTAAGATCCAGCCTCTTTCTTTTCATCTCCACAGCCAATCTCCTGTCAGGCACTCTTTAAAAATAAACCGCTGAGTCATTCTCCCTAGCATCCCAAACAGCCACACCTCTCCAGTCATAGGTATAACTATGTGGTGTACAAGGAAACAAGATGAAGAATTTTGTTCACATAGAAGAGAAACAAAATGAGGCAGATTGGCCATGTAGCATAGGCCCTAAGGAAATTTCTAGCCTCACCCCAACAGCACACTTTATCCAATTCCTTTCAAAACAAGTTTTGAACTCTATTTATTGCATCATTTTTCATGTAAATTTAATGTACCTTTCTATTATTTGACATTTTTATTGGTTTCCTTTTCTTTGTTTCTTGCCCCATTTTGCTTCATTATATTTTTTCTTTTCTCTATAATGTATGTTTTTGTTCGTAGGGTAGTTTTAGCCATGTTGATCCCAAGATATCAGGCAAGACAAAATAGGAGAGGTAATATCTTCCACTGAACCAACTTAGGTTGGTGGGGGAACAGGCAAGATTCCAAGTGATACAGGACGCTTTTTCAGGCTTGGGGAAAGAAATCAGTGTATATCTAAGCAAAATACAAGTTGAGACAGACAGATTAAGCACTGGGATAAGGCATATTGTAAAAGGCCACTTGAAAAGAAGTGGGCAACTGAAGGCTAGACTAGTTCATGTTAGCTGAAGTGGGCTGTTGAGGGTAGCTGGTAGTGAGGGGTTGGAGGGAAAGAAACTGTTGTAGTGAGCCCTAAAACCAGTATCCCTATCAACTGTAGGCAGGCCTACACTGTAAATTTGCATTGGTGCAGCTGCAGCGCTTGTGATGAAGATGCTCTAAGCCAGCAGTTCCCAAACTATGAGTTTGTAAGTAGAGGGGGCCACAGCAGTCCCAAGCATGCACAGGATGCCATTTTACAAAATGGCCTCCTCTACACAGCATGACCTCACACAAGATCATGCAGCACGGAGGGTTATTTTGCTCTACAAAACAGCATCCTCCATGCAGCATGACCTCGCATGGACCATATGTGTGTAGGATTATGCAGTCCAAAGAACTCCATTTTGTAAAGCAAAATGGCATCCTCCTTGCATCATAACCTTGCACGTACAGTTCATGTGAGATCACATTGCAGGGAGGACGCTATTTTTAAATGGCAACTTTCACGCTGACTGCGATAATGGGTAACAACACATCTGAAAATGGGAAAATGGGTCATAAAGGAAAAATGTTTGGGAACCACTGGTTTAAGTCAATGAGATGAGAGAGAGGTCTCCTGTTGGAGGCGATAGCTATGTTGATGGGAGAAATTCCTCACTAATATAGTACTGTGAAGATGGGCGTTTAGGTTGGTATAACCACAGCGCCGCAAGGTGTGGACTTTCACACAACTGAGTGATGTAGTTATACTGAGATAAGTGTGTAGCATAAGCCTTGCCTCCAGTAGTTTATCCAGGACTTGAAATGGAGGGGGGGTTAGGGTGAGATGTGGGGGGGTGTTGGGGTGCTCACTAAATTGGTCTAACACTGTTACTAGCTGACCACTGGGGGTTGTTGGAAAATTCAGGGGGGGTCTAGAGGGGGTGTGGGAGGGTGTTAGGGAAATCCCTGCTTGCCTCCATCGTTTTTAGTGTCTAGCAGAGTTATGAATTTAGGTATAGTTTGAAACTTGTATCTTTCATTAACCAAAGTTGGTCTAGTAGGAGACATTATCTCACCCATCTTGTCTCTCACTTTTATTTTGTTATTTTTTCTTCTTATATTCATCAAGATAATGTATAATAATTGATCTCTTTGTTCTCTAGCTCCTTCATCCACTTCCTCTCTTCTCCTATGTTGTGTTTTCTTCCCTCCCCAAATTTCCAATCTCTCTACTCTGTCCCTCTCTCATTTCTATATTCCCCTTCCAAACCTCTCAGAACATGTTTTCCAGCCCAGCATAAATCTTATCACACATTCCCCTGTGTCTCCTTCAAAAAATCTTACTCTCCTTCCACACAAATAAAAAAAAAAAAATCACATAGCTGTGCATCCATGCATGCTTCAAATCTCCTCTCATACAATCATAAATGTGCACTCTCCTGTCACCTTCCCAACAACCAGACACATTTCCTACCAACACTCTTCCCCACAAAATCTCTCTCAAGCACACAGAATGACCATAGAGGGGATAGGTGGGGTTATTGGCATTCATTTACATTTAGAACCAAAGCAAAATTTAAATTACTTAAAAGTTTGGCAAGTGGCAAGCCTATCTGAGTGCAAAATCTTATTACTTTTCCCTCATATTCCCTCCCTATTTATCATTAACCCACACACGTGTCTAGAGTCAGTCAGGTCTTTAGGGCAGGGTTTGATATGTTTGTACAATGCAAAGCACAGTGTGGCTTCAGTGACCATTGGGACTTTCAGACACTACAATTAACATATCCATTCTCCTACAAACACTTAAAAATGCTTGCAAATAAATACACTATAGCTGGTCAGAAATCAAAGCTGTACCTGTAGTAAATTCACCATTCCCTCTATTCCCCCTTTTTTGGACTGACTGTGTTTTCCCCTGGAATTTTTGTTTTTAATTTAAACAATGTTTCTTTTCAAAATGTTGATTCAAAACTTTATTTTTACTTTGGTTTAAAATGTCATTTTTGTTTTCAGAAACTAAACATTTTGGTTTTCTATTTTCAGTTTTCGAATATACAGGTTTTTCCCCTTATTTTTAAACTTTACATGCTTTCTGACTCTTTTCTTTCTAGAGAAAGGGAGGGAAAAGTTTAAAAAAAGGAGGAGGGGAGAAGTGAAAAGAATGGGATTTTTCAGTTTCCAAAAAGTGAAATAAAATCTTTTAAGTCAAAGTGAAGTGAACTATTTCACTATAAAGTGCTGATTGGAAATGAAACATCTATAACGCTGAGTCTACAGAATTTTGCAATTTTATGAAGTGTAAAGTTCAGCATTTTACTGCAAGAAGGTACCCAGCAATCTCTTCCCTCTGGACTTGCTTGCAGCTGACTCTGGCTCTCCAGTGTTCCCCATTTAATTAGAAGAAATTGGATTATGCTGCATATTTTGTGCACTTTCCCATACAGCCAAGCAGCAGAGAGTCAGGCAGCATGGCAGTAGGAAAAGCAGGTTGCAACGCTTGCTGGAGAACAGTGTGGTAGCCAGGAGTTAACATGGGGAAGCAGGTGGCTGATCAGATGAAGTAGACTCCATATTGAACAAACCACTTAATTCTACTCCATCCCAAAACAAGCACAAATTTATTTTGCCCTACTCCACAATAAGATCTGTTGATTCTGGAATCTCAAACTCCTGAGAGGAAGAACTTTCACTCATCTGGCCCTGCAGGATGCAGGGAGGCCAACACCAGATGATCTTCAATCTCCTGGTAGGGCAGCAACAGAAGCTCTTCAACCTTCCCAATGTTTGCAGAGACAGGGGAACAGGAGGAGCCAGTAACAGGGTGAGAGTTCCTTTGCAGGGTGGCCCGAGCACACACAAACATCTATAGAGCAGGGGAAGGAAAGGAGTCCTTTCCATGTGCCAAGGACCAAGCAGTCCCACAGTATATGCAACAGCTCTGTTTGTCTGCTCGTCCCCTGAAGGTAGGAAGAATGGGGAAAGGTGGCCCTACCAGTGGGCAGTTTCTTCTCAGATCCAGAAGAGAATTTGACTCTGAAATGCTGCAGTATACACACAAACCCCAAAGAGTTAACAAGGCTGAGCATAGGAAACTGGCACCTTCGCAGGGCAGGAAGACAGAAATTGATTTGATCCAAGGGCCATTAAACAGAAATGAGGAGAAACAGGAGACATGTTTTAAGGACGGGGAGAAAGTCTTTTAATTTATTTCCTCTCCCAAGCCAGGCAGAGTGCAGACCATACAAAATGCAGTTGGCAAAATAACTTCTTGCTAGTCAGTTTGATCCTATCACTCTCTTCTTTCCATCCCTCCACTGTCAGCCTTTTACTTAAAAAATTAAACTCCTGTGCATCTCTAGCAGGGTTCTGCATAAATCTACCTCTCTGAGGCAGAATCCCCTGTTGAGCTTCATATTGCTTCCTTCTCTTCAGACCCACCATTACACTGTTCACACTTGCCATTTGATCATCTACTCTGATAATCACCTCTGTGTTTCCTCCATGTGACTCTGCTAGTCATGGTCTTACTTTTCTGAACTCTTTCTCACACTCGCTCCACTTTCAAGTCTTTTATATAATCGCACAGCTTCTGCGCTGCCCATAATGAGTCCTGTAAGGCAAGTTTAGAAGCTGTGTCTAACAGCTTCTGGGGGGGGGGCAACTAATCTGCATGGGTCCTGTATTAGCATGAGCACAAAGAGCACAATTCGGTATTAGCACAGTAGTGCAGGGCACAGTGGGTAATGGTATTTAGGGTTAATCTGATCACAAATCTGTCAATAGCTGTAATTCTACTGAAGGGAAATATGAAATACTGTCTTTTGTGATATGTTACTCTCTGACTGTTCCGAATCTGTTTGGGATAGTTAAAGGGTAAAATCTACCCTTAGCTAAAAAGAAACTTGTAAGCGAGGCCACTCGCTATTTCAGCCTAGGAAAGTTTAAGACAGGGGTGGAGTTTTGCATAGCTCCTTCTGGAGCAATGCTTGAGGCATTTTGTGTGACCCTATGGCCTCACTGTCAAATGATAGATCTGGCTGGGCATCTTTGAGGTCTTTTTTGTTATTTTAATGGATGTAGCTGTTTGCATGTACTTGAGGTTTAAGAGCTGAAATCACTAGAGAGAGGCAAACTCTCTCTGAGCAGAAATCACTGAAGATGAGCAGCAGATAGAGTGACCAGCTATGTTTCCTCTAAGCTGTGCGCATGTGCGTGCGCACACAGGTTGTGAGACCCATGCACATGACAAAATAAAGCATGCACAAAAAAATTCAACAGTGCTAATATATTTATGTTACTTTAAGAAGGCAATTTCAAGGAGCATGTTTCAAATATGGTTTTGTAATTTATAAAATCATTTCCATCACCATATCAAAATAAAATTCAGACATTATTTGCATCATACACACTTACTTAGTTGCACTCACAAGTTTGAACACACTCACTGGACTGCACACTAATTTGGACACTGATTCCAAAAATTTGCACATAAGAAATTTTTTGCACACACAGCCTATGAAAAATTAGAGGCAACACTGGTGACCAGTGGGCAGAGCCAGCAGACAGTGAGAGCAGCCAGCAGCGAGCTGGACAGCGTGAGTGACTGGTGGGCAGAGCCGGCGGATGGTGAGAGTGGCCAGTGGCGAGCTCGGCGGTGCCAGTGGACAGTGAGAGCAGCCAGAGGCGAGCTGGGCGGTGTGAGTGACCGGGAGGCGGAGCTGGCAGACAGTGGGCTGAGCCAAGGGGCAGTGCTAGTGGATGGAGTAAGTGACCAGTGGTTGGCACAGCAGACAGCTGGCATGAAAGACACTCC
The DNA here is from genome assembly GCA_007922195.1 of Podocnemis expansa. NCBI lineage: Eukaryota > Metazoa > Chordata > Testudines > Podocnemididae > Podocnemis > Podocnemis expansa. The sequence continues at coordinate 9,860,356 of ML682017.1, forward strand.
CTACATACCCTGGGGTTTGTTGGGAGCCTATTTAGCACTGATTCACCAAATCAGCGCTGGGTTTGCTACTGAGTTCACATGTGGTGTTATGCTGTGTGGGATCATGTTGGACACCTGTTTTGCACTGACCCTCCAGATCAGTGCTGATTTTTGTTATTGGGCCTTTTACATACAGTTTTTATTACTATTAAAAGTTCTGTATACTACACTCAGACTCATGCTTGCGAGTGGGGAAGCATTACCCTTTTGGGGTGCCCAGGGAATTGTGCATGATTTCCCAGAAGACTGGGGTGGGAGCTTGAGTTGGTTGGTGCTGTAACATTGTTTGGAAATCCCTAGATATAGAATCCGGCCCTTGTCCTGTCAGCCCACCCTGGCAGAAGGGTTACATGCAGATATGTTTAGAAATCTCTTGTTGCTCTCTTTCGTGGATCAGAATATCCTTAGACTGGAACTTCTCAGTTGTAAGGACTGACCCCACCCCCAACTTGTCTATCAAAAAAATGCCTAGCACATCATTGGAATTGCATCAAGCCAATAATAACAGAACAGTATATGTTGGACATAGATAAAAAAAACCCTAATATTTGCTATGCTAGAAGACAAGATGACTCTGCAGTTAGTTCAGTCACAGAATACAAAGTCATGCTCTGTCCTCATTAGACAGATCAATTGATTAATTTATCCATTAGTCAGTAGGAAATGCCCTCCCTCCCACATATAAATTTGTAAAATTCTTGGTATACAGATCAATACTAATCAAAGATCATTTTCATTTAATTAATGTTTGGTAACCTACCTGACATGAGTTGGTGACCTCAGGTACGACCACAAAACAAAACCATCACAGTAAATGGCACTAATTGGCTCCCTGGTTAGCATTCTCAGCAGAAAAAGCAAAGGTTGAATGGACATGGAGAATTGCAAATTACTATAATCCCCATGGAGATGATTCCTCCAGGTTAGGGTCATGAAACACCAGCAGTGAAGTAAAGAAGCTTGCATTGTCATTGCTTTATTGTCTCCATTTTGTGTCTAAAGAAAGAACTTGAGTTTTTGGAGCTGTCAGTCTAGAAGCTATTTCAAGCTTTAAATTCACTTATAAATTAATTGAAAAAACAGCTTGTTACAGAGAATAATAAACTATCATACATAAGAGATAAATAGCAAGATTCTATTAAATAGGAAATAAAAATAAAAAGATTTTACCCAATGAAAATTACTTTTAAGAGCCCCATGGATATTTATTCCACATTTTCATAATCAATTACCAGTAAACAATTTTTCAATACACTTGTTCACATTCATTCAATCAATTTTAGGTTTCTTTGGCAATCACTTGCCTTTAAGCCATAGCTCAGAGAAACCAGAGGAATGCCTCCCACAGCCATCCTTGGCGTACTTAATTGCTCTGCGAAACAGAGAATAGCTCATTGTCCTCTCCTTCTAACTCAGAACGTGGACATCTCTTGCCATAAAGGCTACACACAAGGCATCAAACTCTTACCTGGAGTTTCAAAAGAAAAACAAAAATAGACAAAACTTGCATTCACTGAAGTTTCTTATTAAATTTTCAATGGACTTGCAACACCACATTAAAGTCAGGTTTTAAATATAGCAACTGTGTTCAGCTTGTTTAATTGAATATCTTAGCTCTGAGCACTACAATTCTGTCACTGAGGTCACAAATTCCATGATTTTAAGAGATGTTTGCTACTTCTGCAGCTTTGGCCCTGTACAGCAGAGCTTAAGCTTCATTACTGTTGGCTAGCCTTTACTAATAATGGCAAATTTGCCATGTCAGTTCAATCTTTCCAGGTTGATGAAGAGGGTCAGTGAAGCTCAGCTCAACCGACCAGGAAGCTGACCTGCTAATTTCACCAGTTGAAAAAGAGCAGTGCTGAGTGGACAGGAAGCCATTTCCCATCAACTCAGTGCAGCAGAGACACCATGGTGAGCAAGCATTAGAAAGTCAAAGGGAGATACGTAAGTTATTTTACATAGCTTGTGTATGTCCCTTCAACTGCCACCAAGAACTATGGTAAGAGGAGACCAGGCCCATGTGTATATTTCCATGATTTATTTATTGCCTGTGACCTGTCCTTGACTATTAATAAAAATAGCCATGCCCAAAACTCATGATTACCTTGGGGAAACAGTGTCTTTTAGAAATTCGTAAATCATGACTGCAAACATGTTGCTTAATAAAGATAAGCAACTGTGAACCGACATGTTCACAGTTAACCACTAACGTGCACTTGCCCATCTGAGCGTCAGATGTTATCTACAGAAACTAACCACAGGTTCCCTTTACAAGGCAATGGCTACGAACACATGTTTTAACTCCAAATTTTTTCCTTAGAAAAAGAGAAGTTACATAATTACAGATTCATTTTGGGTGAGATCAAGTGTAAAAGTAATATAGACTACAAAATGATCTTTGTTCCTGTGAATAAAGTGCTAATCCTTTCAAGTATTAAATGCAATGGGCCAAATTCATTGTATAGATAAATCTACTGGTATTATTTCATAGGGATGAATTTAGCTCAATCTAAATACAATGATCTAGGGCCTAATCCAAAGTCTGTAGAAGCCAGTGGGCTTTGGATCAGGCCTATGATAACATTATACTTCAGAAGATTATAAATGACCTATTAATACATTTACAGGAAGATGATTAGAAAGAAGAATTGTAACACTGAAGAATATTGAAGACTCAGAGTGATTTTTCCTACATTGCAGTGACCTTTTGAGACATGGTTATGAGTCAACTTTTGTATAAAGACACTTAGTCCCTTACTAGTACCTGTCCAGATTGCAGATTGATGTCAAGAGCGTAAAGTCACAGGGTGCGTTAGAAAGGCTGGCACTGGTTAATTCCTAATACTTCTTTCTTGTGCAGTGGCCAATGAGGTACTTTCAATAAAGGAACAGTGGTGAGTGAAGGTGGCTCTATTCTTATCTCACCTTCCACAGCTACAAAATGATTTCAGGGGGAGAAAGACTAGTCCCTAATAAATTTCTGCCCAGAACAATGAGTTTGCATTCTTCAGGTCATTGAAACAATTCAAGAATTTTCATTCTTCTTCCCTGTAAACAGAGTTTCACTTTGTCCAACTTCACTACTGACCTGCTCAAGGAGTTTTTCCGATGACTTGAATGTGGATTTCACTTGGCTTTCGATAAGGCCATGAGCAGGTCCTGCTACGTGTTCTGTTGTAATGCACAGTCAGAAGTCTTGTTCCTTGTCTAAGCAGTAGCAGCCATATTAGGACCACAGCAACCATTAATGAGGAAGCAGAGTCACATCGTCACATTTCTGAAGTTACAACAAACACTGTAACATCAGTCTGTTCATATGGCATCACCATCCTAATAGCATCTACCGCCAATAGGTAAAGAAACAGATCTCAGAATGTTGAAAGGAAACTTTGGTAACGTTCTGTCTGGCAAGGAATCATTTTTCAACAGTTCTGGTTGTAAAATGTACATCTCCTTATTGTTTTGGTATTTATGGTTCCCACTTCTCTGTTGTTTACCTGAATGCTTTCTGTCTGGTTCTTTGATTGCTTCAGTCTGTTGCATAATTAATTGTTGAAATCAATATCTAAATCAGCTAAGGTGGCAGAGAATAACTGGTTAAAGAATTATTTTACAAATTGTTAGGATTGTATCAAACTGCACTATGCACATCTTCTGACTTTGACCTGTAGCTTGCACTGCATCCAGACTGGAAACTGATGAGGCCTGGCTCCAAGTCACAGGAGAAACCAGACTCTGACACAACCACCTTCAGCAGAGTACTAGGGCTGGGGCGGTTGAGGTTAGATATTAGGAAAAACTTTCTCACTAGGAGGGTGGTGAAGCACTGGAATGGGTTATCTAGGGAGGTGGAGGAATCTCCATCTTTGGAAACATTTAAGGCCCAGTTAGACAAAACCCTGGCTGGGATGATTTAGTGCAGGGTTCTCAAACACATGGCCTGTGGGCTGCATGTGGCCCCTAAAGTTATTTCCTGCAGTCTGCAGCAACACTATCATTACTGATATTTGCAATATCATTATATGAAAAGGTTTCAATGGTGTGGCCCTCAGGCTAACGTACTAGCTCTCACGTGGCCCTGATGGTGATTTGAGTTTGAGACCCCTGATTTAGTGGAAATGGTCCTTCTTTTAGCAGGGCGTTGGACTAAATGACCTCATGAAGTCCCTTCCAACCCTATGTGTCTATGATTCTATGACCCAGTTCTGCTTGTTGATTGGAGTCAGATGTGTGTGTGTGTGGATGGAAGGGGGACTTGAGCTCAAAACTGAGTCAGAGCTTGGACTTAGTGTTCCATATTGACATACCCTAAAAGAACTAATCTAACTTCAGACTCTGACAGATGAGGATTTAAATCTGGCTTGGGAAGTGAAAAACATGTTTGCAAACCCACTGATTTATCGAAACCGGATTCTTTCACGGGTTGCAGAATAACTTTTTTTTTCCCCAGGGCAAAAGAGAGAGAGGGCTCTGAGTTATGCTGGCTGAAGACTCAGCTAAGGATTATTTCAAATAATTCTAGAAATGAGAAAATAAAATATGGATAATTTCACCATAATACTTTGAGCAATGGACCTAACACACCATTTGTGCTTATGCTGTACTGTCTCTGGTTTAGCAGCTACATGAACTGTGTCGAGAATGATCTGCCACTGTGGCAATATCGATTCATTAAGAAACTTGCTCTTAATTTGTCAGTAAACATTACTGCATCCTGATGCCTTTATCTCAGGACATTGGGAGAGTGAAGGGTCTGGAATCTTCAAGGTATATTAGTAGTAGTGCCGGAATTAGGTATTTTGGCGCCTGGGGCACACCCAGAATAAGCAGCATGGTCTGCATGCCCTCAAATTGTGCAGTGAACAGATCTGCCCAATACATGCCTGGGGCTTTGCCCTGGTCACCCTGCCCTAATTACAGCCCTGATTAGTAGGGAGCAAGGATTTCAGAAGAGCTCATTCTACTCTAAACAGATGAAAATAATCTGATGTTGGCAGCAAGTGGGGAAAAGGAGGAGGAAGACAAAAGCTGATAGAAAAAATGGAAAAAAGCTAATATAGGAGAGTAAATAATACACAAAGCTGATGCAAGAAGTGTAGAGGGAGAAATAGGCAGGTGATGAACAGGCTGGGAAAGATGTCAGAAGGAATGAAAAGCAAAAAAGTAGAGAGAAAGGGCATTGCACGTGACCAGACATTCACCCACTGCTGAGGCATCTGCTACTTGAAAATGAATCAGGACTAGTTTTGAGTCATGGTCTGCTCAAACACACCGATTCCTTTCTAACTACCACCTAAGGAAAAATCTGCAAACCAAAGCTATAGAAATCAGTTTGCAAAAGGGTAGTCATGTTAGTCTAATTCAGCAAAACAAGTGAGGAGTCCTCTGGCACTTAAAGACTAACAAATTTATTTATCATTTGTTTGCTTGTTTTATGGAAATCAGCAGCATATATGAGAAGACTAAGAGGTGGTTATGCAGGAGAAACATGTAAATTTATAACTGAAGGGAGAAAGAGAAAAACAAAGGCATCCCAAGACAAGGCAGTAAGAAAAAGAATAAAGTTATAGGTCATGTTAGCAGAAAGTTGCTAGTGTTAGTACAGTGACCACTACCTAATGGCTTGTCTAAAGTTACATAGTGCAGTAAGTGGAGTTTTTTGAAAAGGGTGTTCCACTTCAGGTACGTACGTTCTTTCGATCAGATTTTGGCTGTAGGAACCACTCAGCCCACTCATGTGCTAAAGGCCTACTCATGCCCTGAGCATACTCACGTTACATGAACTGGTCCATCAGTGCCTTTTCCTGCCAAAGAGCTCAATTCTCCCTTGCCTGAATGAACTCCAGATATTCCTGATTCCTTCTGACAATGCCACTGAACAGGTCCTTTAGGATCCTCCTCTATCTGCCTTTGCTAAATTTGTGGTGGTGCTCCTGCCCTTCCAGAGGAATGGGTTCCCTGTCAGCACCAGGATTTCTGAGAAAGTCAAAGACAAGACTTGAGTTAAATTTCATTTTTTCCTCTAAAGAAACCTAAGAAATACCCTCACATAACTTAACTGTGCTGCCAAAGGCCATAATATTAATACTCCTTAACATACCAGGGCTGGTTGGAGGGGTTTTATTCTTTTCAAGGGTTATGTTATTACAGTAGTTACTTATTTTTTAAAGGCTATTCATCATTTAGCTGTGTTCTAGGTACTGGAATGGAAAAGAGAAGTGACTTTCCAGTCTTTTGGAAAATACCTGTGCCAGAGACATGTTTCTGCTAATGGTCAACCCTTTACATATCACTGGGCGTGGGGGGTGGGGCGGGTTGGTGAGTTATGAAGATGAGCCAAGCACATTTGTCTTGCTGTTAAACCTGAAAAAAACCATCTTGAATCTCTACAACACCAAAAATTTGCTGAATTAGGCTTATCGAACTGGGAAGCAATTTGAGAGGAAATTCACAGTAGTCTAAAACAGCAGACTGAGTTCCCATGGAAGGAGAAGAGAGAACCACAGAAAATGTCCACCCATCTCCAAACCCCACAACATTACCAGGAAGTCTGGTCCCTGTGTTAGGTGAACAGTATCAAAAGGATGTGGGAAATAGTGTCACCCCACAAGTGTAGTTTCTTCCCCGAACTTTTGGATTAACACCACAAATCCATCACCTCTCCACTCCCAAGGGAAATGGTACTGTGTTTTTGCAAATACCAGAGTGGATGCTTCGCCCACCCCTGCTTCTCCTGGCTTCTGCAGAGCAGCTCCGTGCAGGGGAAGGACAGACACTGGGGACTGGGAATGGTGATAAATATGTGCAGTGGTCATAGGGAGAATGGACGACTATAATGCTCCTTGGACAACCAATTACCTCTTTCTCCTCCTGGACCTAAGCAGGCCCACACAAAAGCAACTAAGGATCCCCACATTCTTTCCACATGACTCCTGTTCATAAGGAGAAAGAATGACAGGGGTGGTGCTAGGTCATTGAATAAATATAAATATCACTAAAACAGTTTTTTTCCTCATGCAGGGCATCTCAGAACCCAACTTCTCCCTTCTTCTTCCCTGCCTTTCCTCCCAGGTCCATTGTGGATCAGGGGCCCCTCAGGGTTTGCTACCACAGTGCTGGCTGAGAAATGCGGACACAGTGACGGCTCATTAATGCACTTTTATAACTTCCTTTATATGCTTTACAGTCATTCATGGGATTTCAATAAGATCACTGACTTACAGCCATAGAGTGGGATGTCATCCTGCCTTGCTTGAGGACCATCTCAGGGTGGAGCGGGGGTGGGGCATTGGGGGGCCTGGCGTCAGATATCTGCTACTGAATCAACAGAAGTTATTTCCATGAAGGGGAAATGTATATTGTAACTTACCAGCCTGAAATGCCAACTCTCGTCACAGCTTGGCATCCTCCTGTGGCTCCTTGTGGGTTCCTTCCTCAATCAGATCTGCCTGACAAAGGGTGGCAAATACTACACTCCTCTCTTTCTGTGTCTCCTGGGTCTTCCTCCAGGATTTCTTTCAAAGTCCCTGTCTTTGTCCTGCCCCTCACTGGTGCCCTCCTGTATGATGAAGTCAGTGGCATCGAGGGGGTCATGAGTCACTTCAAATTCTGTTCTTGCAACCCCAAAAAGCACCTGGTCCAACTCACTATAATATGGGCATGTGCTAGATCCCCCTGTAGAGGAAGCCTGAGGTGCTTCATGTACTCCTAGCACCAAGACAGAGTCTGGTGAATACTCACCTCCACTTGCCCCTGTGAAATCTCCAGTACAGGTTTCTGCTGCACAGAACAGTTTATCCTTAAAACAAACTGATCTGCACCCAAGTAGGCTCCAAAGAACAGGTGACTGCTCTTGGAATATGATCCATCATCAGCAAAGCTGATCAGTAGTATTCACAGGAGAACTGATCTTAAGAGCTCAGTGCAGGTCGCTACTACTGCTGGCACTGGGGGGATCAGGGACCTCTGGGTAAGATTCAGTGCATTGTATGAATGGCTCTGAAGGACTATGAATACCCGTAGCCTTGTACAAATCCTTTGCCTCTATGACTACCGCACTGTAGAATGGGCACAGAGCCATGTCACGATACAGGCATGTACATACCCATATCCCTTATGTGTGCTAGCTTTCCTGCTCTACACGGTCCCCCAAGAACATGCTTCTGGTGTGGACAATATGGGTTTGTAGCACAACAAACATGTAACCATGTACGGTCACGTGTAGATTCAGCTTTAGAGGAGCTTGATGCCTTAATTGCAAGGTCAGGACTGATGAAGCATGGATTCTCAGCTGTCCCCAGATCAGGACATTAGGGCTCCAATAGGATCTAATGCAGAAGACACTAAAAGCTTCATTGAAGTGAACTCTGTAGAAAAGTGGTTCTCAACCTTTAGCAGGTCACGGCATAGTTGGTGGTGCATGTGATCCTACAGGACACACCAGCCCATCTCTTCCAGGCTGAATCCAGCCATCCCCCACAGTCTCCGCAACACACTTACTGCTATGTGGTAACACTGTAATGTGTCCAGATGCAGTGTTTAAGAACCACTGCTTTAGAGGAGGAGTCCTCCATGACTCCTTCAAAGATCTCTTCCAAGTAAGCCTGGGAAAACATGCAGCTGCTGAGAGAGCACTATGTTTACTGAAAGACTCATGTGGAGACAGCATCTCCTGGACTGGATCCTTAACTGGATGGAGAGAATGCTCTGTTATTAAGTGGTTAATTTATCTCCCAGTTCTTCTTACCTCTGTTTTTAAATGTTGAGCAGATACTGCGCTTTTGAGGTTATGCCTTTTCCCCAAGCAATAGATGCATATGTACACACTAACTGCTCCATGTGAGGACAAGGCAGTTGACAAGGGCAGATCACTCACACAGCCATGTATAGCCTTGGCACAGGGCACAAGATGGTCTCTAGAATCACACATAGGTCATACTGGCACTACCGCTACAACTCTCCTGTCATAGGCACATGGGGCATATGTGCACCTGAACTGGTGCATGCATAGTGACATACAGAACTGTAATTATGATGGGGTGAATGGGGCTTTGCCTGGGGTGCACCAGAGTGACTCAATAGAGCCATTCTATTAAAAGGCACATTTTGTGGTGCTGGCTCCAAGCACTGCTAATTGCGGGGCACGTTACGATTGGAATGCACCCCAGGCACTGAAACAGAGCATTATGGCTCTGGTGATATAACTAGAAGAAGAGCAATTTAAGGCACAGCAACCCAGGGCTTGAATCTACTGTGCACCTATTTGTAATGCAGTAACATCATATGTGGACCCTACTACAGTGCCCTGAAAGTCCTGGAATGTCACTAGGCATACAACACTTTCAGGCAGTAATACACTGAACAGCATATCCAATAACATGTTAAACTACATTCTGTTAGCCATACATTTCACTGCACTGTAGCAGTGTCCACACAAGGAGTTACTATTGCAGCAAGTTGGTGCGCTGTAGATTCACACCCTAGCTAGCCATGAAATGTTTTGCCACATAGATAAGTCTGTGTGTGTTTTTGACAGTTTTATTCTATATCACAAGTTACATATTAAAATGAAGTGTAATTTTAACTAACTACTTAGTTTCATGTTCAAACTCTGCAATCTTGTGATAAATATGAACAGCCTAATAAAGGTAGGAAAGGAAATATCACTGTGGATAAGAAAACCACCTATCGTTATATGCTAAATATCTTTACAGGTGAATCACACCCACACCAAGCCAAAGGACCCAATCCATAAAAAGTTACACCCATGCTTAGCTTTATACATATGTGTGATCTCAGTGCAATCAAGTGGTTGCAGGATGGGCTCTTTATTCCTCTGTACTTTATAGTTTCATATAGCTGAGTAGCCTATAGCCTATTGAAGAAACTCCCCTTTCAATTCTATGTTCAGTACACACATACAATGCTTGCTGTGGCATAAGAAGACATTTATCTAATTATGGGATTGTGAAAATGTCCAGATATCAAAATTCATGTGCTTACTTACTCTGAATGTTTATCAGTATAACGTTTTAAATAAATGTGACGGTGGACCAAAAAAAAAAAAAAATTTTAATCTACACCCTTCTGATACGTGCTGAGAAAGAGTGGGAGAGAACTTTACACAAAGATGCCTTTTCTACTTCTCAGCTACATCAAACAGCACAATCACAGCTCCTCCCTCCTCAAACTCTTCCATGGCTTTCCACCCTGTTCAGAAGTCAAGTCAAAATTACCACCCCCCTTTTTTAAAAAAAAACCAAAAACCAAAAACCTTACATTCTTGTTGTTTCAAGAGTTCAGTTAAAGAGAGCAGGATTTGGCCCTTCACTCAGTTCCCCATCCTTTTGTTTCAGCAGTTGCCCCTTCTGGATCACTCAACAATTTTACTACTGTGCAGGTGCAAGAGCCTCCTTCTCTTCCATCCCTGGCACGTGGGATGATTTCCCTGTGTCTCATCCTCATTATTTATTGAACTTTTAAAATCTCATCTGAAAACAGACTTCCTTCCTCCCTTATTTCTATCCTTTAAGCTGTTATTCAGGAAAACGTTTCAGCACATGCTAATTTTAAATGTGCTGAAAGTGAAAGTGTGTTCTTAAGTACTTTACTGAATGGGGGCTCTCTATTTCCATTTCTATTTTGTACATTTACTAGGTGGAAAAGATAGTCTTTTAGCTGCAGGACAAGGTCCGGAAAGCTGACTTCTATTCTCAGCTCTGCTGCCTCAGACTACCATAGTAAAGCTGGTCACATTAGTGCCTCAGTTTCCGCATCAATAAAATGGGAATATTTTCCCATTGTACTTATTATTAAATCTATGTAATATTTTCAGCTACACCCATGTAAATCTGAAGCAACTCCAGAGTAACTAACAGTAGAAGGTGTACTCTCACTAAAACAAATGCAGAATATTATGTAAAACTGTCCATGTTTTTGTATATTTAAAGTATGAAGAGAATAGTCAATTTTTGTGGAATATATGTTACACTGTTACTATTAGGCTTTTACACCTTATCCTCTTCCAACCTTAGTAAATAACATTTACTCCTCTAAGTAAGTAAATCAAGTCTGTCAACAGAGGAGAGCTGACCCAAAGGAGGAAGGGATGTTTATATAAACATTTTGCTGTGCTGTGTGAATCTTAACTATAAACAGTCAGGAGAAGCCCTGCCTTGATACCGATGGCAGTCTAACAGTTCACAGGCCTGCCCTCTTGTACCTGGAATTGCAGATAGATGTGTCTTTCTACTTACCTATACAGGATAATGCAGACTAATGAAACCAAGAAATGAAAAATCCTATATTTGCCCACCAACCAGACAGAAAAGTTCTTCTTGCAGATGTATGCAGAATGGAATGCTATACTAATTTGTAACTGGTTCCAAAAAAATCTCAAATAGTTTTATTACCTTCTGGGATTCAAATACTTACACAAAAAATTGGCATGGGACTCAGATCAAATATTCATTATAAAAATAGACAAGACATACACCCACAATCATTAGCTACACTAAGATGGCCAAAAATTTCCTACACACCAGTTTATTCCAACTTTGAAACTGAGTTTACAAATTCCACAGGGTAGTCTTGTTAGTCCAGTTCAGCAAAGCAAACAAGGAGTCCTGACAAAGTGGGACTTTCTCCCATGAAACCTTAAGCGATAAATAAATTTGTGAGTCTTTAAAAGTGCCACCAGACTCCTTGTTTGTTTTGAGTATACAAGGAAATTAAACAAACAATAGATACCAGAACTGGAGCACTAGGAATACTCATTTGTGATATAAACCTAATTTTATCCCCTTTGATGCTGAAACAGATTTACAGATGTTAGAGATGAAAAGATCCTATTTGATTATCAAGCACAATTCATAGTCCATTAAAGTCTATGGGAAAATGTTCATTAAAATTCAATATATTTATAAACCTTTTTTGCCAGATGAAGTTTAGAAAATTTAGAGTGAGACAACTTCTGCTGTTAAATAAATTAACATTTGAAGCAAACTGATGTATGTATTAATAAATAAAATTTATTTTCTTTTAGGCCACAGCAGAGATCCAGAGGTTACTGTAGTGGTCTCTCCTGTTGTTTGGAGCACTGAACAGGGATCATCTGTTCAGAGCAGGTGGGTAACTATATTCCATATGATTGATCTTCTGTACTTACAGGATGATCCTGCATGCCATGTTCTCTGAGGACTTCAGGTAAAACATCAACCTCACTATCACTTTAGTGTGGAATTTCACACTCCCCTCCTGAGCAGTTCACTGATGAATGGGCTTCTATGCATGGTTTCATACAGGATCTTTGGCAGCACCCTAAGGACCATCATTAACAATGAGACTGATTATTAATACTCATATCTATTCCATTACTCTGCCTCTAGGAAAAAATAAGCTCTGGTTGAATAGTACAATGGGAAAAATTACCCTGTAGCACTGTCACTGTATATTAATAACAGAGCTCATCTATGACTTCACTCCTTCCTTCCCGTCATACTCATTAAGAGATACAAAACATTTACTGGTGCTAATATACCTCTGTGTAATTGTTCCTATTAGTTCTTAGGATGTTACAGGAAAAAAAAGTCACCCAGTCAAAAGTCTGTAAATAATACAGAACTGAAAATAGAGAATAGATGTGAACTCACATTATCTAAAAGTACTTTGCTTGTTGAATTCACCCTACACTAGTTTAGTAGCTTATTTTGCTGAAACCCAATTACCCCTAAGACAGAGGTCTCAAACATGCAGCCCCCAGGCCACATGAGGCCCCCAAAGCTATTTCCTGTGGCCCGTAATGATGCTGTTGTTACAGATATTTGAAATATCATTGCATGAAAAGGTTTCAGTGATGCAGCCCTGAGGCTAATGTACTAGTCTTTATGTGGCCCTGTACTAGTCCTCATGCAGCCTTTAGGGTGATTTGGGTTTGAGACCCCTGCCCTACAAGGAAATTCTGCTCTCCTCATGTAAACGGTTATAGGAAAGAATCTTGAGATTTTAGGCAGCCATTTGTATTTATTCAATTGATTGCAATTTCTTCACCTGTGGGCACTGTGGATTCTTGGCATGCAACACTCTTACTTATTCGAAGTGGTTGAAACTACTCACTGAATCTTCCATTCAATGCTGTGCCGTCTTTCCTCAAAGCAGAATTTGTTCATTGGACAATACTCTGTCTCAAACACAATATGCGTTTCTTGCTCAACCTTTTGTTTTCTTTCTGTAACACTTTGTCTTAGATTTATTCTGGCTCCTTTGGACAAAATGAATTCCATCTGCTAAAAGGTCAAATGAGATTTCAGATTTTTCTGATACTTTGTGTGTCCATTGTTTTGGGCACGTTCTGAACTCTATGACAGGGGAACAAAAATATCAGCTAGAAGAGTGGTTTTCAAACCTTTTTTCTCAGCTCCCAGTTGAAAAAAATAATTTATGCCCATGACCCAACAATTACATCTTTGAGCAATGCATTCTAGTCTTTTGGCAGCAGCCGCAAGGTGTGCTGTGACCTAGTGTTTGAGGGTCTGTGAGCCAGTACTGGGTTCTGACCCCAAGTTTGAAAACCACTGAGCTAGAATACAGTACCTTCTCTTCAGACCACATGAGGAGCAGACATCCATAGATAATGAAACAGATCTAACCAGTGGTCTCAGAAACCATAAACCAAATAAAGAACCCAACTTTTTGATTGTTTAGGATTCTTTGGGTGTGGAAGGGAGGGGTTCTTTTTCAGGTATATCTTAGTTTAGTATCAAGCCTCAGCACAGCTAGTACAGGGTTAGAAGAAACCCTGCAGTTGCAAGATGACCCCATGCCCATCAGAATAAGGCAGCTAGAGACACAGACACTGCAAATGCCCTTCATGACACCCTGAAGATGATGTACGACCTCTATCCTGAAAAACTCAGTCAGATTTGAAGTGTAATTTATAGCCCTTTATAGACACCAAGGTGACACGTGCATTACAAATGTAGGCAGTCACCATCAATTTCCAGCATCAGCTACTTCTTTTCCCCTCAAGACGCCTCTGAGCTGTGTCAACAGCCTTCCTGTCTCTATCACCAAAGTGATGCCCAGGCCAGTCCCAAAGATCATTAGTTCCACCACTTCCCTTCCCCCTCCTAAATTAAAAGCTAAGTGACTCCTTACAAACTTACATTTTGTATGTGTGCTGGTAAGTGAATGTAGTTTCATCCTCCCCTTTAATACAAGCAATTCCATGCCTTCCTCACACTCTACCGTGTCCTGAAGATAAGCAGTAGATTTGGTACTGCTAGTTCCAATCCTTTTCACTAATATTGAAACAAATGCTGTCTACGAAACCACTTCCATAGCACATTACCTGGTATATGAATCGCCTTTATTTCCCCATTGTGGGCTGCAGTGTTATTAACTCAGACTTGACAACAGAAGCAAAGGGTGTAAGAGTTGAGGTGCTAGTAAAGCACAGGTGAAAGCCTGCATTGTGGGATTCCCACAGATCAGTACATGACCCACCACTGCTTAATAACACATGGAAGTGTGTTTTAGAGGTTGTAAGCGGGGGGGGGGGGGGGG
>ML682017.1:9875059-9893577 GCA_007922195.1 Podocnemis expansa
GGGGGGGGGGGGGGGAGGAGGAGATGAAACAGCTAATCAATTTGTTTCATTTCGTAGCTTTATTTTCTCTGTATTATCAATACACAGATATTGACATTTTAGTGGAAATGCTAAACTAAACATAAGGGAAAACACAAGTTAAAATTCTTCACATGCAAAACTATTCCTTTAAATAGCTGCTCTGACACCAGTACACACTTTAATATAAAGGTTTCTGGCACATTAACGTATCACAGAAAGCAGGAATATGAAGAAAATGCCATATGAAAACCTGTTAAATAAGGAAATCTGGAATTCCAGCAGTAAGCTTCCAAATATCAAAATGCAAAGAGCACAAAACTGAAGTCTCTGGAGACAGCCTAACTCTGTGGTAGCCAAGCAAGGCCTTCTGAATGGTTAAAAAAAATACTGAACTTGAGTTTACTTGTGGCAAGCTGACTGCTGACACAGCACAGACATTAGAAGCACTGTGGTACAGATAAGTGTAGTTAGGGAATCCATTTCAGTGTGTAAATTCAGAGTCTGGACTACCATGTCACTTAATCCATTTCTACCATATTGAACTCCTCTAGCACTATATTACGTCTCCAAATTCCTGTGAGATTGGGACATTTTCTCCATTTTCCAGATGAAAAAAAAAGGAGGGTCAGCCCCAAGTGTTTAGTCATTTGGGTACCTCACCTTCCAGGCACACAACCTGAGAAACAAGTGTGGTTTTTCAGACTTCATGAGCACAGTTCCCGTGACTTTAACTGCAGTTGGTGTCTAACATCTATTTTTAAAAACAGAATGCCTGTCCTCATTTCAGTCAGCACCCAAAATTAGTACATATTTGTGGAAGACTGAGCTCTAGTAATTTACCAAGAGACTTCAGAAGCCTCTGGCACAGCTGGGACCACAGCAAGGGACCTACTTCTATGTCAAGTAATAGACCATCTTTCTTGTCTTCCTTGTACATAGCTATTACAGAAGTCTCAGAAAAGCAGGTAAAGTTTCCCATACAAGTTTGATTAAATCCTAAATTTCCAAATTAACCACAGCCGGAAGATCCTACTGCTTTATATTTGATTATATTTTGAAAGTTCTCTCTAAAGCAGCAGATTGTTACAGTTCTAAGTGTACAAAAAGTGTGTCCCACGACCTGCTCCACTCTTCCTTTTATAGCACAGTTTATTTAGTGCAGAGCTTCTTGAATGCATTGACAGTGGTAGGTTGCTGAAAGATGAGCTCCAATTGTTTCAGACCAGGTGGACACAATAGAAGAATAATTCCATGTACATCAGAGAAATTTTGCTCAGTACGTACAGAGAGTTTGATCAGGCAAATGAGATGATCATGTACACAGATTCCAAGAGACACCAGTTCATCTTCAACAATAATGTGGCCAAAGTAAAACTTTTAGATTGTTCGTAGGAAAGAAGTTCTCCACTGCTTACGCCACAAACATCATACATTGCTTAACGTATCTCTAACGGCCTATGTTTGAATCTAGCTCAATTTGTCTACATTTTAAAATCACACTATATTAGGGGCATAAGTTTTTGGAGTACGAAAGAACTCCTGAAAATCTCAGGGACTATTCCTTTCATATTTACATTCACACACATCATCCTTGCAGCAACTGCATACTCAGAAGAGCAATATTAGTAAAGAAGTTCACTTCTATTCTTTCACTGCTGGCTTCCACCACTCCTTTTATTTCTTTTCCAACTCCTCTGAGGCAACCACAACCAGCAGCTCTTCCCACTGTAGTGTCTGCTTTTACAGGTACACTCTTGGCCATGAGAAATCTAGTATCAGAAGGAAGTAGAGAAGTATAGCCAATCTCCCATGACCTGCCAGCAGCCTGAAGGGAACCAGCAAGCACATCAGGAACTGCTACTGCTCTAGAGATCCATTTGTGAGCCACAAATCTGACAGACACCTGATCTTGGCATTACCCTTTGTAAGCATTAGGAAAACTATTCAAGCTCACCGCCAAAGAAAAAAAAAATACAGTCACATCATAAGTTTGCCAAAGTGTCACATAAGAAATGGTAATGAACAGTATATATAGCAGTACAAGAGGTGAACACTGGACAACCTCCAATCACACAGCACCTTGCTCATGGAACTCTGTGTGGTGAAGCCGTATTTCCTGGAAAAACCTCACATTACAATAAGATCCCCTAATCTTAAAGATGTAGATGAGAAGGAGGTCATCAAAAACCTGGAGGATTTGGAGGGGAAGGTGACCAAAAATATGCCAAGAAAGAATTCTTGTTCCCCAGTAGGAATATACAATGTCAGACAGACATCTCTGGATAAGGGAAGCAAAACCTGACCCCTGCCCCGCAAACAGTATTTTGAAATAAAAGGAAATATGTTAAATGTGTAGCACTGGAGCAACATAAACACCAATTCTTAGTTTATAAATGCTTCCCATACCAACTTGAGACTGTATTACAAGGTTTTTAGGCTTTAACAAGCAACATGCTTTCACTTCATCAGCACACTCAAGATATTTATACAACAGTAAGGCTCAGTATGACTAAGTGTTCAATGCAGAACTTTGTTTTCAAAAATATGATTTTATTCACAACCCAATAGTTCACTTTTGCAGCAAAATGCTGCCCTCTGCTGCTATGAATCTGGAACAGGCTGGCTGTGAGTCCCACTTCTGGTCTTTAGCTGTGATTGAGCAATATCTGCTAGAGCACTCTGTATCTTTTCTAGTAGCATATCCCCACGGTAGACAACCTCTTCCAGACGAGCAGCTGCTTCATGGTTCTCCTCCTCTAACCGATACAGACTAGCAGCCTTTAAATACAGAATTAAAATTAGGGCAGTAGTTCTCAACCAAGACACATTCCCTGGGCATATGCAGGTGTCTTCCAGAAAGTTCATCAACTCATCTAGACATTTGTCTAGTTTTACAAGAGGCTACATAAAAAGCACTAATGAGATCAGTACAAAGTAAAATTTCATACAGACAATGACTTCAATGACTTGTTTATACTGCTCTATATTTATTTTACAATTATATGGTAAAAATGAGAAAGAAAGTGATATTTCAGTAATAGTTGTTGTGACACATTTGTATTTTTGTAAGCAACTAGTTTGGTAACTGAGAAGAAACTGGGGAGAGGGAGGCACAAGACAAATCAGACTCTTGAAAGGCCAACAGTAGTCTGGAATGGTTGAGAGGCACTGAGTTAGGGATTTTGAATGTTACACGAGGCAGAATTCTCTTCAAGGGCATGGAAGGAGTTTTCATTCACTTAAGAAAACATGGGTAGATCCCCATCTTTAACTTCTATAACAAGGGTGACCAAACTTATGGAACTCAAGAGCCACACAAGTTGATTATTAAACCTTCAAGAGCTGCACTAAGGCATATAGCCATATACTTTTACTTCTAAATTGATTTGCTGACATTCTTCCACGAGCCACACTTTTTCATTCAAGAGCCACATGTGGCTCCCAAGCCACAGTCTGGCCACACCTGTTCTATAATCATGTTTGTTGGAGTCCAGGAATATCATTTATCCATTATAAGTCTGTCATCTAAACATGCATTCCTTGCCCAGGGATTAAACTGGTCAACAAAAATAGATGTTTTTCTGTCCAAAGTGCCAATTTTAGATGAGGTCATCTACAGCTTTCTTAACAAACAAACAAAAAAATCAAGATCCTTGTCCCTACGCAAAAGAGATGAGTAAAGCACAAGACTTTCAGATGTCACAACATTAGTTTCTACCACATTCCCCAACAAGCTCATATTGGGAACTACAAGACCAATAACTCTAGTGAGGGCTATCAGACATGTATATCTGTGGGGAATGATGGGAATTAGAATCCAACTATTCAATTATTTAACTGTAACTTGTACAATATGTGACTGTAGCTGAACTATAGGCATTTGTATTAAAGACATGACGATGGACTAGCTACCTGACCAAAAAAGTGAAAAACAGTAACGTCATGGAAGAACAAATGTGGCAGCCTCATCTATACATTTAGGATAAATTTCTGAAAACAGGTTTAAGGTTCAGCTACATTTTAAGTTACAAATTAGTGCCAATAAGCTGAGTCCTTTTACACTGCACCTTCAGACTCTACACTGTTTTACTGAGGTAAATGTTCAGTCAATTTTCTCCATCCCTATGTAGAACTGTAAGGGTATATTAAGTCTTTTGTTTGCAACAACACTCCAATTTAAGAATGGAAGTAAAGAATAAACAAAAAGCCCTATCCATTTAGAAGTGGAACCAGAGATTAATTTGATCAGGACTAAACATCTACCCTTGCAGAAAGGAACCATGAAACTTTTAATGATCACAGGCACTGGTCAAGCTTTTTGTTGAAAATGAAAACCAAGTAGCCCCTACAAATCAGGCACAGGCACTGGTGCAATTCCAGCTCAGAGGACAGCATGCCATCTGCTGGATCAGAGCCGTTTTCCAACACAAGTGTTGGCAGGGTCAAACATGGTTCAGCAATGAAACACATCATCATCTATAGTACATTTGCAGATAAGACTAAAATCCTATTCAGGTTTGGGATTTTCTCCCACAAAAACTCATGCAATAAATATATTTGCTAGTCTTTAAGTGCCACAGGACTCCTTGCTTCTTTTATTAAAAACTGGGGCCATGTAAGAAAGATGCTCAGTCAAGATTTAATTAGAGAGCTAGGAGACTCCCTCATACTTACATGAAGAGAAGGTTTGGGGGCTTTTTTTAATTCAAAAGCTAGGACCTGAAGTTAGTGACAGTTGTGAAAGACAAGACAGGTGGGCAACCCAGCAAGATTTGTATAAAGATAAGTGTTCGAGCAAACTGTTTTGGGAGGCCAGACTGATTGCTGGAGAGACCTAGCAGGAGGCACATGGGCCTTTATGAAGGAGAAAGGTTTGGGCCAGCAAGCTTGCTCCGCTGACACACAGGAAGGCTTCCCAGCAGAGCGAAGAAGTGGTAAAAACTTCAGAAAAGAGCAGTTGAGACACAAAGCAGTTGTATCATGTCAGATACAGCAGTTCAAGTGAAACTCGCTTTTGATGTGTTGGCTTTTATACAAACTCGGTGAAAACAGTTTTGACAGCCAGAAAACTTGCAAAGTTTCTTTTAGTAAGAGAAAAATACATATATTAAAACAGTTGTATGTTTAAATATTAACAGCTGAAAAAACACATGGCTCTCAAAGGTAGTTTTAGATAGTGGTGGTGGAGCTAATTTCTTTGGGAGCCCTGTGAAAAAAATTAATTTAACATAGCTCAGAGTTCCAGGGTTTACGTCTTTCCAAGCTGCTTCAAGTTTTAAGTTAGGCTTCGTAATATTTCCAGTAAATGAAGCTGCAGACTATGGGTACTTTCATCTGGAAAAATAACTTTAAGCCCATTTTAAAAAGAAGTTTAAATTTATATCCTTTACATCACCTGCAACTTTGGACTACAATATTCACATGAAACTAGACAGGTAGGGATTTTTTTTTCCTGCGCTTCAAAATTTTAGTGATACTCTTCAAGACTGTCAATTATAGTTAACACCTGCAATTAAATGAAAACACAATGCATTAATTTTGTTAAAATACACTAACTGCGGACCTCTGCGCATGAAAGGAGGCAGCAGCTGCAGAGGAACCTGACTGGGTCTGGTGAAGTGCAGTAACCAAAAGCTGCCACCAGAGGACAGGAAGAAAAGACGACAGAGGAAGAAGGGACTCTCATCTTGACTACACTGATGTGCCCCATAGTTCCTGGTCAACCATTTGCTCTAGAGCAGTGGTTTTCAAACTTTTTTCTCAGGACCCTGTTGAAAAAAATTGTTTATGCTTGCAACCTAACAATTACATCTTTCAGCAATGCATTCCAGTGTTTTGGTGGCATCATGACCAGTACCTGAGGATTTGCTGTACTGGGTATTGACCTGTGGTTTGAAAACCCACTGCTCTAATCCAGAGTGTACCCCTCTACACTAGAGAACAGGGGCCTGGCAAGCTTTTGTTTCTTTTTTATAAGTGCAAATATTTGCAACGAAAAGATACATATAAAGTGAGCACCCTACACTTTGTATTATCTTGTAATTGAAATAATTATTTTTGAAAATGTAATAAACATCCAAAATATTTAAATGGTATTCTATTATTGTTGAATTGCATAATTAATTTTTAAAAATAGCACAATTTTTTTTAATCATATGAGTGACATTCTTACCTGCAAAGCTGCTGTTGATTCTTCACTAGGAAGTGAATCTATTAGAACATCAATATCCTTTGCAGTTCGAGCAATCAGTGCTGCAAATAACTGAGCATATTCTATTAAAAGAAAATGAGATCAGACATTTACATTATCCATTATAATTTAGTTTACCTTTTTAGAGGACAGATGCAATAAAGTTAAGGCACAAATGACCTAGAATTTTACTCCAAATTCAAGACTTGTACTGATTTCTAATGCCAATGTATTCTAAAATTTAAAAAATTCTCTCTTGTACTAAAAACAATGGTAATACTTCCATATTAAGAATTCAACAGTTACAGATTAATATAGGACTGTTTAATATAGGTCAGTTTAACACGGAATCAAGCAAACAAAGGCACTGTAAGAGCAGTCTCTTTACAGAATATGAAAAGGAAGACAGCTGTTAAACCCAATATTCCATTTTAGCAGCCCAGCATCCCAGTTATAATATGTTACATACTCTGGAACACCAAGATACTCCCAGCTCTTTCCTTCAATTTGGCCATAGTGCTTATTTAAACAAACAAACAAAAACAAACCAGGGATTACATTGCAATAATGAAAAAAAATCTGAAATGTACTAAATGTTTACATCAGCAGATGTAGGGAAGGATTCTTGACATGGCTGCCCAAAAGGTTTATTACTACAACGATTGATTTTACCACTTAAACTTCAAAATGCTTTTACAAACTCACCTGAAAGACGTAGTTATCACTTTGCTAGTGACAGTATTTTTATTTACCTTTCAAATAACAAAAACGTGTTGAGTGCTTTCATAGGAATGTTGCTTTTAAAATCAATTCTGAATGAAAATGTTACAAGTAAAATTCTAGGTTATGACAGGTGAAAGATTAAGAGGGAGAGCTATATTTTCTCATCTTACCGTGTACATTTGCTACATGGGAAAGAAAATTTAAAGTTAGGAAGCTGACTGGAAAACTCAGACAGGTCTAGTAAACTATATTTTTAAACATGACTATTTCAAAATGACAGTGTTTCATGTGTACAGTGTTATCACCACAAATCACATTAATATAGAAATATTAACGTTCTACATGTCGTACTTAAGCTTTCACAAACATCTGTATCTGAAGGTAAACTTACATCAGTCTGATTGGGCAAGAAAACTGTGCCTTGTCTAGGACCCAGACTTTAACTTAAACTGTTACAATAAGCTGAAATATAACTCACCTTTTCTAGAGTTTAAGATTGTATTAGATCAAGTCAGTTTAAAGTAAGGTTTAAGGGCACTAGGTCATATGAACAAAAATTTAGGCTCCTAAATTATCACTTAGTAGATACCATTACCTGGGACTGGACCAGCTGTTATCAGGAGTGTAAGTGAAAAATCTGCTTTTTTCACCTTTCACTAGCACCTCACAGCTGTCTCCATCATCAGACAGCAAGCCCACAGACGCCACTAAGTTTTCCTGAATTGCAGCTGAGCATCATTTGTACACTATACTAATCTCAGTTGAGATTCTGAGGCCTAATCTGATACAAGACATATGGAAAACAGAGAGACTACAGACCTATTTACGCATAGAGATACGTCTTACCTACAAAGAGCCACATGTAAAAACACTCAAAACAAGGTAAGGGGCATTCTGAGCATATAAATAAATATTTTCTAAATATCACATCTCATATGACTGATCTTTCTTTCTAGCTTGCTTTTTGTTTTTCTATGAAGTACTTTAAATCAATTTGCTTTATCTTTAGAAACATAGCTAGAATTAATCTATAAAAAGTACATCTTGAAAACAAACAAGGATTCTGGTGGCACTTACAAAGACTACGAAATTTATTTATCACATGATCTTTCACGGGAGATAATCGCACTTTGTATGACGCTTGAAGGCACCAGACTCCTGGTTTGTTTTGCTGAACTGGACTACCACAGCTACCCCATTGGAACTTATACACCTTGAAAAGTTTTTGGTAAACTAATATGAATGTCAATGTTTATAATTGCAAATATTAGAGAACATAAGGTATTAAAAAAAATTAAAAACAGCAATTTTATACACACACAAATAAGTGTTATATATATGGTAGAGTTTTATATTTAAATACAGTGGGGACCCATTAACGTGTGACTCGTTTGCACATGGATTCGCTTAATGCATGCTCTGGTCATGTCTCCCGAAGCCATTAACTTAACATGCGGGACTCACTAGTGCACGGTGCCTAAAGTCGGAAGTTGGCCTGGGCACGGAAACGTGCGAAGTGACTGGCAACTTAAGGAGTCTGGCGCGCTAGCTAAAAGGGGAAGTTGGGCTGGGCGCGGAAACAGGTAGAGCGAGCCTTCTAGTGCTGCAGTCTGAATTATTTATTTATTTATTTACTTGCCGTGGTCCTGTTTGTGCATGGTCCATTTAACACACAGTCGCGGGGGCTTGTCCCCCGACAACCGCGCATTAACTGGTTCCCACTGTATATGCAAAAATCGACAAGACTAATACACACTTGATTTGGTTTCTATAAAGTTCCCTGACTAAGCATTCCTATTAGTGGTCCTTATAAAATGATGGATGATTGCATTATTAGATCTTAAAAAAGGCCCATGAGACCAAAGTATTTCTGTGCTTAGCATTGTCAGAAAAAAGATTAAATGTCTCAATCCAATCCTCTGCAGAATGCAGTTATCCATAACATGGCCTGAATCACCACAACTGTTAACTTTCAAAAGAAGTTTCTTAGGCTTTATATTTCTTAATTCTGACTTGACACTACTTATTTTACCAGAATAAATCATGTTTAGTTGATGGACATACATAAAACTTACCTTCTGTAGGATTAGCTGGCTGGTCTTTGTTTATCGCTGTCTGAATGTTACTGAAAGAGGCAGGTGGGCCGCATTGCTGCAATACCCCAATGGCATTACAGAACTGATCTGCAAGCTATAGACAACGTGAAATAGATTCACAAAATCATACTATCATTTAGTCTGCTGTTACAGTAAAAATAGCCAGTTTACACTTTTTGCAGCATGAACCATTACATGGAATAGCCACTTCAGTAACGGAAATAGTCATTAGTCTGTGGTGAAGGTCGCAATTTGCCTTCTGTACAGACAAACCTCTCTGCACAGAGCCCTACTGACTGCACCAGGACCCCACACCCATGCAAGTGTCCACACTCCTAGATCAACCAGCAGGATCAGAGACTAATTAAGATGCTATTGTTAGCACATTCAAATCCGAGACAAAAATTGGGCACCTAAAATGTGGCTTGTAGCTATTCAGCTTGCCATAGAGATGCTTTATCCCATTACTCTAGTTTAATAGTTCTCAAAGAGAGCCACACACGCTCCCAGGAGTACACAGACATTTCCTGGAGGGCACTCACCTAGATATTTGCCTAGTTTTACAAAAGGTACATGAAAGCACTAGCAAGGTCAGTACAGGCTAAAATTTCATAGAGAATGGTGCATTTATACCACTTTTGATGATTTATCAGTATTTCTCAACCTGGGCTGCAGGAGGTTGTAATTTACTTCATAATTCCATGGTACAAATGAGAAAATAAGCAATATTTCAGTAATAGGGTGTTGTGACACTTCTGTATTCTTACATCTGCTTTTGTAAGCAAGTAGTTTTCAAGTGAAGTGAAACCTGGAGTACATAAGAGAAACAAGCCTCTTGAAAGGAAAGTTTTGGATTTAGGCACAAGTCAGGTAAGGCATGGCTTAGGGCTTCACATTATGAAAGGCCTCTAAACATGTTGTAGATAACTAAAAAGACTTACCATAACTGAAATTGATAATGCAAGTAAGGCTATTTGCAAGATGTGTTTTATTTAGTTTTTTTATTGAATTCTTGCCTATGTATATATGCAAATATGACAATTTATCATTTCCTCTCATTATCCTTTCTGTTATAATGCAATACACTTTTTTCTCTTTGCTTTCTATGGCAGGGGTCAGCAACCTTTGCCAACCCCTCCTCCTCGACTGTCAGGCAATGCCAGTGGCTCCCTCCACAAAGATAAAAGTGGTGGCTGCCTGAAAATTTGGTGGCAGCCGTTGCCGGACACTGGGAGCGAGGTGCTTCCCTGGAATGCTGCTGAAAGGAGCGACTCACAGAAAGAAGCTGCCTACAGTAGCTCCTCTTAGCAGCATTCCTGGGGACTGGGGTCCCCAGAGATGCCATGGAAAGAACCTGTCTGGAACAGCAACTCTTGGGGGGGGCGGGGGGGTGCCCCCAGGCATGCTGAGGAAAGAAGCTACCCAGAGTGGCTCCTTGACAGCTTGCAAACTATGGAGAGAAGCCAGTCCAGGCATCTTCTTTCTGCACCATGCCGGGAACACAGGAACGGTGAGACCCTGCGTCCCCCAGGTGCCCCTAAAAGAAGCTACCCAGAGTGGCTATCAGTGCCAGGAGCCACAATTTCTGTGGTACTGCAGAAGGTGCCACATGCTGCTCCAAATGGGCTCTCATGCCACTGTCGGCACACATGCCAGGGTTTGCCTACCCGTTTTATGGTATGGGGGCTCCCAATCTTGACATCGTTTAGGTCTTCAATGTGACTTAATCGAGCCCTATGAAAGGAACATGATAGTCTGGAAAAGCTGAAAACCATTCCCTTAACTGCATGGATAGGTACCACCCAGCTGGTTACTAAGCTGAGTGAATTAAATGGGTAGCTTGTGACCAGAGATGGAGAGGGAGCCGAGCTTTCTCAGCAGCACCAACAAGAAGGGCTCTCTGGAGCAGAGTAGAAACAGACGGATTCTCCTGCAGGCAAGTCAAGCTGCTTCTAATAAGGTTTCCAGCCTCAAACCAATCATTTTGTGAGGGAACTGAAGCTTCCACACTTTGTGTCTGCAGGGCTCCTCCTCTGGTCGCAGCTCCTTGAGAAAGCAGCGCCCCCCAACGGCTCAAGATGAGGAAAAGCTGGAGCCCCAGGACCAGGGATATCCCTAACAGCCCCTGAATTTCCCAACACCCTCCACTGTCAGCTAGTAACAGCCTTAGGCCAACTGAGCACCTCAACACATCCACACACACCCCGAAACTTCCCAACACCCCCCAGCTGTCAGCTAGTAACAGTGTTAGACCAAATTAGTGAGCACCCTCTGCACGCCTCCAAATTTCTAGTCCTGGAGAAGCTGCCGCCCAGGAGGGAACGGACAACTGCGCAGACGCGTAGCCCGCCGCTTTGCAGGGCGCGAGACAGGCGAGCCCGGGTGAGGCGGCGCGAGCTACGCACCTGAGAGGGGGAGGGGGCAAGGAGTCGCCGCGAGACCAGCCGAGAACGTTTAAAAGCCCAACGGCCTCGCCGGTTTTTTAACCGGCTCCACTGTCATACCCACACCCCCCCGGGCAGCGCTGACGTCACAGTCTGTTAGCCCACCCCCTGGGCCCAAGATTCCCCTCGCCCCCTGGCACCGGGAAGGGCCCGGAGATGCAAAGAGCGAGGCCTGCTACCCCCAACACGAGCTGACTGGATCTGAGCCCCCGCAGCCTCACCGAGTTCACCGCGTCCTGCAGCTGCGTTAGCCGATCCGCCATGATGCTTGTTTCCCTGAGACGCTCACTGCCGCAACCCGCCCACCTCCGATCCCGTCTGCCCATTGGACGGAGCCTAAGCGAGGCCTGGGCGGACAGCCAATGGGAGAGCCCGGTGCTGGAGCGTTGGGGCGAGAGGTGAATGGGCGGAGCTTCGCCTTGTTTTCTTTCGGGTCCGACGTTTGGCTTGGGCCAAAACAAGAGGACGCCTTAGGAGGCGCGCCCCCTGTCGGCCTGGAGGAGACGCCACAGCGCCCTGCGCTGCCTAGCCTAGTGAAAGACTAAGGGCAGGGTCCAGGGTAGGGCTACCAGATCCCAAAGCCTGGAAAGGAGGACAGGGAGGCAGGAAAAGGAGGACACAGGGAGAAAATGTAGTATTAATGTCATATTCCTCTGTTTTTAGGGGAGCCCTGTAACGCTTGCCACTAAAAATAAGACATTCTGTGGCACTCCAGCTTACTTTAACCCCTGTAAGTAAAAAGCCAGACAAAATCGTGTATTTTAAAATTCCTGCCAGACAAAGGACGTGAAGGTAAAAAGGAGAACATATCCTCCTTTTGCCTGACATCTAGTAACCCCAGCCCAGGGCCCGTTCAAGTTTTTGGAAAGAGTCCCACAGACCGCAATGGGCATTGGCTTCAGATTTGCTCTGATTTGCTGTTACTTTATGAGCTGATCCTATGTTTTACACCCCCTTGCATTTAGTTTCATTCCCTTCTGTAAGTTCACCCATCTTTGAAGCATCTGAGAAAGTGGGATCTTCTCCCACAAAAGCTCATGCAAAAAATAAATCTGTTAGTCTTAAAGTGCCACACAACTGCTTGTTGTTTTTTTATTGGCTTCAGAGCCCATTAGAGGCTGGGAGCAGTGTTCCCTCTAAGCTGTGTGCATGTGCGCATGCACACAGATCATGAAACCTGCACACTCAAAAAAATAAAGTGCACACAAAAAAATTCAATAGTGCTAATATTGGTGCTCACAAAGAAATGTTTTTGCGCACACAAAAAAATTGTTTGCGCACACAGCCTACAAGTAATTAGAGGGAACATTGGCCGGGAGTGGGCATCCATTAGGGGGACAGAGTGCAGGCTGTAAGCATGCAGTGGCAGTGAATAACATCATCACGAGATACAATCAGGGAGAAAAACAAACTGTACCTGACCTCTGCAGTTTTTTTTCTCCTTCCCTCTGTCCCAGGAATCACACTTGATTAAACCTTTCCATTGACTGAGGTTTGCAGCTGTCAGATGGTTTGAGCACAAGCAATGCCCACAGGTCCTGATTCTGTTAGTGACAAATGCAATGTTCTGTGACCTACACTTTACCTGGTCCTGTGGTCTTAGCAACAGCCTTGAGCTAGGAGGGAAGCAGAATGATAATTATCATTTGTCATTACTTGAGCAGCAGTAGTACCAACTCTCAAGGCCAGGGCTCTCATAGCTCAACAAATATATCAGAGTCTCAGCTTTATTTTTTTTTTTAAGTTTCTACAAGCTTCCAGATAAAAGCTTGAAAACATATCCATAGAGTCCCCTAAAGACTCAGAAATAAAAATGGTGTATTCATTATTTTTAAAATAATCTCATGATTTTAAAGTCAATTTCATGATTTTTTTTTAATTTTGGGGATTGGAAAAATTACTTGAGCCTGCATTGTTGGTAAGATCTCTGTCAACTAGGGCAAACATAATTGTGCAAGGAGATACAGACTCTTACGCCTAGTCTATCCTAGAAAACTATGTTGATTTAAATATGCCAGCTGAGGGTGTGAAAAATCCATATCCCTAAGCAGCACAGTTAAGCTGACCCAAGCACCCATGTAGACAGGGCTAGGTTGACAGAAAAAATTCTTTCCTCGACCTAGCTACCACACCTCATGGAGGTAGATCATCTACACGGACTGGAAATCTCTCCCATCAGCATAGCTGGTGTTGACAATGAAGTGCTACAGTGCCTCAGCTGTTGCATTTTAAGTGTAGACACAAGCTCTTTGAAGCTCGGGTTTTCAGCCCATCTACTTGGGTTAGAGTTAGAGTTTTCAGTTCATCTATTTGGAAAAATAAAATTGCCTCCTACTGTAAACTACTTGTGTGTTTTCCAGTCTAGTTTCAGAGGTCTCATCTAATGTATTTTCCATCACTACCCTTAGGAGAAGATTCCATGGCCTAATACATTTTACTAAATAAGAAACTTCCTGATATTCAGCTTATACTATCTTAATTACTTCTCTGTACTCCCACACTTATACTCCCTTGCATTATTGTAAACAATTCCTTACCAGCCTTGGAGTTTACTCCCTTCAAATATTTGTAGACTGTTATCACAAGTCCTCTTTAGTTGTCACTCAAGCAACACATTTTCAACATTTTTCCACATAAAGCAGTTCCTCCAGCTGATAGCTTTCTGATTTTAAGTCAGGTTAGCACATAAAAGGTACCAGTGTTCTGTATATCAATTCATATTTAACTCTGTCGTGGTCATTCAGCAGTTGGCCATGCCTGATCCAACTGTCATTAAAGTCAGTGGGCCTTAATCATACCAAGCACCAAATGCTGCCTGAGCTCTGAAGGATGTGAGCTAGTGAGTACTGAGTACTGAACTGTGAATAAGAAATTACTTAGTACCCATGCCAGCCCTGGCTTTGAGGAAACCACT
This sequence comes from Podocnemis expansa, assembly GCA_007922195.1. NCBI lineage: Eukaryota > Metazoa > Chordata > Testudines > Podocnemididae > Podocnemis > Podocnemis expansa. Next base: position 9,889,448 of record ML682017.1, read on the forward strand.
TAAATCTGACCTGGGCCATTCACTTCAAGTGGCAATGTTAACACTACTGCATATGAGGATTAATTCACTTCCTGTCAGAAAAGTGCTGAACAACATTTTTAACCTTTTGGCTCTAGGACTCAAGTTGCAACAAGCTCTATCCACGCAGACTGTGCAGTACCTTTATGTACCGCCACTGGGAACAATCACTGTAGAGCTTATCGGAGCACAGCTCCTATATTTGCATTCTAAGTTATATTTAGAGTTTGCAGCTTTAGGTTAAGGTTGGAAGTTTTAGGAGTTACTTTTTTTCAGGCTTTGTTCTTTTAGGATTAGATCAGGGTGCAGGAGGAAGAAGACTAATACTGTAGTCACCCCTGCCCTAGCAGGTCAATATAGTAGAATTTGGCTAATGGATACAGTGTCATGGGCAGAGAAAAATCAGAATCAACCAGATATCCCAACTGACAAAGACTTCAATCCTGCAAACATGTACGTTGGACTTCTCTGTACAAAAAGTTGCAACCCTAAGATGTAAATTCAAATCATGGTAGTTAACGTGAAACAAGCCTATTATTCAAGTTTGCTTGTTTGGCTTGTTTGGTTCTTTTTTAGCTTGAGTTGATTGGGCACCAGTTTCAGTTAAGCCAAAATCAAGCATTCTTAAACTAAAATACTCAAACACTATGGGTCAGGCCCACAAAAATTCACAAGCTTCATTTAAAAATCATGGGATTTTAAAAATGATAATTGTGGTGATCTTTTAATAGGTCATCTGTTTCCTGAGCCTTTGGCATATGTTTGAGTCACATTTTCACTTTTCTTAACAACTATGAGAGCCAGAAACATTTATTTTTCAGATGAAGTCTCAGAGTGATGCCCACATTACAGGCCTTTATGATCTGGGACTTCAAGAAGAACACAGAATATATGAGAATCATAAAATACTAGGGCTGGAAGGGACCTCCTGAGGTCATCTCAGAGTCGAAACTACTGCAGGGCCAACGGGGCTTTGCCCTGGGCGTGCTGGAGCAGCTCAATAGAGCCACTCCATTAAAGGGCAGGTTTCGCGGCGCCGGCTCCAAGCGCTGCTAATGGCAAGGGGTGCGTTCTGCTTGGAACGCGCCCTGGGCAGCAAAACAGAGCCTTACAGCTGTGGGTCATCTAGTGCACCCCCCTGCCAAAAGTAGGAACACTGCCACTAAATCATCCCAACCAGGTTTTTTCTGAGCCTTAAAACTTGCAGTAAAACCATGAAAGTCGGCAATGTTGCACATCATTTCAAAACTAAAGCAGGTTAAAAACTGGTGCAACTTTCCCATGCAGGCAAAACTTTAAAATAGAAGACTGTCACAACAGCTGGCACACAGCTTAGCACAACAGAGACATGATGGCAACTAGTCTCTAGGCCAGGGGTCTCAAACACATGGCCTGCAAGCGGCCCCAAAGCTATTTCCTGCAGCCCACAATGACACTACTGTTACTGATATTTGATATCATGGTATGGAAAGGTTTCAGTGGTGCAGCCCTCAGACAAATGTACTAGTTCTCATGTGGCCTCATGGCAATTTGAGTTTGAGAACCCTGCTCTAGGCTCTGTTGCAAGGTAGATATATGATACCTGTGACAGACAAACAAGGAGTCCTGTGTCACTTAAAGACTAACAGATTTATTTATTGCATGAGCTTTCATGGGGGAAAATCCCCCCTTTGGGATTTTCTCCCACGAAAGCTCATGCAATAAATAAATTTGTCAGTCCTTAAGTGCCTCAGGACTCCCTGTTTGTTTTACTGAACTAGACTAACCCAGCTGCCCCTTTGGAATCTGACAGCCCTAGGGTTACCAGATTTCAGGCAAAAGGAGGACAAGGCCTCCTTTTTACCTTCATGTCCTCTGTCTGGCAGGCCTTTTAAAAATACATGACTTTGTCCGGCTTTTTACCTACAGGGGTTAAAGTATGCTGGAATGCCCTGGAACACCCTATTTTTAGAGGGAAATGTTCCAGGGCCCTGCTAAAAACAGAAGAATATTACATTAATACTACATCTTCTCCAGTGTTCTCCTTTTTGTACTTCCCTGTCCTCCTTTCCAGGCTTTGGTATCTAGTAACCCTAGACAGCCCAGACATTTCTGAGCAAATGCTGGGTCTGACGGCTATAAATATTTCCTACCAGCGCCTACGTTTACCAGTCCTAATAATTAGAGCCCTGCAAATCCACAGATATCTGAGGCTATCTGCATTGTATCCACATCCATAGATACAACATGGATATCTGTGGACCATCTCTTGCGGATGCGGATTGGATATGGATCCACGTATTTTTATTTGCACAGGGCTAGAGCCCTGCAAATATGCAGACATCCGTGGATATCAGTGTTATATCTGCATCCACGGATACAACACGGATATCCGCGGACCATTTCTTGTGGATGCAGGTCGGATACAGGTCCACATATTTTTATCTTCATAGAGCTAGAGCCCTGCAAACCTGTGGCTATCTGAGGCTATTTGCATTGTATCTGCATCCACGGATACAACATGGATATCTGCGGACCATTTCTTGTGGATGCAGATCAGATAGGGATCCATGCATTTTCATCTGCGCAGAGCTAGACCCCTGCACATATGCAGATATCCATGGATATCTGCATCTGTGGATACAGCATGGATATCTGTGGTCCATTTCTTGAGGATGCAGATCAGATACAGGTCCACATATTTTTTTTCTTTGCAGAGCTAGAGCCCTGCAAACATGCAGATATCTGTATCTGTGGATACAACATTGATATCCAGTGACCATTTCTTGTGGATGCAGGTTGGGCAGGGATCCATGCATTTTTATCTTGACAGAGCTAGAGCCCGGCACATATGCAGCTCTCCGTGGATATCTACATTACATCTGCATTTGCAGATGCAACATGGATATCTGTGGACCATTTTTTGAGGATGCAGATCTGATAGAGGTCCACATATTTTTTTTTTCTTCACAGAGCTAGAGCCCTGCAAACAGGGGTGTCGCTGGCTAGGGGAGGGACCTGGGGTACAGGCCCAGTCCCCGCCCCCAGCCCGCAGGCCCCCGCCCCTTGGCCGGAACAGGGCCTGGCGCTGCCGTGAGCGGCTAGGCCCCGCATGCCCGGCTGGGGATGTGGCTGCCGCCGGTGCACACAGCCAGGCCCTGGACTGCCTGCCGCAGCTGGGGGTGGCCAGGCCCCAGATCCCTGGCTGAGGACGGGGCTGGAAGAGGCTGCAGGAAGCTGGCCCCCACATCCCCAGCCAGGGATGGGGGCTGCTGCGGCTGGGCCCTGGATCTCCAGCCCAGTTGGGCTGGAGATCTGGGGCACCAGCACTGGGATTTGGGGCACATGTCCTGGAGTGCCCAGCGCCAGCGATGTCCCTGCCTGCATATATGCAGATATCTGCATTATATCCGCATGTGTCATTACAACATGGATATCCATGGACCATTTCTTGTGGATAAAGGTTGGACAGTGTGGGGGAAAAATCTAACTCTGGCCCTCAAGTTCAGAAAGAGGCACACCAGAGCCTCCCCAATGAAGCAGACCCGTTCCCAGCCGAGACTCCAATGAGCAGAGAACGAGGTGTGGTTCAGAGTTTATTATTCAGCTGAATAACAAAAGGAGCTGCATCAAAGTGCTAGCCCCTCTGAGCAGGCCCCCCCAACAACTCGAGTGCAAGAGAGCCCCAAGGGGCAGCATCACAACACTTTTATCCAGTACAGTATGATAATGCTATGATAATGCTTACATGATTGACAATGTTTTAGAGACCCTTATATGGTTACATTAACATTATTAAATACATATTAATGATTAAAGAATGCATATAATTATCCCCGCCTCTGTTTACTGTTGACATCATTTGCATTATCCTGGGCAGCCGCAGTACCTGCAAACTCATTAATTTCTGCCTAGAGATGCTGACCTTACATTCTTGTGAGGCTGTGGTGCCAAGAAGGGTGAGCAGGAGATAGGAGGTAATACTCCCTTTTCAGTTAGAACAAAGACAGACAGTCTAGCTTACATTCCTTGTCCACATGGTCAGGAGAAAAAGCATGAGAAAGGGGAGATAACACACTTTAACTATCAACTCTAGGCCACTTGTTAAAGAAACTTAAATACATGACTTGCCA
>ML682017.1:9893977-10080357 GCA_007922195.1 Podocnemis expansa
AAGACTAAGGTGAAAAACAAATAAAAAATGTTAGTCTTGAAGTGCCACAGGACTCTCCTTTTTTTTCTTTTTTTTTTGCTTGTTTTAAGAGTCCTGTGGCACTTCAAGACTAACATTTTTATTTGTTTTTCACCTTAGTCTTTATGTGCCACAAGTCTCCTTTTTTTTTTTTTTTGCTTGTTTTTAAAACAAATAGCTGACAGCAAATGCCTGAGAGCTTATGTGCCCCGCTTGGCTATATTTGCCCTGTGCTTATCAAAGAATTTTCAAAAACTGGTGGAAACCCTGGAGTTATTGCCCCCCCAAAGATACTTAGTAGGTGGGGGTAATATCTCCAGCTGCAAAGATGACTTCTGGATCACAGCTGTTTTTAGAGATGTCAGTAAGGGGCGGGCTAGGGTAGTTTCTAAGGGTTCCTAATAAATTTAGTGTGCTGGGTGAACAATGCTCCTTCTTGGGCTCATATGTATTTGTAACTAACATTTGAACAATTGACGAGCCATGCTTTGCGTGCTAGAATGCATTTTACACAGGGAATTGATGTGCAGGAGTTGTGAGGCTGCTTATCAAAATCAGGTGGTTAGCATAACTAAAGTGATCACGAGCACTGTAGGCTTTAAAGGAACATGTCATGTGCTTCATAGCTTAGGGCCCAGTCATATGTTTCCATAGCAGCCAGGGGTTTTTCTTGAGTTGAACAAGCACTCCATTGTGGATGAGGGAATTTTAACACAAAATCTGAAAGCAACAGTAATGTACGGTCCTCCTGCAGGGTAGAACTTAATCAAGTGGCAAAACAAATGAGTCTCAAAACTGGTTTAAAAAAACAGAAGAAATCCACTAACTACTGATTGACTTTCTACTTGAAATATGGGCAGTTTCATTCAAGCTGGTGGATTGTGCTGTGCAATGGGAGGTCTAACAGTGTGTGTTTTGGAAAATAATGAGATTTTGAAAATAAAGGCCTAGCAGGCAGAAGGAGCTGGTTTTATGCAAAGATATTTCTGGAATCTCGTGAAGTTTTATTTGTAACAAAACTTTGTGTCTGAAGAGAGTCTAGAAGTGCTGCTCACAGCATGATAGTTGAGGCTGTATTAGCATTGTTATAATTCTTCTTTATTCCTGGTTCATAAACTGAATGAGAATCTGAAAAGTCTGGACTGAAATTGAGGATGCCAGCTCTTAATGTAAAAGTGGCTTTTTGGTTGATTCTAAATGTCTCATAATATCTATTCTAAGAATGGGGTGGGACAGCTTATAATCACATTTTGCTGACAACTAGTGACTCATGTTTTCAATTCAGTTTGACATTTGTGTCAAAAGAGCTTAAGTGAGCAAAATAAGTGTTAACACGTGAAATTTTAGTAATACAAATGCTGTTTCATAGTTGATTCTGGGTTAGGGACTCTTCTAGGATCAGGGTGTTACTTGAGTCAGTAGGCAGCAGAGGCTTAAAGAAACAGATGAGTCTTCTAGACTCTAGTAAAAAAAAAAAACAAAAAAAAAACCAAACAAACTTTTTTTTTTTCCCCCAAGTTCTAAAGGTGTAGCCATGTTAGTATCATTCAGCAAAACAACCAAGGAGCCCTATGGTACTTTTAAAAACTATTTTATTGTATTTATAAATAAAACTGTTAGTCTTTGCAAGTACCACAGGACTCCTTGTTTGTTTTTGCTGTTCGTGAAGTATTGATCGTCTCTATGCTAATGATCCAAGAAATAAAACTATGAAGCAAAACTATATTCTAAAACAATAAAATTTACTACAAAACAATTCAGTTATTACCTCATAAAAAGTGAAATTCTGATCTCAGGCAGAGGAGTATGGACAATTGAATCTATTTACGTAACTATATCTGTGTAACTTGGTCTAATGTCATTACTTCCAGTGGAGTTCGTCTAATTTTACAGTGGTACAGTCAAGATCAGAATTTGACCCCGCATCTGTAATTGCATGTTAATAGTGTTGAGTAAAGATCTTGAATAAAAAAAGTGCTTTCGTTTTTCTTATTAGACCTTTTTTTGAGGCTTTCCTTAAATCCAAGGAAGCATTAGAAAACTGTGTGGCAGGCTTAACAAGATGGGGAAACCCACATTAGGTCTGTCATTCTGTCCTCTCTAGAGCCAAAGTGCAGGAGGTAATACCTCTTATTGGACCAACCTTTTTTGGTAAGGGGCAAGCTTCTGAGCTTAGACAAAGCTTTTATCTGCTCACTTTTTTTGTTTCAATGGCTATGTACATGGGGACACTCAAGAAATCCAAGGCACGTCATCTAAAGCTAAGTCATTGGAATTAACCCCACTTCTCCAGTTGATTTGCCTTCTCTTTCCTTAGAGATCGTCTGCACATACAGTGCCACTGTAACTCTTAGTGAAGGCTTTGCCTACACTGATGGCAGAGGTTCTCCATTGCTGTAGGCACTCCACCTCCCTTAGAGTTGGTATATGTCAGCAAAGAAGCCCTCCTGCTGACTGCCACGCTGGGAGTTAGATCAGTATAACTACATCACCCAAGGATGTCAGTTTTCTGCACCCCTGAATGACTTTTAGTTGTAGTGACTCAAGTTTGTAGTTTAGACAACCCTAGTGTTTCCATGTAAACATTGCCAGCTTGATGGAGTATTGGCTTGATCTCTGAATGTTGCTTTTCAGCTTCTCTCTCACAGTAGTTAAGACATTTGGTATCAGTCCTGAAGGTTGTGGATCTGAGCCTTGTTCTTTCTTGCATTGAAAGGCCACCTCCGGGTCATCCAGCTGCAAAATGGCTACCTGGTCCATGGAGTCCAAAAGCAGTCAAATGTGATTGTTGGTTGCATCTCTCCTTTGTGTCCTGTTGGCTGTGAAACTGATGTGTCTTTATCATATCAGGCAGATGAGCCATTGGGTTGGGGAACTTTGACTTTGATTCTTGCAGCCTGGCTTTAAATTTAATATCCTTTAGTAAGGAATAGAAAATATTGGCAACAAGGTACTTGCAGTTCTTGTTACACGTAATAAGATTTTAGACCAAATATTAAAAATATATATATATTTTTGCTGATTTGGTACTCAGCTTAAAACACATAGAGCTCCTGAGGATGTCAGTTGTTAGGGGTTATGCTGCTTCTGGAAATCAGGCCCTGAATACTTCAAACTGGGTACCTAAAATGTGTGGAAAACCTAGGCTTATGTGTATTAAATTCCTGTATTTTATTACAAAATTGTGGCAATGACTTCCTTTCCCAGCCCAAAAAGGGGAAAGTCCATTTTTATGCTTTTTATGGTTGTGTGCCTTTGTGGGTTTCTGCAGAACATTTAAGCAGGGCAACAGCAAAAGTGATACTGAGCTAACCCACTTCCTGTTGGAGGATGCCAGGCTACTGTTGCAAGGCAGACCTACATTTTTATAAAGCTGGTCAAATGCAGGTATTAACTCAATAAGCTTGAAATAGTAAATATATTTAACATAACTATGACCAAATCTTTTTTGATGTGAACTTGAAGTATAATAAATTTAATAATCCACTTGACTAGGAATACCCACTGACAATTCATGCACTTTGTGTTAGCAAAATATCTTTTTAGCTTGGAGGAAGTGGCTGGGTTTTCTTTGCTAGTTCATTAATTAATCTTTTTCAAAGATAGCTTGGCTGACCTATTCTTTGCGAAAGAAATTAGTTCAGTCTCCCATCTGTATGCTTGTCAGTTCATTACAGAATCTGTGCAGCTGTCTAGTTTCTGATGTGGCCCCTTGTAAGTTCTCCTGAAATTATAGCTCTGCAGAGGAATGCTGCTGATTAAACACCATGATGTTGTTTACTGGACACTTTATGCTCACTTAATTCCTTACATGCACACTTATGAGAGAAAATTTTTAAATATTGGACAATTAGACATAGGGTGTAGCTCTCCCCCTGTCCCTTGCCCTAGGCACTGGGGGGGGGACCCTGCAGGAGCCCTGCTACTGGCTCCAGGGCCCCCTTCCCACCACTGGGGGATCCTTCAGGTGGTCCACTCCTGGCTCTGGGCTCCCCTCATCCAATCAAGGGACCCTGTGGCAGGCACCCTGGTCCAGCTCCCCCCACCAGGAGGCTACACCCATTGCAGCTCTCTTACCTTAATAACACTTGGTTATTAAAGGAGCTTTTTAAAATGGCTCTTCTAATCTTTTGGGTTGCCGACCTCTGACTTAAGAAGTTAGGCCCTGTTCAAGGTAATGGTGCAAGAATCAAACAAATATACCAGTTTTATCTGATAATATGGATGTTCCCATTAGGTTCTCTTCTACAACCATCACCATTTGTTGTAAGAAGGCAGACAACATCCTTGTACGAGTATATCTTCTCTGTTGAGTACCACATCACTACTTTATTTCTGCGTGGGTGGGGTCTCTTACCTGCTAAGATTAGCTTGTGCTTCCATGTGTTTTGTTGGTCAAAATTCTTCCCTTGAATGAGTTCTGTATAAGTGAGGTCAATCTTTCTTCCACTTCCTGTCAAGACAACTTTCTGTGGCACCAGCTGTGTATTTGCACTCAGCTGATGAACTCTGCCTGCTTCTGTAGCTTTTCTAGATCGTGTGACACTCTCTGTGCTGAGCCTTTGCTCTTTTCAAAGACAAGATGCACATCACCAGCTTGTATTCAGTGGAGACTGAGAAGTTTGGCCCAAAGTCCTGGAATACCACTTGCTGGCCAGCATACCACCCAAAGAACTGTGGAACCACCAATGGTGATGTGGTGAAAAAGCCAACACCACTCTCTGCAGCTAGCTCTTTAACTGAGGCTTAGCCTTGGCAATTCTGAGTAGATTTAGCTTCAAAGTACATGTCACTGTATGTATCATTCCCCATTCCCAAAACAAGGTCAGCTGTTTTCTTCATTCACCATGTGTTTTGGTTTAATTTGTTGTTGTCTATAATTATCCAATATTTAAAAATCAGTTCTAGTAAGTGAATATGTAAATATTCAAGCGATCGTGCTCAGAGTAGAAGAATACAGTATGTCTTATGCCCCTCTTTGGGGAGGGAGGGAGCATGCTAGCAAGATATGCCACTAACAGACATAATTTTGCTAGCAGGGTGCCTATGTTTTGTTCCATAACAAAATATTAGCGTGACATTTTTATTTTTAAAAAATGAAATTCTGTGGAGTTTGTCACTTGAATTGTGAACTAGGAGCTGCATGGTAATAAGCAGTCAACAGTAAAAAGGTGTCATCAGGCACTTTGGAGGATTGTTTGTTTGTTTGTTTGTTTGTTTGTTGAATGTAGGGTCTTTCCATTCAAATCCACATTGTATGGATACCAAAACAAGGTACTGCCAAAATTTTGCATTGGTTACCAGACTACTCACCCAAGCCATCATGGCACTTCAACTCACTTTTTACAGTAGGCAGTAATCCCCTTGCATTGATTTTTTTTTTTTTCCATTTTTGTCTGTGATCCCATACCATTTTCTTTCAGAATCAAATTAACAGAGAAATCAAATTAAGGCAGCAAAGAAGGGGGTTGTAGAAACCCAAAACACTCCTTTTACGGTCTCTGCCTTTGCTCTTAGATGTTATAAGGGACCCTCAAAGTCTTAAAGTTCCAAAGGGGTGGCTGTGTTAAGCTGGTTCAGTAAAACAAGCAAGGAGTCCTGTGGCCCTTAGACTAGCATTTATCTCATGAGCTTTTTGTGGGAGAAAAATCCCACTTCACAAAGTGGCATTTTTCTCCTACAAAGGCTCATGCAATAAATTTTTAGTCTTTTAAATGCCACAGGACTCCTTGCTTGCTTCAAAGTCTTAACGGTTGTCTAGAAGAGGGACGTTTTTATAACGGTGGTCTTTTACGTGTAGTAACAATCACCAAAAGGAAGGTTACTGACATACCGCCAGTAGTGTTGCCACTATAGGAGAGCCTGAAAAGGGAGTCAAATCAGTTAATTTCTGCTTGTGCCATGTCTCTTAACTGGCTACCTGAAACTGGAAAACAACCTCAACTACAGAAGGTTTTCACTTTGCTGTAAAGAAATTGCTAACCCAGTAGTTGTAGCACTGGACTGTAATGTGCCACGCAAGGGCAACTATGTTCTGCCACTTGAGGAAACGGAAAGAATCCCCCTGAAATATGATAGCTTGAAGAGGGGCAGCCAAAGAGCTGCATGCAGCTCTAAAGCTGCAGGTTGCAGACCCTTGTCTTGAGTGATTAGGGAACCTGCAGTTTGAGAGAGCTGTAATAGACATTTGTGCTGCTGCAAAGCAAGACTAGGACATTGCGCTCAGACTGTTAGCTGGCTTGCCCCCTCAGCAGTGATGAAGTAGCATTCTGTTTTGGCCTCGACAGTGGCACTTCATTGATTCTTTGAGCTGGTTACTCTCACTCTCTGCTCATTGACATCAGTGCGGCAATGCTCGATGTTACTGAACAAGTGCACAGTCTGTGCCCACCATGTTGGAAGCATGGGAGAAATCATGTACAGTGAAATTGGTAAAGATGTCATGTCAACATCAAAGCTTAGTTCCATACCACCACCAAGTGAAGCATTAATAGAAAATGTAAAATGAGAATATTTTCATGCATGAGTGTGGGCAGGAAAATGCTTTGGAACTAGATAAACCATCATTTGAGTCACTGCAATATTTAAATAATAGATATTATTTAAACAAATACATATTTTTAACTTTTTCACCATAAAAAGAATGGCCACTATATAAATTGAAAATCAAGGTCCTTGCTGTACTTTCCAAAACCTGCCTTGTATGCTTCTGTTACACAAATGTATATTGATTGATATTGCAAAGTTAATTCATGAAATGTATGTATTTAGAATTTTGAAACTTGATACTTTTTTGTATGCCCCAAATCATGTGTGAACACTTATTGATTTATTATAGGTGGAATGAACTGTTGGTAATTCAAAAGGCTCAACAGTGATAGTCATCAAGCAGAGGCTTAAAAAGTATAATCTTGAGAGAGACAATTCACAAAAAAACTTTGTGTGCACCCTAATGCAACGCTGCCTATTGGTAATGGGATATAAATGCTCCAGAGTTGTTAGGCGTGCCGCGAAAATGCAAGATCCTTGGACCAAAAAGGTGAAAATCAAAGGCCATAGTTTTTGCAAGGAGTGTTGTGTAGATGAATCCCAGCACCATCATGTAGGATAAAGGCCAAAACTAGCAACTGAAGAGAGAAGATGGGAGAAAGGGATACAATTTAAAGCTATGGAGCAATGGGTTTTGAGATGCCTCTACTTATTTCTACCATTTTCCTGTTCTAAATTAATCGTTGTGCTCTGAGCTTAATGTTGGTGACTATCCAGTACGCAAACTCTAAGTAGTAATTACTAAATGCTAATGCCTCTGTTCAAAACCCCCACCACCACATTCTGCTTTACTCCAGTTCCTTCTGAAACAAAATTCATTGTTAGCCTAGAATGATCACGTGTTCAAATGCAGCCCCTGGTTTGGTGGTGACCTAAAGTCCTAACCGTCTGGTGGTTTTGTTTACTTTCTATAAGGCTGGCAAAGAATGGATTATATTTGAACTCTGAACTAACCTAATATCTCCTAGAGGTGATCATTCATGTTGGGGTTTCCTGATCCACTTTTTGTCCAGTGACTAAGGTACTGTCTTGAAGTCTTGGATTCTGTTTTTGGCTCTGTGTATGTGTGTGTAGGGGGATGTCTAGTACAATGGGGCCTCAGCTGAGCCCCCAAAGTGCTAATTTGATATCTTCATTCAGTACAGGGAAACGGGCACTGCAACAGCCCCTGCAAATGTACTGATCGGTGGATGGAAGTCTTCCTTTGCTGGCTGACAGTACAACTCCTTTCATTGGTATTAACTTTCTCTGAACTTCTAAAAATTTCATATTAAACTGCACTTGGCCTTTACATACCTGAACACATGACTGAAAGCTTATGATGTAATGATGGACTCATAAAGTCAATTGTTCCTTTCCATTCACCATTTACTGGCACAGCCGGTAACTCTCTGTACAGGCAGAACCCATGCCTGCTTGGGATTACAAAATAATGAGACTTTTTAATGGGATGTAGACTTGGTGGTCATCTGCCTGGGGCAGCAGGAATTCTGTATCTCCAGCTCTATTTGTTTGGGGTTTTTTATTCTTGTGCATTGCATTGTTTTTTCTATTAAATTTAAGATTTCAGTTAGAGTTCCCAGAATAATGAAGGGAGTAGCTGGGTGTGGCACAGGAAAAAATTATTTGATATCTTTATGCATCACACATTAATTCAGACTATACTGTACTATAAACTAGTTTTAACAGTAAGTTCACCCATCTTCGAAGCATCTGAGGAAGTGGGATCGTCTCCCATGAAAGCTCATGCAAAAAATAAATCTGTTAGTCTTAAAGTGCCACACAACTCCTTGTGTTTTTTTTTTTTTAGACTGTCTAGGGTCTAGTGATCAAATAGAGGCAGTCTCTATGTTGGAAGTGGAATACATTTTAATTAAGAGTTGGTTCTTTTCATTAGCGTAGCTAGTGTGAGAGTCTCTGAGTATGTACAGAGGGGAGAGCTATGTCCAGTTTAACTTTGTTTTTGTTGTTGTCTCTACTCTGCTGTACAGTGTACAGATAGCGTGAGCAGTCCATCACTTTGAAACACTATCTGTCTGGGAAATCTTGGGTAAAAAGGTTGATGAAAAAATGATAAATTCTTCATTTCCTTTCTCTAAAGTTATTTGCATTTGGCAGTGGTATTCTTCCACACCCCTGTTGTTTTTTCTCTTTAAAAAGATCCTTAATCTCTAATGGAGGGCAGAAAATACCTTTTTTAAAAGTAAATTACAAGCCTTTTATAAAAGACTTCAGGACACTATTGAAGGGGGTCACTTTTGGGAACTGTATATTATAAAAGGGGAATACAAGTAGCAATCTTAGAGTAAACCTCAGAGCAAGGAATGTTCTAATTTGGTATAACTGAATGGGCGAGAGCAATGAACACCTCTATCTTGGCTCTCCTAAACTCTTTAAAAAATTGATGCATTTCATTTGTAGGCATTAGCTGGGCTGTTTACTGGCCTCTGTATGAATAAGTTGGTCACATTTAAATGGACTGACAGATCTTGACACTGCAGAACAAGTGTCTTGGTTGGTACCCTTCTGGTCTTTCAACAAAATGCCTAAGGATTGGCATAGGCATGAAGACTGAACTTTACTCAGCTTGCTTATTGGGAGCCAAGATAAACAGAACTATAGGACCCTTGTTTCTGTAGCTTGGGGCTGAAAGATGCTGGCTAAGCAGTGGGGAAAAGCTTGTATTAGTCATACTGCATCTGCCTTTTGGCTAACCAAGAGTTAATTTTCCAGAATCTTTGTTTCTTGTGTCAATTTAGTGCCTGTGGAAAAATTCCTTTTTGATTCTAGCTGTTGAAACCGCTCAGTCCTAGAAGGCAGCTGGTTTTGGTCAAAAGCCGAAGATGAAGAATCCATTTTCATACTCCAAAAGGAAAAGAAAGAAGTTCACTTTCCTTAGGAGATCAGGCTACCGCTCTTGTGGAGTTCCTTGCTATGTTCTTTATTGTGTTTTATAAAGCATCTCTCTGTCTAATTAAATGTCTAAAGTAACATGTTCAGAGGCTATACTAAGGGGAAGTAATGCCTAATATGAGACAGATGAGTCAAAAGCAGATGTATTAAAATACCCCTTGATGGAATTTCGTGACCTGCCTGGCGCATTACTGGCAGTTCTGCAGAATCTGTGTAGGGTTGTTTTTTGTTGTGTTTTTGTGTGTGTGTGGTTATTAAAAAAAAAAAAAAAAAAAAAAAAAAAGCCCACCACATGCACCTTAATTGGACTGCTGATAAGGTGACAGAAGCTGGAAGTTGTTGTATGGAAAGGAGACATGAAAAACAGGAGAGGAAAGAGAGAATAAACATAACAAGGACACTAAAAGTGAACTTCCTTCCTTGTGAACGGTACTGAATTCAGCATCAAGGTACCACAAAACAAAAGCTAAGTTTAGAGTTAAAACTCTGTCCTGGCCCTTTGTATTAAACTTCTTGTCGATATAAATGAGAATGACCTCTGTGGACTGAGGGCGATGTGGAGTACTATATCTAGAAGTCTGGCTTGTGGACAATAATGAGAACTGGAATTCAGCCCTGTCAATGAGTTTGAAATGGAGTTCAAAATATTGTGCAGACTCCACAAGTGACTCTGAGCTGGCAGTAACTCAGACTGGCAGAACCATTTAATAAACACTAACCAAATGTAAGGATTTGCTTACACATAAGTTATTGTGAAATAACTTCTAAGCATGTAGACTTTTTTATTGTGCATTACCCTAAACTGAGGCAAGGCACTCCCCCTCCCCCCCCCATAAAGTCTGGTCTACACTGAAAAGTTTTTATATCACTGCATTTATGTCTCAGAGGTGTGAGAAATACATACCTCTGAGAGATGTAGTTAAGCCCACCTGTGTCCCAGACATTGCTAGTTTGCTGGAAGAATTTCTCATATGGTCGCACTGAGGCTATGTCATGCTAGAGAGCTGACTGGCCAGCTGTACCAGTACAGTGGCCAGCTATACTGAAACAGATGTGCCACTGTGGGCTCTTTTGTACAGCTGCTTTAAGGCCTCTTAGTGATTTAAATAATCTACCTCCAGTTAGTAGCAGGGATAGCTATTTAGGCAAGAGAAGCTCTATCTCTGACATAGTGTTGTGCACGCTTGCACTTAGGCTAGATGTAAGTTTTGTTACTTGGGGATGAAATGGTCACACCTCTGATAGGTGGTAGTGAAGACATAACTTATGTCAAAGTCAGTGGTTTTCAAACTTAGGGTTGGGACTCAGTACTGGTTGCAGACCCTCAGGTACTGGGTTGTGGCAACCCCTGCTGCTGCTGCCAAAAGACTGGAATGCATTGCTCAAAGATGTAATTATTGGGTTGCAGGCGTAACTGATTCCCCCCCCCCCCCCCAACTTGGTCCTGAGGAAAAAAGTTTGAAAACCACTGGCCTGAGTAAAGTTCAGCTGCTGTGGAAAAACCTAGCCCAGTAAGTGTTTTGAAGTAGTGTGAAAACAATAAAAGGCAAGAGCAGGAAACTGAATGCTCTCAGCATATAGAGCAGTTAAGCACTGTGTGTTTTGCTGCCACCTGTGAGTTCCCCATCTTCAAGCATCTGATGAAGTGGCATTTTTCTCACGAAAACTCATGTGGCAAATAAAAGTGAGTCTTTCAAAGTGCCTTGGGAGTCATGTTTGTTTTGTTGCCATGTATTAACTATGGTAAATGGTAGCTAGTTTTAACTCCTTTGAGGGTTGAGATGGGTGAAGAAAATGTGTTTTTTGCAATCTTACTACAAGCTCTGCATTGCATTTAGTCAAAACTAAAACCATAAGTCAGGCTGTTGTTGCAGTGTAAGAGACTATCTGAAAGCATACTGTACATGCAGCTGCTTCTCAGAAGCAAGTGATGCACACAAATCTTGTGCAAGGATGAAATTTTTTCCTTTGATTATTCTACATTACTGTGTATATAGTCTGGCTGTGCTTGCTGGTACTTCAGACTTCCCAGGTCCTGTCCTTTCTGCAGCGCTAACTTTTTAAACCCTCTTTAGGGCATTTAAAAGGGTATTTGACCACTTGAAGGGTATGCTAAAATGCTGCATATTCTGTGAAGGGATTGGGAAAGGGAAACAGCAGCACTATTCTCAGAGCAAATTCAGTCCATCTAACAGAGACATGGAATAATAGATATCATCTGTGTCAGCATCTGCTTCATAAAAATTGTTCTGCTGAGGAAGCAGCTTATGTCTTTTATACCTGGTTAAGTCCTCTGTTAGCTAGACTACTGGTTGGGAGCAGTGACTGCTTGGCATGAACTGTGCCTCTTAATTCAAAACTGAAGGCTTGATTACCCTTAGCAGTGCTACAGCTGCACTTCTTAATGCTTAATGAAAATGCTACCTACGCCAACAGGAGAGTGTCTACTGTTGGTGTAGATATTCCTTCCATCTCCCTAAGAGGTGGTAGCTATGTCAACAGAAGAAGCCCTTCCATCAACATAGTGCTGTTTACGCTGGGGATTAGGTCAGTATAAATGCATTGCTCAGAAATGTGAATTTTTTTCACACTTCTGAGCCCAGTAGTTTTAGTGATATAAGCTTGTTAAGTAGACTATGGCTGAAAGAGGTCAAACCATAGATCTGAAAAGAAGCTTGATTCCTATCCTCCCCACCCCCTTTTTTTGCTATGATATTAATTAGGCTCTCTTGCAAAACCTGAATAACTACTTCACATGTTAATTCTCGTTACCTGCTATGCTGGGTCACACAATGTGTCTCTTTTTAAATGAGAGCCACCCTCCCCTCTGCATTCAATTTGAGGGTTCTACAGTTACCACAGCAGGACTCCATTAGGGAAACTGTCTTGGCTTTAGCACCCAAACTTATCTTAGAATGACCTAACTTTATCAGATCCCCTCATTGAGAGACTCACTATACCATTAATGCACCAAGGAAAAATATTAAACTTCTCTGAAGTGGCTGAGTGTGGAAAAAGATATGGGTGTGTCTTCGCTAGGAAACTGGGTGAATTCCAACCCCCGTTGAAGCCAATAGGACTTTTGCCATGGCCTTCAGCTGGAACAGGATTCCATCTAGTATGTCTGAACACTCTCTATAGCAGAGGTGGCCAAACTCATGGAACTCAAGAGCCACACAAGTTGATTATTAAACCTTCAAGAGCCCCACTGAGGCATATAACCATATACTTTTACCTACTAAATTGATTTTGCTGATGTTCTTCCGCAAGCCACACTTTTTCATTCAAGAGCCACATGCGGCTCCCGAGCCACAGTTTGGCCACACCTGCTCTGTAGTGAGGACGGTGGACTGACCAGTCATTTACACTAGTAGACAAAAGCAAGTGGTATTCAGCATCATGACAGCTAATCAGTTCCTTGTATTTAGTCCATACTGAATGCTGTTTGCCCTTGTTTGCCATCAGTCCAGTCATAGCCAGCTTTGTCAGCTAACTCGGTTCTTCACAGCATAAAATTTCTAGTGAGAACAGAGCCCCTTTGAACGCTTTGACTTTCTTCTGTGGAAGCAGACTTTTTTTTTTTTCCTATGGTGTTCTGGTGTGGATCAGTTGATTTTGATTTGAAGTATCAAATTCTACTTTGTCTCCAGATAACTAATTTTGGACTCCCTAAGTCCTTAAACTTTTTGCATTTGTTTTTCCCTTTTAAAGGTACCAACATAACTTTTTTGATTCTGGATATTTATTTAATACAGGTCTTCTTGAGCTCTCTTTGGGGAAGTTTAGAAATGTGCTGCTTAACAAGAGCATCCCAGTGGAAGCTGTACTAAGGAATATTGCAAGCAATGTGACTGTCATTATTTTTCAAGTACATTCACACCAAAAAAATGTAACCGTTTCCTTTGATAAGGTATGTATGAAGCTGGAATCCAAATGCCTGGGTTGTATTCACATTATCTAATGATATGTACAGTTGAACAAGAAGAGTAGAAATCACCTTCATAAGAATACTTTTTTATATAAGTGGGAGGGAGAGGGGGAGAGGTGGGGTACAAAACTGTGCATGCATATGTGTTTCTGATGTTTTAATCTATCTCCCAGACTCTAGAACTGAGAGTCTTTATTGTGCCTCACAAAAACCACACAATCATTTTGTATATTGGGATTCTGAATGAATAAGCAGTTGGATGCAGATTGCTTTGTGGCTTTAATTGTGATTCTGTCACATGGCCTTTGAAACGTTTCTGTAACATCTCATATTTGAGTCAGGACTGATACCAATATACCTGTCCCTAGTTAGTGCTCTCTGCTAGAATTACAGACCTTCGGTTGTTGCAGTTCATATTTATGAGTGTGGATGTTATGGGACCCTTCTTTAACTTTGTATGTGGTTTTTGTTTTGTTCCTCTCATTGCCTCTTCTGGATTTATTTTTGGTAACTTCTTGGGATGAGTGGAAGAAGCACTTTTTTTTTAGCTCAGATTCATTCTCCCAAGCAAGACACCCCACCCCCCCATTTCTAAGGCAGTATAAGCATTCTTGCTGCTGAACTCTACCTTCAGGTCAGCACAGGGGCACTGGAGAGTGCAATCTAAAAGGCACATATTCTGTTGCAATGAGGATGCAAGAGGTTCCTGGGACACCATGTACCTTCAGTATAATCTCTGTTCTGTTAGGTGGCTTTTATGTGCTTAACCTCTCTCTCCCATGCAAAACTTTGATGGGCATTTCAGCAAGGACTTGAGGTATTTGCTATTTGGGACAACACTGGAGAGCTTGTGATTGGTGGATTTGCTGGCTGTGTGAACTTCTTCAAACACTTGCTTTCCTGGCATATTCAGTAAACTACTGCTGCACAGGAAGCTGCATAAAGGATTCCTTTTTATGTAGGTCCTGAAGAAAGCAGTGTTCTGGTTTTAGTTTTTTAAAAAAGGCAACAGAATGTTTTACATTAATCGACCACAAATGCAACATAGGGATTTAGAAGACTGCTTACATTGCCTGTCAGACTAGTTACTCCAGTGTCATAGTTCTGAGACTAAACTACACAGCATTGTCTCTCAAAGGAATAAAGATAAAATTAAAAAGCCTGTGGCTGGTAGACTTTTTCTGCAGTTTGCAGTGATCTAATAGCTGGCAGTGGGATGCATATACCAGGCCAGATGGGCGTGTGCTTTCAGGAATGAGCTCCATGTCTGTGTCGCCCTGTGCAAAAAGCTGCTGCTGTGCTGAACATAAGCTTGGTTTTGTCTGTTTTCAGAATTTCTCTTTATTTAGCTCTGGAACTGGAGTAGACAAAGGGTTAGTTTCCATCCTTCGGCCTCAGCAGAGTGTGTGTACGTGGTACCTGCAGTCTCTGGATGCCAACCAGGTGTTGGGCACAGCTGTTTCTTTCCCTTATACTGAGAGAGGTAACTTTCTTTTCCCTATCATTCTATTATGGAGTAACAATAAGAGTTAAACAAAATATCTTGTAGCTGGAAGGGCACATTTGTTGCCCCATGCCATGGGAAGATTAAAGCATTGGTCTTTGGGACCTGTGCCTATGGGCCTACACAATGTGGGGGGCCCTTCACCAGGCAGCATTTGGGCAGGGGAGCTGGAGCTCCCCTGGGCTGGAGGCTGGACTCTGCAATTGGCTTGCGTTGTGAGTCTTGCCTCACCCCCAGGGGCTGGCTGGTCTGTCACCACAGGCAGGGCAGCCCCACCTTTGGGCCAGCCAGTCTGCCCCTCTGGGTGGGGTGGGGCCAGCTGCTGTGCTGTGCAGTATGGCCTCTGGTGTGGCTGGGGTGTTCTGGAAGGCGCCCGATGTGTCAGCCCTGCTGCCCCAGGAGGTCTGATCAGCTGGGCCAGGGCTGGCTTTTGACTCTAGTCTCCCAGCCAGTGCTGGACAGTTGGAGGAGGTGGGGGCTGTGGCCCCAGGTGAAGGCAGGTGGAGCCCCAGGCGGGTCCCACCAGTGAGGAGGTGCAGAGGCCCTAATCTAGCACTGCCCTGTGCTGTAAATATCTCACTGTAAACCAGGTGTGGCCAAACTGCGGCTTGGGAGCCACGTGCGGCCCTTGAATGAAAAAGTGTGGCTCCTGAAAGAACATCAGCAAATCAATTTAGGAGACCAGCCCCCGCCTAGGAGTTCAGGAGGGGGCCAGGACAGTGGGGAGAAGTGCAGCATGATCGGGGGTGGCATGGAGAAGTGTGGCATGGTTGGGATTTTAAAATACTTGCCACTAGCCTGCAGTCTTCTACATTGAACAGCAGCTAAGATTTTACTGTACAGGCCTACTTTTCATGGTCACCTTAAGTAATTATTAGAATCTGACATTAGCAGAATCAATATTTGCCCTCCTTTTATGATAAAATTAAAGTGCGCAAAGAATTTTAAACTTACTACTTTTGGAGTAGTATAAAAGTATATGCCTCAGTATGGCTCTCGAAGGTTTAATAATCAACTTGTGTGGCTCCTAAGTTCCATGAGTTTGGCCACCCCTGCTCTAAACACATGAGAAGCCCTGACATTTTCCAGGGGAATGGATGCCAAATCTGGGATCAGTGTCTGATTGATTGATTTTGTTGAGATCTAGCATTAAAGGAGTTGCTGTCTTGGAGCTGACTGCACAGGCTTTGCTAGACCTGTAGTTTTTCAGACTTTAGGGTCTGGACCCAGTACTGGGTCACAGACCCTCGGGTACTGGGTCACGGCTAACCCTGTTGCTGCTGCCAAGAGACTGGAATGCATTGCTCAAAGATGTAATTGTTGGGTCGTGGGCATAAATGATTTCCTTTCAGCTGGGTCCTGAGAGAGAGTTTGAAAACCATTGTGCTAGACTGAGGCCCCAATCCTGCAAATATTCATTCCCATATTTAAGTCTGAATAGTTTCACTGAAATCGAAGTACTTAATTGTTTGTGTATGCCTGCAGAATCAGGGCCCTAGATTTCAAGATCTTTGGAGAATGGGCTTTGCCTCATGGTGTACACCAAATGGGGCTCTAATAATAATTGCAACAGAAGCTAGCTATGGCTTCATTGCATTGCACTACTGAGAATTCTGCAGAAGGGAAAGGAAGATTTGCTACATATGATTTATTTTGTTTGGTTTTAGATCCTATCCCTGGAGGCTGCAATCTGGAATTTGACTTGGAAGTTGATCCCAATATTTATTTAGAATATAACTTAATTGACACACAAATCAAGTTTGCCCCCGCGAACTTGGGGTATGCAAGGTATGCGTAACATAACAAATCACCTTCCTTGTATTGCCTTTGTGCAGAGTTGGAAATGGTTAATAAACAATATTATTCTTCTAGAAAGAGTTTCTCACTCTTGATTTTGCTTTTGGCAAAGTGGACAGCAAATGAGAAGAGATGTATAATAGATCCTTAAAAATAGGCTAACTTTGTGAGGGAGAGAAGAAATGGGGTTAAGAGACTATAGCTTGCAAGAGAAATTGTAGGAACTAACATTTCTGTGGCTTGTCCTTGTGAGCAATACATGATTATTGGGACTAATGGATTCTTCTGGAAACTATCTGGTCCTACTCCTCCCCACCCCCAACTTCAAGTACCATGATAGCAGGACACTTGCTTACATAACTTTACTGCTTATCGCCTGAAGTCCTGATCTTCTGCATGGTATAATGCCTGCTGAGAGATAACTGGACCCAGGGAGTGAGGGAGGATGTAAGGCCAGCAGGATTTGTGACTTTGTCAAAACAGAAACTCTTTCTAAGGACGGGCTTTTCTAAGGTTCTGTGGTGTGTATTGTGTTCAGGGATTTAGATGGACTCTAATGTAGACCTGTTCCTTCTGCATTTTAATCTACTTGAGGGGGAAAAAATGTGAACCCTTTCTTTTCTGTCTCTGACTCTAGCGATTGTTTAAACGACAATTTGAAAAATCTGTGTTCTATTTCCTTGCAATGATTTATATTTAAGCAGTAGTTGTAATGGCAAGCTTTAGAATAGTAACCTATGTACTGTAGAAATGCATAGGGAAACTGTATCTCTTTTTCTAAAAGATTTTACTACCTATGTATGTAGTGTGTGGACAGATTCAAATCCAAATGCTCAGCCTGACCATCTCTCTATAAAGAACAAAATCCTGAAGTCCAGACTGGGATCTGGAAATTGAAATAGCAATGTTCAGGTTTGGAGTCCTGCTTCTGCTCATTATGAATACAAACCTAAGATCCAGAGTCTTGGTCTGGGCATGTGGCTATTACAAACTTTTGTTTGTCCAATTCCAGAGGTGCTACCCCTCCATCATGCGATTCAGAGACAGGGCAGAACTCTCGATGGCGACTGCACTATGATGTCTATCAGTATTTCTTACCAGAGAATGATCTCTCTGAAACCGTACTCCTGAATCACTTGAGAAAGATGTCTGAGGTGCAGAGCATCAGAGCAAATGGTGTTAAAGTAAGTTGGGCAAATACTTGGACTGCCGACAACTCATCTGACACAGACTCCAGCTTCTCTCAGAAAAAAGTGTGGGGAGAAAGGGGGTGAAAGAATTACATTTTTGAAACATGAAAATGCTGTGTTCCTTGTGGGTTCTCTTCCCAGTGCTGACACTGCTGCTTTTGACCTCTTCTTGTGGACTGTGAAATCTGTGATGTGTATTTTGTAAAGCTATTAACTGTCAGAAATTGGTGCATATGTGGCTTGGTCTATGCTGCTGGTGAAAGTTGGCAGAAATCAACAGGAAATAGCACAAGCTACATAGAGTAGCTTGTGCATCTATCTTTTACTTACTGTGGCATTCCCACTATGCTGTGCTGATGGGGGAAAATACCCTAGAGTCAACACAGCATTACTCCTTTTGCAGGGATGGATTAATGTTGTCAGCTTTCTGATCGATTGAGTGGGTTTCTTCTGCAGGTCCAGCTGCTCAGTTGATCCCACAGAATTGATCCAGTGGCACCAGTAGAACCACTGTCAATAATAGACACAGAGTATCTCTTGCTGTAAGGGCTATGGTCAGCTAACCAGGCTGGTCTGATAACTTGTAAACTGATGCTTTGTTAGAGAGCTTTGGTGTAGGGGACTACCTGGAAATTGGGTTTTAACTTCTTGTGGAGTTTGGATTATATTTGCTTTGTGACTTATTTTTTTAATTTTTTTTTGTTGTTGTTGTTGTTGTGAGTCTCACAATGACAGATGTAAGAATTATCCAAAATCAGATTTCTGCCTTCAATCTGGAAGCTTAGCTTTAGCTAAGATGGCCACTATGTCTCCTTTTTAGCAATGATACTGTGACCACAGGGTACCCTGTGCCCACTGGTGGAAGAGGAAATGTGGGGTGGGATCAAGAGCATAGAGGGAGCTTGCAGGAGATGAGGGAGAATGTGAATAGTGCATTACTTACGCTGTCTAGCTAGGGAGAGGATTAGAGTGGGACAGAATGGCAGCTTAACTAACCTCAGGGACTGCACAGTGTAAGCTGGGGTCCCTCTGAACAGGATGGCTGCACTTTCATATGTATTCAGTAAAACCTGAATTTCTGACTGTGGGTTCACTTTCAAATTGGGAAGTTGGTGGCTTCATGCTGAAAGTGCCAGGTGTACGTGTGTGTGTCAAAATTCAGGCCAAAAATGCTATTAATTATTTGGCTTTTAAAATCCTACTGGGTGGGGGAGGAGGGTGACCAGACAGCAAATGTAAAAAATCAGGATGGGGGTCAGGAGTAATAGGTGCCTGTATTTCATTTCCCAGTGGGATGAGGTTCAAGGGTTTAGCAGCAACAAACACTGAGACACAGGTAACAGATAAGGTAGGTTTATTAGGTAACATACAAGTTAACAAACTAGCTATACCAGTGAAAGTACTGAAGTTAGAAGGAAAGCAAGAATTATACAGCTTATGCCCTTGAGCAGTTGGGGACCCCAGGTGACGGGCTTTAGCTGGGGAGTGTGTTGCTCAAGGCACCTCTGCAAGAGACTTTGTGGCAAAGTTCAACAAGGCCTGGGAAACGGGCTATTGTTATAACCTGCTACTTACAGGGAGGGGTTATTAGTCCCTACTTTTGATTATGGAGACTGCTGCTGATGGGCATTAGATTCCCCCCCCCCCCCCATAGTGATTTAACAGCTACTTAAACACCATAACTTCTACAGATGATTACCTGATCACTTTGTTTACTACATTGTCTGGCACAGTGGAAATGTGTCTGGGGCCTCCCATTGCCCAATCGTGCTCTACTGTCACAAAATCTTCTGTTTGCCCTACAGTGCCTGTGTAAGGAAAAAAAATCCTAACTGTTGGGACTGTCCCTGTAAAACTGTGACTTCTGGTCACCCTAGTTGGGGGGGGGGGGAATGCAAAGCCTGATCTCTGACTCTTGGATTGGATTGGAAATATAGAGCGTGGGCTTGTGAGAACTGGTTCTTGAGAGGCAGAAATACCACTGAATACAACTAAACATTGGTGCCCACTGCCCAGTTGACTCTGGCGTTACATCCCACATTTACTTAACTCTGCTTCTAGATCTTTAAATACTCTTCAAGTCAATACCCAGCATGATTAACCTTTATTAGATAGGATTACTAAGGCTTCCTGCTTGTACCGTATGTACCCTGCTGTGATGCAAAGGAGGAAGGGGGCAGATCCCTTTGCAAGATGAGGGATGTGTCCATTGATAAACTTCTTGGCCTTTTTTTTTTTTTCTTAGCTTGTTTCCTTGACAACTGATGACAAGACCAACGTACGCTTCTCCTCACTCCCTGGACAAGGAGTAATCTATAATGTTATTGTGTGGGATCCCCTTTGGAATACCTCTGCTGCATATGTACCTGTTCATACATATGCCTGTAGCTTCACTGCCATTGCAGATAATTGCTCCTCTCTCAGTAAGTCCTGTAGACCTGTATATTTTTATATGCATTCTTGCTTTGAGTGATTTGATCTATTTAACATGCTCAGACCTAGACTTAGCCTTCTGCATTTGTCAGCTGTGTTGGAGACTTATCTAAAGCAGAGTAAGAAGCTGCCTTGATTATGGCATTTTAAAGTGTGTTACTAGCATGAAAAGTGATTCTGTGGTGATGATAGCAGGTTTCCCTAGCTTCTTTCAGTGACCTCAGATGTAACTTGCCAAGTACACAACTGCAGGCATAGCATCTACTCTTTAACTGCCTACTGTGCAGCCTCTGTCATTTTACAGTCATGCCATGTCCTTAATCTAGTTACTGCACCATCAGTAAGAAAGGTGCTGCAAATGAAATTCATTCTTTAACGAATGTGGTATATGGATCAGAAGACGAATCTAGTGTTCTCCAACAGCTGAGTTTAACATGGCAGAGCAAAAGGGAATAATAATAATAAAAAAAAAGATTAAATGTATCTGTTACCACGGTGTTGAAATATGATTCTGCACACAGGGGATAGTTCTCTTGAGTAAGAAGGGGTATTTTATACATATTTGTGCAGTTATGGTCAGAAACACAGTTAAGTGTCAACAATAGGAAGAAGTAGCACCTGATTCTCTTTCCTTGTAGCTCCTGAAGTTGCTTGCACCTCAATAAAGTGAAAGGGAAGCAGGTGGATTGTTATGGGGGGGAGACTAGTTTTCATTCAGATGCTTACAGCCATGTTTGCCTACTTTATATATGGGTATAAATGATTGCACAAGGGACAGATTCTCCACTGCCACATCCCATGCTGTTTGAAAGTGAGTCATGGCAGGTAAATACTCTCCTAAGATTGAACATAGTAACTTAAGCAACTGTATTTAAATGATTTGACAAAAGTACACTGCAGTCCATGGGAGAAAGCTTTAGACTGGATTCAAAGGGGTAGCCATTTTGAGTCTAGTTGAGCAAAACAAGCAAGGAGTCCTGTGGCACTTAAAGACTAACACATTTATTTATCGCATGAGCTTTTGTGGGAGAAAAATCCCAGGTCAGATGTGGGGGGGACCAGTAGACACGTTGGAGGGCAAGGACAGGATTCAGGGAGACCTAGATAAATTGGAACAGTGGGCCAATAGAAATCTTATGAGCTTCAATAAGGACAAGTGTAAAATCCTGCATTTGGGACAAAAAAAAAAACCCCATGCACTGCTACAGGCTGGGAAACATTCAGCTAAGTAGCAGCACTGTAGAAAAGGACCTGGGGGTCATGGTGGATGGGAAGCTGGATATGACTCAGCAGTGTGCTCTTGTTGCCAAAAAGGCCAATGGCATACTGGGCTGCATCAAAAGAAGTATTACCAGCAGATCAAGGGATGTGATCATTCCCCTCTATTCTGCACTGGTGAGGCCACATCTGGAATACTGTGTTCAGTTTTAGGCTCTCCACTACAAAAAGGACAGGGACGTGCTAGAGTTCAGAGGAGGGCAACCAAAATGACCAAGGGGCTGGAGCACAAGCCCTATGAGGAAAGACTGGAAGCATTAGGCTTATTTAGTCTGCAGAAGAGAAGATTGAGGGGGGATTTGATAGCAACCTTCAACTACTTGAAGGGATGCTCTAAGGAGGATGGAGCTCGACTGTTCTCGGTAGTAACAGAGGACAGAACGAGGAGCAATGGTCTCAAGTTGCGGTTAGGGAGGTCTAGGCTGGATATTAGAAAAAACTTTTTTACCAGGAGAGTGGTGAAGTCTTGGAATGAGCTGCCGAGGGAGGTGGTGGAGTCTCCATCTTTGGAGGTGTTTAAGGCCCGGCTGGACAAAACCCTGACTGGGATGGTTTAAGTGGGAGTGGTCCTGCCTCTGGCAGGGGGTTGGACTAGATGACCTATGAGGTCCCTTCCAACCCTATGATTCTATGAAATGTGTTTAGTCTTTAAGTGCCACAGGACTCTTTGCTTGTCTTTAGACTAGAAAATCTCACTGCACTGAGATTAAATTAAATGTACTTCTCCTTTTCCAATGTTTATAACACCAGTAAGAATATTACATGCGGTTTCTTGGAACAGAATATTTGAGGAAACTCAAACAAATGAGGATGTTTACAGACAGCAGGGTTTCTTTTGCCAAACAGAGGCTTCTTTTTATTTAATACCTCATCTTCCCTAAACAAGTGTCTGTAGATAACCAAGCTCTGGTCTAAACTATGAATTATGACTACATAATTGCCTTGCTTTCCTGCAGTTATGCCAACCAAACTCCTGGTGTAGATAGCACTTTGTTGACAAGATAGCATCTGCCTGGGGTAGGTGGAATAGTTATGTGGGTGGAAGAAGCTCTCCCATGCTCTTCACCAAGCAGAACAGCAGCACAGCTCTTGCGCTGTATGGGTAAAGAAAACCTGAGGGTCTTTAAATTGCTGCATAGTACCATTAACCATGTCATAGCATTCTGGTTTTCTGTCAATGAAGGTAGTGACTTGCAATATAAAAACTGCAATCAAAGTGTTTGTAACTTTAAATACAGCTGTACCATTTGTAATTTTAAATGGTGATCTTGAGATTTTTGTTTCAGGCTCCATTCTTTAGATCCTCACTCCTGTATTGATATAGAAACGAAGTTCTACCCTCTGTGGCATGGAAATAAACTGCACAAAAATTTTTTAACTCTGTCCTGTTAAAGAACATGCATCTTCAGTTGTGGTGGTAGAGTCCTGTGCTTAAGAAGCACATGAGCTTTTAATACCAACAGTGTCTACAGTGAAAGCATTGGTGGCTGTGACCTGTTACCTTATTCTAATCCACGTGTGTAAATGCACATCCAGCTTCATTTTTTGTTCCCTTATAGGAAGACTGTCTCTCAAGATATTCTTCACCGCTTTTGCTGTCCTTGGTCTCTTTGTATGCTTCTTTGGGCATAGATTCTGGAAAACAGGTACAGTGGGGGCTGAGGTGTGGTTGTTTTGGTTTTGAATATAGTAGGGCTTCCTGGCTGGGAGTTGAACAAGCATAATCTGCATAGTCTTCACTCTTGATCCCATGGGGATCTCCTGTTTAATAAGGTTTCCTGTAAGAGGGGATCCTTTGTCATAAATCCCACAATTTTATAATGGGCTAAAAACTTGATATCTACAGTCAGTGAGAAACTGGCTGCAGATGTAATAGAAGAGGAAATTGAAACTATCTGGAAGGGGAAGGCCAGTCTTACTGTAGACTGACTGAGTTTTGAAAAAGAGAGCTGACTTAATTTTCCAGAGCCAAATGCTTGGGTGGGCCTGTGCTGTTTGGTTATTTTACTCAATGCAACCTACACTTTATAATGAGAATAGGTGTGTTTAACGTAAAAGTAGGCGTAGAATGGAAGATTGTTGGACAGAACATACCAAACTATTTTTTTTTCTCTTTTTTTAGATTTGTTCTACATGGGCTTCATCGTCACAGGATTCTTTTCCTTTGTATTATTTACTAGATTAACCCTCCTTAGCTACGATGGTAAGTAAAGATTGGAATTGGTGACAACTATGCCATTAAAATCAGTTGGGACATTTAGAAGTACAAGTTGTCTGGAGACAAAGCCAACAAGTTTCTGTCGTGATAAATTAACACGTGACTGTGCATATTTAAAGTTTAAACGCTGGATCACTTTCCTGAGCAATAATATAGATTGCTCAAATAGTATCAAAATGCCAAGAATAACTGCTGGCTTGTGATCCATTACTTCTGATTTAATGTGAATTGAAGGATGGCAGAGGTTAAACTGTGTTGATTTGGATACTGTAGAAAGGCCATTTTAGAAAGCAGTGAAGTTGCAGTTAGCCTCTTTCTCCACTGTCATTGCAATAAGAAAAGATGACTTTGTGGTTAATGGACACTGGAGATATGGCTTCAGAATCTGTGTGGGCCTCCATGTGAAATGAAGATCCTATTTCTTTTGTCTGTCTTCATTTTAAAAATGGGCAGCTCTCTTGTACAGCTCTGCAGGGCAGATGTTTGTGTGCTATGGGGTGAGTAATTAGCACAGAAGTCTACAATTGTTACCACATTCTCAGGGATATTCCCCAGAATACAAGAAGCAGGAGTGAGCTTTCCTACTCTTCTTGCTGCTAAAATCTTCTGCTGAACTGGCCATCAAGACTTCTTTGAAAAGTGGTGACAGGTTCATTACAAAATCCTTCAGTTGTTTCATACTGATTATTCTGATCGGTGTCAGGAATCTAAAACAGTTTCAGCTAAAGACCTGCATTTCAACAGACAAGGATGAGTATAATAGACTATAGCCAGTCTTAGCGTCCTCATTATCATCTGGGTTTGATCTGACAATGGTAGCCTTCATAAAAATGTATGTCTTAAATAGCATTGCTCAGTAACTGAGATCTTTCAGAATGTCTCCAAAACTTCCTTTTAAAGGAATTTAACATCTGTGGCTCTTCTTACCTCACTCCCCCTTTCTTTCTTACAGTTTGTCTGATCCTGACAGCAGTAGCTGGACTCATTGGAGGGCTTCTCTTGGTTGCTTATTGGTGGAGATTCGGCTTTGTCCTACTCTGTATCTTGATTATTGGACTTGTGCTGGGATTCCTCTTCTCATCTGTGATCTTCTTCACTCCAATAGGTATGCCTTGGACATTTTTCTGTTACTGTATGAATAGTCATTCAGAGACACCAAGCTATTTGGGGTCTAGCTTCTGAGATGATTTCTGAAGTCTTGCTTTGAGACTGGGCTTCAGGAGAGGATGCCATCTGCTGGCTGATTTGTGGAAAATGGGTGATAACTACCTATTTCTAAAATCTTGGGATGATTATGTGGCATATCTGCTGCACTTTTGAAGTGATGAGTGTTGTCACACAGGGACAGAATGCTGTGTTTATTATAAGCTTTAAAAAACAAACAAACCAGAATTCCCATAAAATCTGGGTAGGCTGCAAATAAACTTTGTAATTGAGTCTGTTTGAAGATCAGCCTAGAGCACTTGCTGTTTCAGAAGTCTGACCCCTGTGTGTGTGGGGGGGGGCTATGTACTTTTTTTTTTTTTTTTTTTTCCCCTTGCTTCCCCTAAACTGATCCAGGTTGCACCAATGGAAAATTCACAATCCTGTAACTTGGGGAAGGGGCTGTGCTTGAAGATGTTCTGTGAGCTGCTCCTTATCTGGTGTTGTCTTGTGAGGTGAAAAGGCAAATAAAAAGCCATGTGCACAATGCTATCCTGGAGGGAATTGGTATCCCATGTGCTCTGCAGCCAGAGGGACAGGAAATCATTGCTCCCCATACCTGTCTCCAGCAGGGACCCAGGCAGAGTGCTTTGCCCTGTTCCCTCCTACAGTCAAGGGACAGGAGCACTGATCTTCCATCACTTTTGCTGCAGCAAGGGACTGCACTGGTCTTGTAGTGCCACAGCAGCACACTCTGGGTCCATAGGCAGCAGCTCCCTTTTGCAGCCAACAGGAGGGGTAAAAGGCCCTGTGGGCCACTTTTGGCCCCTAGCCACAGGTTGGGAACCACTGCCCTAGCGCATCTTAAAAAAGACCCTTTTTAAAAGCTTGTTTGAACAGCTAGGGTACTAAAACAAAGTACCTCTGGAGAGTGGTGTCAGCAAAGCTGCTTCCTTCTCTTTTTAAATCTGCAGAAACCATATTCATCTTGCTCTGCCATGGCAATAGTGAACTCAATTTCAGTTTTCAGCATGACTTTTGGCAAAATTTTTTCATCTTGTTCACTTCTCAACTAGTTTTACTTTGTACATTTATAGTGTGGTAGTTGTTAAACTCAGGTGACTGGTTGCTGACTGTTGCAGTGAATTAGAAATGATGAAGATGTTAGCTTTGTGTAATGCAGTGGACAGAAACGGAAACAAAGAAATTCAGTGATTGGTCTCTGGCCTGCTGCCCATATGTAACTACAGGATCTCCCCTCACAGTACTCTGGGAACTTATTCCTAGAGCACTGTATATTGGGATGAGACTATAGTCTTAAAACAATCAAGTGGTGGTATTCTTTACTTGATAAAATTGATTCCATTTACACATGATGTCTCAGTTGTAGCTGACTTGCAACATGGTGCTTCTTCACAGGAGACTACAAGGTTTTTCGTGATGATGCTGTGTTTTGGGTGACCTTTTCTTGCATAGCACTGCTGGTTCCAGTAGTCTTCGTTGGCTGTCCAAGAATTGTAAGTGTCTGTACTGCATGGTTACACTACTGTTGGGCATATGCCTATCTCTGGAAAATGACACAGTCTTCTGAAACTTGGGAGAGGAAGAGATTTGCCTGGGGTTTGTTGTCATCAAAGACCCTTGTATAGCTCTCAGAGTCCTGAGTCTTTGAAACCTTAAACCACTTGTATTTTAGCTACAGGATTTGTGGCATGTTTTGGTTGAGTTGGGACCCTGCTGTTCTGGCTACATTGCAGATCCATAAAAGTCTTCAAGAGAATATAATCTTTAAGGGCGTGGCTACACTGCAGTCAGAAATATGACTGCAGCATGCATGGACATACCCGAATTAGCTTTGATCTGACTATCTCAGACAACAGCAACGAAGCCCTGGCAATGTGGGCTAGCCACTAGAGTGTACATTTAGGGTCCTCCTCAGGCTTGTACAGCTCAATTTGCCATGGGTTTCACAGCTTTGGTGTAAACAGTAGCAAACTTGGGTGTGTCTGTACATTATAGACACAAAAACAAATTGCAACAAAACTGGGGAGGGGAGGAGGTGTGTGTTGGCTTTGTTTTGCTTTTTGGTTTAACCCTCTTCCTGTGTTTGCCTGTGTGGAAGGGATTGATTTAAAAAAGGGGGTGGGGGGGATGGTGCATAGCAGGCCACCAAAGATCTGATCTTTCTCTTTTTGCAGCTGAATATATTGGCCTGTGGCATAGTAGGCTCTTACTCGGTGGTCTTGGCTATTGCTTGCTACATGTACACAAGCCTCGCTTACATCACCCTGGACCTGCTCAGGAGGGTTCTGAATGACAACTTCAGCCAAGCTTACACCAGTGCACCCTTTCAAAGAAATGGTGAGTAATTAGCAATTTGTGAACAGACTAAAGCTAGGTACATGTTCGTAATAAAATGACTGAAGCTTTTACTGAGAAGAGCTGCTTCTTCCGGAGCCATAGACATTCTGTGCTAGTGCCTCCATGGCCTCTGCCCTGTGGTATCTGAGCACTTCCCGTTCATTAAGGCAGTGTTCTCTCTTTCTTCTGCTGTTAAAGGAATTTTTTTTTTTTTTTTTAAATAAAATGTATGTTGATGGGGTTTGCAACTCTTCCAGGGCAGCTCTAGGCTACTTGGCAAGGTGAGCCTGAATTTTTTTTGTTTTTGTTTTTAAGGAGAGGCTAACATGTACCCAGTGTAACTCTAACAAATGCCTGATCATGCCAGTCCTAACGTCCATTTAATGATTAAGAAGAGGTTTTGGAAACTTTCTCCTCAGCTGCTCATCATCAGAGGCCTTCAAAGCACTTCTTAACCTTAATCCTCACAATGTGCTTGAGACAAATGATTCCCCATTTATAGATACAGAAGGAGTAAGTGAGTTGCCTAGAGTCTGACAGGAAATTGTGAGGCAAAGCCACAGTTGTATGTTTAACTTAGTCCTTTGCTTCAAGTACAGGGGCATCCTCTCCCACTGCAAACTTACTGTGTTTGTAGTATGCGACCAGAACTGTTTTCCATTCCACTATGACAGCTTGCTCCAAGCATGTCAGTACACAAATCCGTATAGAAATCTGAGCCTGACATCTGCAACATTGCTTTTGCTGGGGAGGAGGGAAATCCCTTTGTGCCGATACTGTTTGACTGAATGGCTTCCTGTTCCCCTATAGATATAATCATCTTGGCAGTATGGGTGATGCTGGCAGTTGGTGGAATAACGGTGCAGCTTCGTCGAGAGAGACGTGAAGTACCTTTCCCACCACACCCTTACCGCATCTGGAAACGAGAGAGGGAGCGTAGGATTACTAACATCCTGGATCCTAGCCACCACATCCCTCCTCTGAGAGAGAGGATCCATAATAAACTATCGCAGATCAAAGAGCTCTTTCAAAAAGAGCAGCCAGCTGGAGAAAGAACTCCGTTACTTCTGTAACTGATCAAATGGTGTTCATTAATAACTACTAAAAAGGGCTCTCAGAATCTGAACTGAAGTGGTTATGACCATCTTTCTAACCATGCTGACTTGATGTCCTTTTTACCTAAGCCTGCTTAACAAAGCTACAGTGTATGCTGGACATGGAAGACAAACCTTTATCTAGTCAATACACTAAATGTTGTCCTGTGCTCTTTCTCTGGCCCACTTCTGCTGTCACATCGGAATGCCTGGTTCCTGCAGAGCCCTTGCACTAAGGGTGGAGTACATTTTGAGTGCCTAAGGAGTTTCTCTGTGAATCTTGTGGTGTGTTTTTTTGTTTTTTGTTGTTGAAAATGTTTTGGTGTATGATGTCTAAAAACAAAACCCTGAGAAGGTAACTTGTGATTTTATATGTGTGCAATGTCAAAACTCTTCCCTTGGATATTGGAATGGATTTTTAAGAGATCATCTCGATTGCCACCAGACGGGAACATCCTATACTGAACATACAAGGGAAGAAATACTAAAGACACACCAGATATTGAAGTATCCTTACTGTGGTGTGTTCACAACTATTAATCCTTAGAAGCCTACATCTTGGAACACAAAAACTGGTTTTAATTGATATACTACTGTACTAAGTAACTTGTGTGTTAATTGCACTGGATTAATATTTATATTTCTGTGGAGTGGTTCAGCAAGTGGCCTCTGCCTCTGAGATAAACAAGAATGCTCTTTCTCACCCTCCCCTTTAAGCTATCTGTGGGTTGGGATGACATTTCAGTACCAAGTTGTCTGTCTGGTCTGTGCTTAAAGAGTTGTCTAGAGTGCTACAAGAAGCAGTGAGGCAAAGCTGGAAAGTTTGGAGATGATGGCTTGCTCACAGAATACAAGAGATGCTCCTCCCTCACGTAATAGCCTGGTTTAGCTAGGGCAAAGAACAGACATTGTGCACCTAAGGGCTAATTGCTTATTTGCTTTAGCTGGTGTTTTGTAAATATCATTAATTCCTGATAGATGGCTGTTAGCTTTTTCTTAGAAGAATAAGCTTAAATACAAAAGAGCTGATTATTTTTTCCTTGAGCTTGCTCAAAACACTAACTCTGCCTTGTTAATCAACACTTTCTTCTCCCTCTCCCCTCTCCTTCCCATATAGGTTGAGGATGAGAGAGGCACACTGCAAGTAAAGTGCTAACCTGAAGCTCTGCTAGTTAGTAATATGTCACTTCTTACACTCATCAGAAAACTGAAGGGTATTACAAGACCACCCTTCATAT
The DNA here is from genome assembly GCA_007922195.1 of Podocnemis expansa. Lineage (NCBI taxonomy): Eukaryota > Metazoa > Chordata > Testudines > Podocnemididae > Podocnemis > Podocnemis expansa. The sequence continues at coordinate 9,923,642 of ML682017.1, forward strand.
TCCAGAGCTGCTTGCTTTTTTTTTTTTTTTTTTTAAATTACCACTGGAGAAGTAACAAGTGTCTTGGTTTAATCCCTTACTAATACCACAAATCCCAAGGCTTTCCTCCAACTTCTCTTCGCCAGCCTCCAAATACGTTCATATTGTGTATGTGGTGACTTGTCACAATCTTCACTAAAATTAGGGTTAGAAAGTCCTTATGTTCAAAATCCTGATCTAGCTTATTCAGGCAATTTTACATTCTTCAACACCCCAACTTATATACCTTTAACTCCTAGGAAGCAAAGAGTACTGACCTCTACTTTGTTCTAATGCTCTTCAGTTTTGTATGGAACAGCCACTAACACAGCATAATAAACTTACCAGTGCAACTTATTGGCTAAAAACTGAAATTCTCTGTGGGACACATCCTTGAAAATTGTATGGTGGTAAAAGAATCAAGTGTTTAAAAACAGCTTTAGAAAGCTGCAAAACATCTAACAGCATGACTGGAATGCAACTTTAACAATTACAAGCCCTCCCTTGAAATCTTCAGACCATTTTAATATTACTTAATATAGTTTTAAAATGTTCATTATGGGATGAAAATTGGGAAAGATGTGGCATAGTTGAACAGTCTTTTCACAGGCTCATCTAACAATCTTAAATCTGTTGTTCATCAGGGGGAGCTAAAAATGAAGTGCCAGATCATAACAATTTCATTTGAGCTATGCTGATTTGCATCAATTGAAGATGTGACCTTGAACATGCCATCTTTTTATTTGGCTTGAGAGTATGTTGATTCAGGTTATCTGCTGGATTGATGCTCTGACTACCTTCTATAGCACTGATGCTGAGTAACTGTCACATCTAATGGCCAAAGTAACAAACACTTAACTTGGTACTGAAGCTACTCTTATGTTTACTTTTGTTTTTATTATTGCCATCATTAACATTGTGAAAGAGAAACAAATTTAACTCATTTTCTATCTTTTATAATAAAGATTATTTTAAGAGTACATACAACTGAAGTAGTCTGCTCTTGTAGATGGTTTCTGCATATTTTGTACACATTATCAAAACAAGTTTCAGCCAAGTTTAACACCTGTTGTCTGTTCTGTAGGTCTCTTTTTGGAGACCTTCAAAAAAGTGAATATGGAGGCTTCATCTTTGTACAGTAAGACAGAGTTCCCATCTGAGATGAGAATACTATAGTCAATGATGTGGAACAGGGGTACTCAAACTTTTTGCAAGCCAGTCCACATTCAGCCTTCCACCATTGACCAGGGTCCACAAACAACTGGGGTGGAGGTGGGGGGTGATGTCAGGAGCGGGGGGGCGGCAATGCCAGGAGCGGGGGGGCGAGTGGGAGTGGGGGGGCTGGCAATGCCAGGAGCGTGGGAGTGGGGGGCGGCGATGCCAGCCGCGTGGGGGGGGCGAGTGGGAGTGGGGGGCGGTGATGCCAGGAGGGGGAGGTGCTGCCAGGAGCGGCGCAGCGGTGGCGCAGCAGGCTCCGTGGGGGGGAAGGGGAGCGCAGTGAGCAACAGAAGTTACTCAGCTGCCCTTAGAGCAGGGGCACTCAAACGGGCAAATAGGCCACTGTCGCGGTCCACCGGAAACCTCTTTGCAGTCCGGATTGTGGACTGCGGGCCGCCATGTGAGTACCCCTGATGTGGAATATCCATATCTTGCACATTAGGAAAACTGAGCTAGATAAACCATTACCTAAGGCTGCATGTTGGCAGGGATGTGAATGAAACTGATCTTCTGTGGCCCAGTCAATGCCCTTAAGAATATTAATCCAATGTTTTCCTAATCCATTCAAATGCTCTGAGAAATATCCTTTTTACAATAGCTTTTGATAGCTCTACACTGCTCAGTGTTCTCCAGCTCTTTTCCACATGCTGACTGATGTCATGACTTGTTGCAAATGTTACCACCACCAAGCTCCCCTTCCACAACAAAGCCCATGTGGCGTGATACTATGCTGATGGAGTATTGCAGTTAAGAACACTCATGCTCTAACCATAAGTGCTATGACTGAACTTTATCATAAAGGACTCTGGAACTGAAGTACTTTTTTCAAGTTGTACTCTCTCCAGTCTCTGGCTTTTTAAGGGAAAGCTATGGAATGGTGAGTATCCTCCTTTAATCACTAGGGTTAGTAGCTTTGGGTGAGAGAAAATAAAGTGTGGGTCCTAGAGCATGAGTCAAATTCTTCATGGCATGTCATCTTTGTCAATGTGAGGCAACTGCTATACTGTATTACATGTCAGTTTTTAAGAGCTCACCAAGATCTTCATAAATGTCAGCCAGGGGGAATGGTACTGATTGATTGGGGATGGGTGTGGTCAGGGACCCAGGGCAGAAGAATTGTTCCAGAATCTATTTTCCTTCCCAAACCTTTAGTTGTTCTACTGGCTGAAATAAGTACTGAAAGCATAAATGGAATGTAAGCTCAATCTGTGTACACAACCTGAAACAAAAGATTAAACTACTGCTGTTTTAAAGGGTTAAGTGTCAAGTTTCAGAACTACTTTAGGGACCACTTTCAAAAGCCCATCCAGCTACACTCAATTCCTATACTTCTCCCATCCAGCTCTCAAGACCTCCAGTTTCTCACCCATACCTCTAATGCAGTTAGGTATTAATACTCCAAATGCAGAGCCAACATAAGATAATGGAAAACTGAAGCAGCTACTGTGCTGTACAGCTCCATGAAATCATGTTTCAGAAGTAGCTAGACTTAAATTCTAAAGCAGGTTGAAGTAAGCGACTCATGTGTGTCACCCTAACACATGGCTAAAGAAGTGAGCTCAAGCAACTGACATTTATTTCTTATGACTGCACTCCATAGAAGCAACTTGCAAGCTGCTGGGTATCTGTAACTATACCTTGAGCTATGCTAATATCTTCAAAGGAGGGCCTGCCTGGCAACTGGTGCTGTTTTAGATCAGCTCTGGGGAACTGAACTCACTAAATTGCTTTGCCAAGGATAGGAAGTATCCACCTGAAGACAGAAGGATTAGTCTTCTATTGGACAGACTCAGCTATGGAGTGAGAAAGGGATTTAGTAACCTCAGTGTGAAACCTGAAGGCCTGACTTATACAGAGGCAGTTACAGCTGAAGCAAGTTGGAAATTCCCATTTAGCTGCTAAGTGTTGCAGGAATTCTTATTGACTGTAGTGACAATCCATGCCCACCCCCAATTTCACTGATAATAAGCACCAACTCTTGGTAAAATACAAAGGAACCTCAATATTGGTCAAGAAGGATAATTTATCTAATCCAACCCCCCAGTTTTCAATTAGTGTGCTGTGAGAACTGTCCAAGGGTGCTGTGAAGTCTTCTACAAAGGTAACAAAAATCAATGTTAAATATTGTTTCATTTTAAACAACTCAAAACTCCTGAAAACTAATAAAGTATTGGTCTTTTGATTCTAGAATGCAAACATTTGAAATGCCAAAGGGCAAAACTGTGAAATGTACTTTCTTTTTCAGGTGGATTTTAAACATTAACTCATTGGATCCTACCTCAGCTTGTGGTACAGTCCAGTAAGACTGTAAAGGTCAAATGACTTATGAGCAATAAATTCAACAGAAAAAAGGGGGTGTGCCACAGAATTGTTTGTCTCACTGAAGTGCGCCATGTTACAGAGGAGGCTGGGAACTACTGCCCTAGCCTACACTAGCTACAGTACTGGTTCTTCAGTGTTCTCTTGTTTCTTGGAGCTTTCCTCAATATCTGACCTTCAGGGGCCATGCTGGAACTTAAGCTTACTACCGCTGATAGTGATCTTATCCTCAAGTTGTCCTTTACTTACCTGTAAAGAGATGCTTGAACACAGCTTTTTTTAAAAAACAGATTATGCATTCCTAGTTCATGTCTTAGTTTAAAGCCTTGTGTCCCATACTGAATATAGCACTACCTCACTTAAAAGTGCAAGTAGAATAAAATACTCATTGGTTGAATATGGTCAGTGCTTTCATACATTCACCAGGTCTTTTTACAACTCAAGGGGAGTTTTTTGTGCCAAGATTACTGTTCCAGTGGTTCTGAGCCTTTTCCTCTGGCATGGCATACTGTCTCATGTGGTCATTCACGGCTTCTAGACCCTGCTGGTGTTGGCAGCGCCCCCAGCCACTTCTAGTAGCCCCCAGACCATGGTTGGAGCCACATCCTGCTCCTGCTGGCAGCACGTCGAAGGGGTTGCCCCAGTTGGGGACCATTCCCTAGAGGAACCACTGTAGCTGTTTGATTAATACCCATAAACACACGATGGATATCAGATGTGCAAAAAGAAGGTACACATAAGAACATCTTTTGGCCAAATTCCATTTCCAATCTATTAGTGTGCTAACTTACTTGTTTTCTTTCTCATGTTAGCAAATTATCTCTCACAACCTAGTTGTGACTTCTATATACCGAGCTTGTAAAAATACCCTGCATTTCAATAGTTGCTGATGGAATGTTTCGTCCTCAGGTACAGCTTAAAAATAAAGAAACTTGAGTTCTAAGTTTCCTAAACTCTAAACTATACAACTATACTAATATGTATAACATTTATGGAAATTTACATACTGCAATTAGCTCAGTTTAATTTCAGATTTGACTTGTCATTTTGACAGCTTTTTAACCTGCAAAACACTGTGCTGTAAGTCAGACTACTGTTTGACACTGCCGTCACCCTCCAACTCACCTTGTACTGTCTTCCACTGTGTAGTAAGCCACTTTATTCTATTTTTTTAATGATTGTTAAGAGGACTCTGTTTTCCAGTTTGAGTATAATCATTCAACTTTTACAATAACAAAGTAGCAGCCTGAGTTCTAAGTGTGTTTTTAAATCCTGAAGAAAAAAAAACTAGTGAGGTAGATTTTAGCAAAATGGTCTCAAGTTGAGAAAAAAGTTTTAAAGTGTCCTGAATTAGCAAACTGCATCTGAAAAAATGCATGGCAACCCATAAGTGACTATGCTGTTACCCATCCAAAATAAGTCTACAGGAATTAAGTAGTAAAAAGTACATTTGGTTTTTAAATGCGAGTTCCTTGTCACTTTAAATTTTAAAAAGGAAAGTTTTCTTATAAAGGTTGCTGAAAGCCACAAACAGCACTAGTGGAACATTTCTTTTCTATGAATATAAAATATTAAGTACCATTCAAGAATTAGTATTTTGCTGACGGTACTTTAATCATATCTACATTCAGTCCTCTTTATTCATAAAATAAGTTTACTGTACAATACACATTCCCAGCCATAAATTCACTTCAAGCATCTGCATTACAAAAATAGTGAGTATGTGATGGAAAGTAGTCACTTCACACAATGTAAAAATTTAAAACTCTAAAACTGAGTTTGTTTTGGGATGGATGGGGAGAAATACCACTACATGTAGGTGAAGACTTGGAATAGATAAATTAAAACAAAAATCACGTTGTATTTACAAAGATAAACACTAATCAAGCATTTTTCCATAATAGAGCAACTTTAAAGAATTGCCACAGACTAACATCTTCCTTTGCTATACAAGCTAGGAAATCAATCACATTTGTAAAAAGTAAGATGTATTCAAAACAAAATTTAAGATTTTTTAGACACCAGTCAGTAGCAGCTAAAAGAGAGATTTCTATATAGCTCAAATGGCAACAAAATGTTGCTAAAGCTGACACAGTAAAGGCACCCTATAACATGCAGTTTCCCTTAAATTCCTAAACCAAAAACAAGCAAGGATGCTAATTCTGTAAACACACTCCAGATGAAGACCTAGTAGTCTTTTCAATTGCTTTTTATGAACTTGCTTGTAAGAAGCATGATTGCCTGGGAAGGCTGGAGCACATAAGACAGCTGTCAGAGCTCTCAGCATTACACCTTCTACCACTGCCACATAAGTTGGTCAGTCATTCTAATTATTAACTCATTTACCAAACAGCAACATCTATATGCACACAGTCTGCCAGTTTAACAACTCTTGGCCCAGGAGATGGATTTGAAAGTGTCACATTATTTAGGCAGGTGTCCTTTTTACAATCAGTAGTTTATACAAGTTTTCTATCTGTGAGTGTTTAGCTTGTTGTTTGTTTTGAATGGACTAATAAAAACATTTCTGATTCCACAACTGCTCTGAGAAGCAGGTTTCCTACAAGAGTTAGGTCTATGGCAATCAACTAGTCTGGTGCTAATTTTGATGTAATGTATAAAGCACTCATCTGAAGGTGAATTTAAAAAACACTAGCCTTCTGCTGCCCTATTCAGTAACAAATGCTTGACAAGTGAACCCTGATACCCTAAGCTGTTGGATGTGCAACCCAAGTTTGTTGACTTCACAGAATCTTCAGCTCTTCCTCAGGCTCAAGTCACTGCTCGTTACTAATGCTGACAGAGATGTACTCTCTGATACATCTTCCTTCTTGAGATTCAGGAACGATTCTCTGGTTATCTGAAGAATTTCTCTCAAGCCTTTGTTTTCTTGCTATAACATGCCAAAAGAAAATAATTTCAGATGAAAATCAGGACAAAGAAAATGAAAATCGATCTTAGGAGAAGACTATATGGGATGGGGGAAGGGAAAATTCTTATGTTGACCTGTGTTTTGAGAGTGGGGAAACTATTTTTTGTTGCACTAAATAGATAGCTTCAGCTTCTAGGGAAGAGCTAAGAGGAAGAGAGTTGTTTACATTCAAACTTTGTTTAAAAAAAATTGACTTTTTTCTTCTTTATCCCCAACATGAAGACCCTGATTTAAAACTTATTTAAAGTATTTTACTAATGCACAACTAGGAAGATGCACTGCTTACCCCAAACAGTCAAATAAAATCAGATAAAGATTTTAAAAATGGTTTTTAAGCCATCAGTTGGAGATTGTCTTCTTGTTTCAGGCTTTAGGACAGGGGTCTCAAACATAAATCACCATGAGGGCCTCATGAGGACTAATACGTTAGCCCAAGGGCTGCACCACTGAAACCTTTTCATACAACAATAGTGCAAATATTGGTAATGATAGTATTGTTGTGTGCCGCAGGAAATAGCTTTAAGGGCTGCCTGTGGCCCATGGACTGTGTGTTTGAGACCCCTGCTTTAGGATATACTTCTGTCATTTGTTCAAGTTTTTGTCTACAGCTATGAAGACCAGAAACTAACTTTAAAAAAAAAAAAAAAAACCACAAGAGCCAAGATTTTGAAATCATCACTTCTCCAGGAGCTGGAACTTTTCATAAAGATAAACATTGGATGAGGTAGAAACAGCAAAACTGACTGATCTTATTGTCCAAGCAGAGAATAAGGCAAAACAGCAGCGTAAGAATAAATTAGCTCAACTTTATTCAATAGTACACTATATTTTGATAAGTCTGTCAGAATGAGACTGTTTTGGCTGATAGGAACAACAGAACTGGAACGGTTACACAGAATGGAGGTTGAGACTGCACGAAGAATGCAAAGCATCCTCTGCCACGCAAGGCTAAAATGGTATTAAGAAGAGCAGAAAAGATGGGAAGTGGTGTTCAAAATTTCTGACTTTGCAGACTGCATTAAGTTTCTGGAATGGAACATAGAGCTCCTTAGCTTAGATAAACAACACAGCATTTTGGAAAATTAAAAGGGCACAAAGAAGCCCTCTTGGTAAGCTCTCTGCTTCCATACGGTTGCAGTGGATGGGGCATCTAAGGACACAGATAAGTCAAAATAGACAACTGGAGCAGGGGAAGAGGATTTGCACGCTGTTATTAAGTGCCAGACCCTGGTGCACACTAGGACTGTGAAGGTAATCCATGCTTCTATGCTCTGGATCCTGTGGAGTGAGTTACACTTCTGAGCCTGAGTGGAGTTTAGCCACTGCTCCAGTCTCAGGGCACACGTCTTCTAGCTAGCACTCCCAAGGACTGTGAATCCACACCGCCCCTCTTGGCTCAACACTGACTCCTCAAGACTCCCCAGCACTTAAAACCCATTCCCTTCCCATAACTCCAAGCAAAAGGTGTAAGCTTCCAGTTTACACTTTTGGACAGTAACATGCTTATGCTTTTTTTACCCTTAATATGTCAAGTACATGAGAAAAAAACAGACCACACAGACAACAAGACATCATAACAACAATATCCCACAAGTAACTCATCCCTCCATTGAAAGTCCTTGAATAATTTGTGTTCTACCAGACAGGCAGAGTCCCCTGCCTAATGCACGATGTGTTACACACGCCATCTCCCAGAGCACAAAAAGCACCTCCCAAGCAGAGACCAGCCTCCGCTTCTTTAAAAACTTCAGCAGCTATCAGATGCCATTTATGCCAGCTTCCACACATGAACACATTCTGGGTCAGGTAACTTTGTTGCCACCACTTTCCACCTGCTAAACCAGTTCTTCAGAGCTGGGACTAGTCTGTTGTCTAGAGTGACTAGATTTCCAGTGATTGAGTACTTGAGGCATCTACCCTCCATTGTTTTGCTGCCAGCCTTTGGGATTTTCAACCCAACATGGAAGCAGACCACAGAGAACGCAAAAGGCTGCATGTTTGAACTAGTGTCTGCAGTCTGACGCAAGCATAAATTTCATAATCTCACACAACTCATGAGCTGAACAGACATTTCCAATTCATCACACCAGGACAGAAGCAAGGAATTTTTCACAATAATTGGGTAGTGCACCTAGAGAAATTTAAAAAAAGGCAAAAAGGGAATGCTGTAATAAAAAGCAAATCCAGTGAAACTGAGCATGGGCTTAGCGCACTCCATGAAGTCTAGGCATAGTAGGTAGCCCACTTCTCATATTACACTTACTTCAGCAACTCTGCACTTAAAAGTACTTAATGGGGAGATACAGCAGATGGACCAAACAAAATAAATGTTCAGTGCCAAAAAACAAATGGAGACTAAAAAATTATAACAGATTGTGAAATAAATAGGCAGTCATATTCAAGCAAAACCTTATAATGTGGAGCAAGACACCATTTCAAAGCTAGAAAGCTCCTCTGGCTTAAAACATACTAATGTAATTTTATTTCCAAATGGCATAATATTGCCCTCAGTGCACTTAGCAGTTGTGGTGGGCGGGGGTAGAGAACCCAGTTGTTGCTGTAACTTCTCTAACAATACTTACTTCAAGCTGAAAAATACGTTCTTGTTCTTTGCAACCCTGCTGCTCATCGATTTCAATGGCTTTTCTCATTACTGCTGCCATTTCTGCAATTTGGTCCACATGTACTTGTAGCTCCTACATCATAAGTGAAATTAAAAAAAAAAAGCACTTTAGCAATATATTTCTTGCATTAATAAAAGTAAGGGTGCATTAACTGCATTTTAAGTGCTATGGAAGCCCCACACCTTTCCAACATTAACTGGATTAATGTCATGGAACTTATCAGTAAACATTTTACTGACACAGTAACTTTTTAAAGAGGAAATCCACCTGAGCAAAAGGCTTCCCCCCACAACGCACATCATGCCTGCCAAAATCTATACCCAACTCACCGCAATACAATTGCTTTGCTCTTGCTCATCCCTGATAGTCCTTGTAATACAGATCTACTACTCCACTCTGTTTTAAGAGTAATCACTATTCCATCTATTATGGGATGGCACCGACAACTTCCAGTTTTTGTGAAGTGCCCTTCACCTACATTTGCCCTTTCTGGTTTTTTTATCTGCCTATTTAAGCATACACTGGTTCACTGCTCAGTCACAGTGACCATCAGCTCCAGTATTCTTCCTCTTTCCTTATACACACCACAATTTTTCTCTTCAAAGTGGGCAATGATTTTAGGATAGGAAAAAAAAAATACTTTGAAAAATGCCCCCTTTTATATAAAAACATGACTTCTCTACGAATATCTAACCGTTAAGTTGGATAAAGTTGGGCATTAATGACTTAGGCTGCATCACATATCAAGCATATGGTGAAAGATGATCACTGTCCAATATTGCATTCTTAGCAAGGCAGACTGAATTTTCACTACACAGAGCCCCCACTGCAGTGGCAGACATCACTTATTAATTCACAGACAAAAGATAATCAAACTACAATTAGAATTCTTATTGTGCACTCTCCCCTCTTCTACAAGGATGTACTGCTGGTTCTCCTACATTGCTGACCAATCTATTATGATCTCCTTTAATGGCTCTTCATCCTCCCTTATGCCTCTGCATCCTTCAGGATTCTGTTTTCAACTCACTCTATCATGTCTCTAGGCAACATCAGTTGCTCCCATGGTTCAGTGATCACATGCTGTGATAATTACATGTCTACATTACGCCTAATCACTCCCTGAAGCCAGTAATGACTATCCAAACACCTAGCCCTCTCCCCATTATTTTGTCCCACACTGAGTTAACCCTACATACTTTTAAAGGAAATTTATTAAATTAAAATACAAGACAATACAAGAGGGAAGAATGTAATGATTGAAAATGGAATTTATCGTAACTAGGATTTTTGAACACAATAAAGCTATAATAAAAAAAGGTGGCCAGGACTCCTATATTACACATCATGTCAAAATTAAATCCCCCTCAACCACCTCCTAAGCCATGCTTGGGAACTGATTCTACACCAGGACAGACAGAGGAAAGCATATCACCCATCTCACCTACACCAGTTCCCTGCACCTATTGTTATTATTTACATGTATTCCATTTAAACTCTGTTTTGCTTAATATATCTGTTTACATCAAAACAGCATGGCTACACTAGAATCATTCACAGAGTATATGAAAGCTAGATATAGTTAAAAAATAAAGCTTGAACTATTTTCCAAAAGAAAGAAATTGATATCCTAGAAGACTTTGTATTAAAACTGAGTTTAAATTAAAAAAGCTTTGTAATCATTGAAGTTCAAGCAACATCTAGGAATTAACAAGTTACAAAGTTAATTCCATCTTTAATTTGCCCTATTGCGTGTTTAGTTATTTGAACTATTTAAGAAAAAGTTCTTAAGTAGTTAAATAAAACTTACGAAATTTTAATTTACTTTCACACAAATACTATAAAATGCTGAAGGTGGCAGTCATTTAAAAAAGTCTCATTATTTGATAGCTTGCCTTTAAACTGGAATCATTATAGTACTTCCATTAATTAAAAGTTTTGTGCTAATGTTACAAAGCTACAAATTTAAATACATGTGTTAATTATTTAAAAAGATGAACTGAACACTGTCACCTTCTGGTAAAGCCAAGGATGGAGAACCAAAGTAACAAGGGTCAACCTTAGGAGCTGAATGCCCACACACCTACGTATATACCCTACTAATGGCAGTTTAGAAAACACTGACTTTTAGTAATCCTTGACTTTTCCAGGATCAATAAGCAGCTCACCCAATATGGATAACTTCCAGCTCCACGCCTACAATGCGCCGGCTACTCCAAGGCATCTCTGATCAGTGCTGAAGCAGGAACCCTGCCTGAAGGGGTAGGAGAAGAGAAGATATACAAGCCAGGTTATTCAATATTCAGAAGGTTCTTTAAAAAGAGAGTTTTTTCCAAAACTATTTTAATAAACCTTCAGAAAAATGGTTGAATATTGAATAAAACAAGGCATACCTTATTGCCCCAGCACCAATCACAGAAGCCAATGAAGTTAGCAGTGCATGCTGGAACACTGAGCTGATTTAAATGATTTTACTGGAGACTGATAATTGGTAGTCCAACACAGCAAAGCTGCCTCTCCCACAACATACCCCAGCCTACAAAAGGAAAACGTCAATTATGGAAATATAGTAATGGAAAGGTTTTTTTGATGAATGCCTAAATGCACACCACAAGCATCTAGTAAGGCTGATCTTGTAGTCTGAATGAGCTTCTTGTCCATGTTTAATTAGGCTATGCTATAAAACAAATTGCTAATGCACTTTCCAATATAAAATGAAATAAGATATTTAAGCAAATATTATATTGGGACATGACTTTTTTATGTTAAATAACCTGTTATTTATGTCAAAAATAAGATTGATTACCTTGGAATGTTGTTCTTTTAATTTCATTATTATACCTGGATCATCCTTTTTGCTGGCCATGAGCAATCTAAACATCTGTTCTCTGTATTTGCTCATTATGAGTTCCAAAGCAGACTGATGTTCTTCAAGAGACATACGCAGCTCTAGCAAAACAATTTAAAAATGACTTCAACAGATGTATGCAAAAATACTTTGATTCGAGAAAACTCATACAAGTTCTTAGACGCCCAAAAACAAAGTCTATGCAGCAGTTGTGTTGAGGAAGTTCTCCCAGAGCCAGACCCAGGATTTGTAAAACTCCCACAAGCTGCTCCAGCTCTTTTAAGTAAAGTGGCCAGGAAAAACATCTTGCTCTTAGTGCTCCCTTAAAATACACAGTACAGAGTCCATCTGGAAGCTACTTAGGCTAGTGTTTTAATCTGTAAATCTGGAGAGTTTGTCTTTAAACATGTGCAAAACCTCTAATATTTAAATACAGGCGGGACCCATTACAGCGCAACTGGTTTGCGTGTGGAACTGGTTAGCGCGCAGTAACCAGATGTCCCCCAAAGGCCCCACAGTAACGTGCAGGTCCCATTGACGCACCTTGCATAAACGAGACCGTGCACGTCGCTGCCCCGGAGACAGGCCCCAGGAAGCGGTCCAGGCCCCGCTCCCCGGCCCCGCTTCTGTGCTGGGGTCCGAGCTGGCCTCAGGCGCCTGCTGCCACCAGCCTGGCCCCGGACCCCCAGCTGGGGATATGGCAGGGAGCGGCAGCCACGGCTGCCAGCGGCCAGACCTAGAACAGGGCTGGAAGTGGCCACCACCGCCGCCGCTCCCTGCCATGTCCCCGGCTGGGGATCCGGGGCCCAAGCTGGTGGCAGCAGGACCCTGAGGCCAGCTCGGACCCCAGCACAGAAGTGGGGCCAGGGGGCATGGCCCGCAGCCAGGGAGTGGGACCTGGGCCGGTGCCCCGGGGAAGGCCTTCCTGTCCCACTTACACGCAGGCCAGTTTACGCACGGTCACTGGGGCTTGTCCCCCAACACCCGTATGTAAACTGGTCCCCACTGTATATGGGTTTTGTGATTCAATATATAGCACCAGCAATTAATTTTCCCAAAGCCAAACTTTTCTGCAAAGGTTAAAAGCAAGTAATCCTTAGGCTAGAGGTCTATATTGGCCATGGATTTCGGCAGCAGTTAAAGGGAGATAAGCAAGTTACTGTATGCAGCTGGCATATCTCCCTTCAACTTTCAAACACACCTACTTACTACAGTGTCCCCACTGTGGTGAGTCAATGGGAAATACCCTCCCTTTGACTCAGCACTACTCATCTTATTGGGTAGGACTTAAATTGACCTGCAGCTACTTCTAGGCTCATTTGATCGCATCTTTACTGACACTCAAACTCACACAATCAATTTGACACTCTCAGAGGTGCTGCTGTCACTTTAAACCTGGCCTAAGTAAGCAGATGTGATCTTAGAATATCTCATGCCCTACAGAAGGGAAGGGAACTCCCTATGTGAGGCAAGAAAACAGTGAATACAAATCTCTAAGTGCTCCTTTGTTTTAAGTTACCATTTGAGTTGGGTGCCCCAAGACCCCCAGGAGATAGAAGACATTTCATTAGATTAGGGGTTCTCAACCCTTGCGACACATCACTCCCTCTGCTGACAAGTTCAGGTGACCACCACAGGAGCCCCTTCCACTGAGACTCCCCTGCTGCAGCAGGGAGATTTAGTGGCACTGAACCCTAAACTGCTGCTGCAGGAAGACTCCCAGAACACTCCCTGCTCCAGCCTTTTGTGGGCCCCTATGGAAGGGAAACTACTGCTGGAAGAAAAACCCTGCCGCCAAAAGCATTTTGCTGGCGTGGGACTGGAATCAAATCGTCTCCAGGCAACACACTCAGCTGTGACACACTAAAGTTTCCCGATGCAGTAATTGAGAACTGCTGCATCAGACTGTCATTTTTTAATTTTTTAAGAAGTAGGAAAAACTCTCCCATACATAAAAAGTTATTTTCTTGGCAACAGTAAGGATATATACAGAGGCAGATATAGTCTATATCAGTGATTCTCAACCTTTTGTGGGTCTCGACACGTTTGACAGCATAGTGTGACTCTACAGGACACATTTACTGCTGTGTGGTGACATAGTTATGCGTACCAGCCACTGTTCCCTCTAAGCTGTGCACGTCTGCACGCGCACACAAGTTGTGAAACCCATGCACACAACAAAATAAAGTGTGCATAAAAAGATTCAACAGTGCTATTATTGGCACACACAGACATTTCTTGTGCACGCAACCTATGAAAAACTGGAGGGAACATTGGTACTGACACAGTGGTTGAGAATTGCTAGTCTATACAGTAGCAGTAAATGATAGCCAAAGGATAAATAAAAGCTGTAAGCCTACAGAGAAGTGGGAGCAAATCTACATTTTAAAAATCTGAAAGGAAAACAGCCAAATTTGTGGGGTTCATCATTGTAACAGAGATGCCAAATCTCCACACAATCAGTGTGTATGACTGATTATACTTCTTAAAAAAATTAGGATTTAGAAGACAAAATGCTTACAATATGATCCAACACCCACTGAAATCAGTGGGAGTTGACATCAATGCAGTGTGAACAGAACTTTAAAAAACAAAATATTAAACCTCACCTTTATTTTCCTGTTGCAGTTCTCGGATCTGCCTATTTTCCTGCTGGATACCCATTACTAATGTAGACCGAGGTCGATGTCTTGCTACCTCGTTAAGCTCTTGAATTTCTTCTTGGTACTAGTTATAGAATTAAACAGATTTAAAAAAAAATACTTCTGTAAATGAAAGCAAACAGATGTACTATTCCTTATTCGCTAATTTCAAAGTTGGAATCTGGCCAACACTAAATAGCTCTTTTGATACACTGCCTGTTACTAACTAAGTCAGTCATTTAGAATAGAATAGAATAGAATAGAATAGAGCCATAGGATTGGAAGGGACCCCACAAGATCATCTAGTCCAACCCCCTGGGCTTTGAACCCAGGACCTTCTGCATGTAAAGCAGATGTGCTAGCCAATTTAAAGACCTTTAACAAACATTCTTGTGTCTGAAGGTTTTGCTGACCAATAGAACATCCCTGAGACACAACATTACATTTATGTGAAGTATTAAAGAGAAACGCACTTACCAGCTTTTCTACTTTATTGAGATTGTTAACATGACAGGATGGGTCTCCCCACAATGGACACCACAGAACCTTTACTGGCTTCTAAACCACCCACCCACACTTAGCAAAACTGAATATAGTAATAGGGTTAGGTTAACAGCAGAAAGGAAACTATTATCTGGTCAAAATAAGCTGAACAAGCTACTTTGTCACGGAAGAAAATACAAGAATACTCATGCAAGAGAAAAACAAGATTGTTTTTATATACGTCTCCAAGATTAAAAAACTTTTATTTTGCACATCTGAGTTAACAAATGTATTAATTTATTTTTAAATATTTGGTAAAAAACTAGTACACAGACACTGAAAATACAGTAATAAATTGTAAGCCACAATCCTACAGAAACATACGACTATGCGTCAACTTTAAGCATGTACATACAGACATGCAAGATTGTGATCATGGTAACCAATGAGTAATTTATTTGCAGAATTAGTTACTAGAGACAAAAGACCTGCCTGATCAGAGTTCATCCCAGTCCCCATAAGAACATCTAGCACCAAACGAATGTACAGAATATCAAATTGATAATGTAATACTTAGTAATAATCAAACCAGTTTTCAGTAGTGATGTTAAGTGTTTTCAGTATATTTTTAAATAAGTAAAACAGAAACACAAACCTGCTTCATCGCTTCTACCCGCTTGTTGAGAGCGGTCGTCTGTTCAATAAGAGCTTCTGCTGCGTTGTCATGTTCTCTTAGCCGTTCCACTAGTGCTTTAGCGTCAGCTAGGGCTTTCTCAATTGTGCAACTCATTTCTAAAAAAAAATTTAAAAATTAAGTGCAATTATTTCCAAGACTATGTTTATCATACAGTTCTATCACCACCAAGTCATACCTCAAAAACATTAAATGCATTTTCTTGTATTCTGAAGCAATCATATACATTCTTTCCCTCCTGCCCAAATAAGGAAGCATATCCTCACATTGCAGGAACTATCTTCTTCTTGGGAACAAGGGAACTATGTATCCCTTCTGGAACCCTGAGGCCCCCCATTTCCTTCGCCTTTAATCCTCAAATTCAAGGTTATACACTGCAGCCAAAGGCTGAAAGGAAATTCTAAACACCTATTAAAAACCATCAAAAATATTGGGATAGCTTAGCATTCTCCCCCTTTAATTGCAGTAATTATCTTTAAGTGCAAGTACTTTTCTGGCAAGACTAGTAAGGAAACACTATGATCAATGTTCGCTTTTTAAAACATCCTGAATTTTTTGGATGAATGCGAGGTACTGTAGGTAGGACTGTAACCACAATCTGGTAGGTATACTGAAAGTAGAATAGCTGGTACTTAATATGGAATGAGAAAAGAAACTACAATAGGTAAAGAAAAAACCAGATGTGTTCAGCACATAACTGAAAGGGATGCTGACACTTTCATTTTGGATTACTGTTCTGGTTTGTTCCTCCAGAAAGTATTAAACCAGTCAATGTGAGATAAACAAGAAGTCCTGTAGCTCTTAAAGACTAACAAATAAATCTACTGCGTGAGCTTTCATGGGAGAAAATCCCTCTTCGTCAGATGCTTTGAAGTTCTCCCATCTTCAAAGTGTCCAACAAAGTGGAATTTTCTCCTGTGAAAGCTCATGCAATAAATAAATCTGTTAGTCTTTAAGAGCCACAGGACTCCTTGTTGGTTTTACTGAACTAGACTGATACGGCTGCCCCTTTGGATCTTGGCAATATGAGACATGAGGACCAACATATTCCAAAGGATGAGCAGGAAAGATGGAATTCTGGAGTTGTTGAAGAGACCGTAGTCGGACTCATGCAAAGCCTTTTTGTGGGGTGCATATGAAAAGATGAAAAAAACAAGAGTTATTTGTAAATTTGGCTACTAAAGAGATGATTGTGAGGAAACTGATAAGGCATCTGCTCCTCTCCACACACACATAGAGATCCCCCAGTGGAGCATCTGAGGGGGGTGGGGGGGAATCTACAACTGAAGATGAAAAAAAGTTCATAAAGAATAGAATTCATTTTTGCAGCTGCTAGGAATGGAGCCTCACACCTTACAGTAAGCAAATTCCTGGAGTCAGTTTATATTAAAGTTTATACCATGGTTAACTTACATCTAGCTACAGCCTATACCACTGTTAACTCTCAGTCAGTCACTACTGAACAGACCATCAACTTTTTATTGTTGACACTCCTTTACAGACAAATCAATTTTGCCCTTCCTGCATTGAAGTAAAAAGCCCCCTTGTAGGAGAATAAGCAAGGTTTTGAATTACAGTGAATGAGTCAAGAAAGCCTGTGAAATGAAACCACATATCCTGCATAAAGTTAGCTCTGTAGGTCTTCCTATGCACAGCGGATGTTAAGGGGCAAGTCAGGGAAAAACACAACCACCACATGCCCCACAAAGACAATGGGAGCTCAGGTAGTAGGGAAGCTACTCCCAGTTCCATGGTAAAGTCTTGGAGTGAGAAATTACCATTATTCACCAATCACTAAAAGCCTGGGCTGTCATTGCATGGGAACAATTTGTAAAACCCTGAGTTTAAAAGCCCCAAAAGTGGCTGAGAAAGTAAAAATTTGATGCTAACAGACTGCAAATCCAGTAATGACTGAACATGGTGATATGCCAAACAAAAGGAATTTTCAGCCATGTTCGTAGCTGTTTCCAGCACTTCACATTGACTGTACATTCATTTTAGACTTCACAGTGACATAGACTGCCAGGAAACCATTATGCTGGGGCACCATCCAAACCTAAAAGAACAGTCAACCCCCCCCCCCTTATAATTTTTTTCTATTTAGCAATCTGGGCTGCGCTTTAGAAGCACTATTTATGACTAAAGCCAAGATGTGAAGACAGACATCTACAGACATGGAAATACATCACTGACTTAATCAAATCTCTATACCTGAAAAGTTTTATTTGCAACCATAAGTGCTATAAAACATTTAAACTCCTAGATTCTGCAACAGCTGCTGCCTCCTCATCCTCAAGGAAATGCATCTAAATGCAAGCTGATTCACCAAGCCAGCTCCTTTCATTGATTTCCGAACTGTCAGGGTTAACACCGAAAGCAAGAGCAGCAGCACTGCCACCTACACTCCCTCCCTGCCACTTCCTGTCCTTAACTAATTGCCTTGAACAGCTTATCAAACTCAAACAAGGAGTCCTGTGGCAGTTAAAGACCAACAAATTTATTTATTGCATGAGCTTTCGTGGGAGAAAATCCCACTTTGTCAGATGCTTTGAAGATGAGGTGTCTGATGAAGTCGGGTTTTCTCCCACAAAAGCTCATGCAATAAATAAATCTGTTGCTCTTTAAGTGCCACAGACAGTATTCTCCCCAGGACTTGAAATTTGGGGTGGAGGAGAAAGCTCACTAATTTGGTCTAACACTGTTGCTAGCTGACAACTCGGCGGGGTGCTGGGAAATTCAGGGGGGTGTAGGTGGTGCTCACTAATTTGGTCTAACACTGTTACTAGTGACAACTCGGTGGAGTGCCGGGAAATTCAGGGGGATGTAGAGGGTGTTCACTAATTTGGTCTGACACTGTTACCAGCTGACAACTAGGGGGTGTTGTGAAACTGGGGGGGGGGGGCGCAACGGGGTGGTGTCAGGGAAATACCTGGCCATAGGACTCCTGGTTTGTTTTACTGAAATAAACTAACACAGCTGTCCCTTTGGAATTCATTTAAAACAGGTATTTAGTGCCTCCCCCCTCACCATCCTGTATCCCTCTGCCTTGCTTCATCTCTACTGACAACCATCTCTCTTCTACTATTTGAGCCCTGGGTAGCAGTTGGGCGCAAGCCCACCCATTGCTAAAAGCCCTCCCTCAGCCCAAGGGAGGAGTCGCTGGTCCCAGGGATCAGCTGATTACAGGGGACAAAAAGATCAAAACAGGAACAGGTGCGAGGAGTCAAAGGAAGAAAAGCAGGGAGCCGCAGGGGAGCATCCCTCTGCTGCTTGGTTTATGTCGCTCCTTTGCGGTAATTCAGTTGCCTCACACTGCACCCTTTTCATTGCACCTGCACGTTTCGGGGAGCGCCGCGGGCAACCTTGCCTGAAAACCAGCGCCCCGCCCCCTCCCCTTGCTGTGCAGCTGTCAGTCAACTCCCGCCCCCTCCCCGCCAGAGCAAGGCCCCCAAGCGCCGCAACCGCTCGCTGGGGCGCGAGACGGGGCTGCCCCGCGGCTGCCGGCGCGGGATGGGTCCATTTGCCACAAGCCCGTCCTCCGCCGAGGCTGTTTTGCTGCCGCAGCGCAGGAGGGAAGGCGCCACGCCACTCTGTTACGTCGCGACAGCGGCTCGTGTCGCGACATCAGGCTGTCGCTCAGCGGCACGACGGCTCACGAGGCGCCCCAGCCCTTCCCGCTCCCCCCTGACTCACTCATGACCCCGACAGGCGGCAGCTTCAAAGGGGGGGAGGCCCCAGCCCCAGGAGCGATGCCATGAACATGGAGCCGAACGCGCGCGACCACAACCGTCTCCCGGCACCCACCGGCCCCACCCACCGCTACGAAGCAGGTAGCGCGCGGGAACACACCCCACCAATCTCGCGAGATTTCCTCCTCGCTCCCCGCCTTAGAGTTTAGCCGCAGACATCGCGAGATTTCCACTGCCGCCTAGCCGTCGCAGCTCCGGGCGTGCGGGAAAGGGGAAATCTCGCGAGAGTCTCAGTTTCTCTCGCCGGGTTAGAAGAACCGCGAGAGAGCTGAGCAGGGTTTGCCGAAATCTCGCGATATCTGAGGGGGCCGCTGGTGTTTGCGGCGCGCTGTGAGGGGGCGTTTGAGGGAGCGAGCGGCGCGCGCAGCCGTGAGGCCGTTGGCGCCGGCCGTTGCTGGCTTATGCGTTAGCGGCGGCGGGAGGAGGATGGAGGGCGCTAGGCCGCCGCGCCGCTCTCCTGTCCCCGAGTAAAGTTTCCCCGGCTGGGCAGAGGCGGCCCCGCGCGGCGCTTTTGTGGCAGAGGCTCGGGCGAAAGTAAGAAACAGTCGCGGCCCTTTCCTGGTCGTCCTCGCTTGGCGTTGGAAGAGGGTGAGGCCTGGCCCCGTCCTTAAACGATTAACCCCCGGCCAGCTGCTCCCGTCGCTAAGATCATCTGCACGTCTGGCTGGCGATCAGCCTTTAGGTAGGGTTAGCGGATATCAAAGCACGGAAAGGTGGACGGGGAAGTATGAAAAGGAGGATATTGGAGGACGCACGGAGAAAATGCAGTGTTAATGTAATATTCTTCTGGCTTTAGGGGCTCCTGGAACGCTTTCCCCTAAAAATAGGGTGGTTTGGGGCGTTCCAGCATCCTTTAACCCCTGTAAGAAAAAAGCCAGACAAAGTCATGTGTCTTCAAAATGCCTGCTAGACGGAGGACATGAAGGTAAAAAGGGGGCCATGTCCGTCTTTTGCCTGACATCTGGTAACCCTACCTTTAGGGGCTGAAAGGTAAACAGTACCTGTGGGTGGAGCGAGCACAGCGTGACACTGTCCCACTAGGCTAAAAAATCAGTTGGCTTGTTTTCAGGGGCACCCTCAATCATAGAGCTGGAAGGGGTCATCTAGTCCAACCTTTTGCTAACAGCAGGACCACTCCCAATAAATCATCCCAGCCAGGGTACTGTCTAACCTGACCTTAAATATCTCCAAAGATGGAGATTCCACCACCTCCCTAGGCAACCCATTCCATTGCATCACCTGTGTGGTTTGCTTTATTTTCTTTTTGTGATCTGCATTGATATTCTGATGTTTGTTTACAGCCGTTCTGTTGACAGTTGGTCCTAAGACATGAGAAAGGAGGTGACTGAGGTAATCTTTTCTATGGGATCAACTTTCACGGGTGAGCAAGACAAGCTTAAACTTCAGGTCTGACAAAAGAAGAGTTTTGTGTAAGTAGAAAAGCTGATTATTTTTGTCAACAGAAATGGGTCCCATAAAAGATGAGAGAAACAAGCTTTCATACCTTTTCCCCCTTCTCCAGCTCTGGTCAGGACAGCTCAAATGGTTTTCACTTCCATCAATAGAAGGTGATCTCATAAAAGATCCAAAGGGGTAGCTGTGTTAGTCATGTTCAGTAAAACAAACAGAGAGTCCTGTGGCACTTAGGCTAACAGATTTATTTTTTGCATGAGCTTTCATGGGAGGAAATCCTATAGTGGGATTTTCTCCCACAAATGCTCATGCAAAAAATAAATTTGTTAGCCTTTAAGTGCCCCAGGACTCCTTGTTTGTTTGTTTTCCATAAAAGATGTTACCTTGCCCCCATTGCGGTTCCAAAATATTTACTTAAACAGATTTTAATACTACAAACATTAGACTTTAAGTTGACTTTGTGAATGGGAACTTTTTATGTTTTAAAAAGGAATACAAAAAGCATCTCAAGGTTCCTGATTATACCTGTTAGGAAAGTAACTGTAGGTTAGAACATAATTTCCAACCTTCTCTCTGCCGTGGCACACCTTGATACATTTATTTATTTTGAGGCACACCACATAGTCTGCAAACGAATTTATGAATATTCATGAGCCAATCCAGGGATCTTCAAGTAGTTTTTCAAAAAATTCTCGGGCACTCTTGCTCAGGACTGAGGGCACATCTGTGTGCCATGGCCCACTGGTTGGGGAGCACTGAGTTAGAAGGCTTGAGTGGAAGGGAATTGAGAGGACTAATTGGAGTGTGACATGGATAAGAAGGTGGAACCAGCTGTTACAGATGTTATGTTTGGATTTACAAATGTTAATGAAGCTGGTGTACTAGAATGCAAAATTTTCTGTAAGGCGGGAAGTGCATCTGATAACTTAGTTCCACATAACATTGGCTAGTTCTTATTTTCAAGCCATAAGTGTTGAATTCATTGTTAACAGTTCTCAATCAGTTGAACACAGAGGCCTTCTGGGGTACATCAGCTCATCTAGGTAACTGCCTAGTTTTACCACAGATTGTGTAAAAAGTACTAGTGAAGTAAGTACTAACTAAAATTTCATATAGACAAAATGAGAAAGTAAGCAATTTTTCACTAATAGAGTGCTGTGGTTCCTTTTTTAATTTTTTGTCTGATTTTTGTAAGCAAGGACTTTTAAAGTGAAGTGAAACTTGGGGTGTGCAAGACAAACCAGACCACTAAAAGGAGTGGAGTAGTTTGGAAGGCTTAAGAATCGCTGCACTAGATGGTCACATTTTTTTAATTGAGTGTATGGGAATGCTGCAAAATAACAATTAGTGGTTGCTAAACTGTCACCAAACATTTTGGTGTGAATGTTTGTGACTCAGCGTAACTAGAGTTGAAGGAAATGAAAGGAAAATAAATGATTCAGTGACTAAAGTTATGAAAACGGAATGTTTTAACTCTGGGCAATGGTTGCATTGTGTTTTAAGTAGAAAAACAGATGTGTGCTCATGCTAAAACAAGAACAAAATTTGCTCCTACATCTTCAAGGTCAAATGTGCTATTGAACAAAATCTCTGATTGTTCTCAAAAATGTCATTTTCAACACTGAGCACACCAACACATTTTCATGTGCTGTTTAAGATTGGTTTAATTCTGGAAGCGAAACTTAAAAATGATACAGAAAAGCAGTTTAAACTTTCCGTTACTTAACTGATGTGACTTGCACCCAAATACAAAAAGCATAGGTTGAGCCCAGGACATGAAGAACCATGGTTGGTAGAACATAACCTTGAGGTCTTTCTCTTTTGGCACTTGGGTTGAACATTTTTGATTTCTGCCTTAAGTCTGTGTTTGTGAAGAAGATTGTAATGTCCAAATGGTGTGAAAACTGTGGAAGTAAAATCACGGGGAACTGTACAGTTGATTTCAGAGTTTTCAGTTTTAAAAGATCACTTCTGTCTTCTTGGCCACACCCAAGAGTACTTTTAGCTTATTTGCAATTGTTCATAGTAGAAGGTTCTGAAAAACATTAATGTTGAAGGGCGGCTAAAAAGGTGGTTAGTCTTAAAAAGTTCGTAATCTAGGGTCTGAATTCTTTTATTTTATTTTCAGAGTAGCAACTTCAGATGATATTCCTTTTACTGTTTAAAATTTGTTTGGTTGCAAGCTGTGTTATAGCGATGCCTCCACATTAAACCTGTTTGCAAATGATTTAGCTGAGTTCAGAAGCTATCCTAAAATACTGATGGTATGGATGGAGAGAATATAGTAGGCTTCTCCTAACAATGTATTGTTTAAATAGTTCTCCAAGTTGAAATGGGAAGCCACCCTTTGGCATATGATGATTTTTAAAGGGCATGTTAGCTTAAAATCTTGTCAACTTCAGATAGTGATCTTAAGAGTCTATAGTGGAAGAGTAGTACTAAGTTTCCATGTCAATTTTTAACTTTGCAGTCTTATTTTCCTATTATATAAATGTCTTTCTTTCCTTTTGCTGTGTGAGAGATCCATACAAATAAGAAGGAAAACGGCAGTGATGGAAGAGATATTGACAATCCATGAAACTCTTGCCAAATGCACTGACTAACAAAACTGGAAAAGAAAAGGTTCTCTGTTCTTAAAAACTGTCATGAGATTAGTATAAGTGGTTTAAAAAACCAGTACATATAAGTGGTTTTTTTAAGAGTCAGTATAGCTAGCACAAGTTAGCATAGTTTCCAGTGTGAAAATCTTGTACTGAGCAAGCTAAATTTGATTGGCTGAATTTGCTGTGCTGTGTGCACTGAGGGCTGTTCCTGTAAATCTATTAGAAACTGCTTTGAGCAAACAAGGTGAGTAAGATGAGCTTTCTAGCTACATCTGTCTTCAGGTCATTTCTGTGAACTACTTTGTCTGCTGAAAAATTGATAACTGCTCTAATTTATTTTCTGAAATCGTATTTTAAGGGTTTTGAATATAAAAGCAAAGAAACTGACTGCTAACTGATTTGATTTTTAATTATGTAAGTAAGAACTGCCAAAAAAAAGAATCTTTTATCATTTGTTTTCTCTATCACAATCACCTCAATTCATTCTTCTCTTTCTGGGGAAAGTGGTTTTTAACTAAGGCAAACAGTGAATGCAAATATATGGTTACGGTGGAAGTGTTTGTGCAACTGTACTAAAACCTCACCAAGAGCACTTCTCTAATAATGTTTGTAGTACAAACTTGTATAAAATAACACTAATATCTTCAAAGTCTCAAATACCTTGTTAAACTGCTTAATTTCAACGTTATTTTGCAGTTTGTATAGTGGTCTTCTTTTGATGGTTTGTAAGTCTTTGTCTAATTTCAGGATTTGTTCGTTTCAGGAGGAAAATGAGAATTTTCTCTGAGTCCCATAAAACTGTGTTTGTTGTGGATCACTGCCCATATATGGCAGAATCCTGTAGACAACATGTTGAATTTGACATGTTAGTAAAGAATCGGACCCAAGGAATCATACCGCTAGCGCCCATCTCAAAATCATTATGGACCTGTTCAGTGGAATCATCTATGGAATACTGTAGAATAATGTATGATATTTTTCCTTTCAAAAAGCTGGTAAGTGCTTCTGAAAATACTGTGTCATAGTCCCTCATAGCAGAGATTGTCATTTTGATGTGTGCTCTTTTAAAATTATTTTTAGGTTCTGTCAGGTTGAAAAGTAGGTGTCCTTAGATTCTAAACACTCGGAATTTAAAATTTTTTTTTTTTTTTCCCCCACTAGTTAAGCTGCTGTGTGTTATCCTTAACACTCAGCTGGACAATGAAATCAGTTTCATTTTACTTTATGGACATTTTCATTTTTTGGTTAGGTGTTCTGTCTCATTGCTTTGGCTGAAAAGTGTTTTAAATCCATGCCACTAATAACAAAAATTAAAGATCATGAAACCATTTCTTTTTATATCAGGTTTTATATAACCTTTTACTATACAGGTTTAAATTTTAACTTTTGTAAAATTTGATGGAAGAATAAGAAAAATATAAAATACTTGGTATTAAAAAAAGTCATCATAGAGGAGAAACTTACTTTCCTCTCTTATTTAGTTGTGTTCATAATTAGTCATGTAGATTATCTCCCAAGTGAGCATAGCTACTACATGATGGAGTAGTTATTAAAGTAAAGTGGAGTGATAGAATAACCATCCGTGTTGGCATTTATTAGGGTATACATGACTCTCTTATTCAAATGACAATAAAATGTACTATCCTAGGTCTATAGTTTTTTGTGCAAGATTTATTGATATTATAGGAGACCATTCACTGTGGCTTGATGCTTTAGCTCTTTCCATAACGTTGGCCTTTCAGTGCTGGAAAGGAGAAAGCAGTCTTGCTGAAGGATTGATAATGTGTTATGATCTACTTATGTTGTTATAAGAGGTTTGTCTTCAGAGAGAATAACGATAAAAATAATAGTAAATTAAAAAGTATTGCATAATGTTTCCACTTCTCATTTCAAGGCAGGTGGTGTTATAATATCGAGCAAAGAAACTAAATGTTCATTTACTTTTTGAATGATACCAAGTATGTAAAATTGGAGCAGGCCTTTTTGCTCTCACAAACTCATTTAATTAGTTTTGGAGTTAAGCTATTACGTTTTGGACAAAATTAGGGAGTCCATAGTGCATCATTTAATCTGTTTTTCTTTTGGCAGGTATTTGGGACCCCTCTATCTCTTTCAGACCAAACCAATAATTTTTCTGGTTTGCAGTTCCTTTTCTTCACTAACCTGGAAATTAGAAATCCTAAGAGTGCTCCTTGGTGATTGGCATGACTCCCAGCTGCCATAATCCAGTGGTGCCCAGGATGACTCTTTGTACCTTGATAGTATAGTTAATAAAATCTTAATTTTTTTTAGTGTCCAAACTTTAGCACCCAAATGAGAGGATCACTATTAAAGAGAAAAGGAACTGTAATCAAGGATAAGTGACTTGCAAATAGATTTTTTAAAATAACATGGATGGTGTATATTTGTAAGAAAAGTAAGATTAAAGTAAGTTAATAAAATACCAATTAATGTCAGAAGGTGCAATTCTTTATCCTTTTTGTTTTGTAGAGTAAGCACTGTGCTACTTAATTAATACTACACAGTTAATTATAATGCTGAATTGCCCTTAGGCAAATTTGTAACCTTCCAGCTGTTGTTGCAGTGAAGGTGTTACACTCCTTTCTGTGCTAGCTATATTGAATTCTTTTGTGGCTCTCTGCAATGCCAATTTAATGGAGTGGCAGTGCTGCTATTAAGAGAAAATTGTAACTAAGACCCCAATTTAGCAAAGCATCTAATGTACTTAAGTCCCATGATGGAGCTTACAGTGAACTTGGTAGAACATAAGTACATGCTTCAGTTCTTTGAGCCTTAACTTTATGATCATGAACATTTGTAGTGATCTAATCCATCTTCAAATCTCACTACGTTATTTACCTCAATGATCTCATTTGATAGCACATTCTGCTTCCTGATTAAGTGCTGTGTTTGTTTAAAAACAGAAAAAATACATCTCTTTTCAGTGGCAACTGTTGCTAAGGAAAATGCAACTAAGACACTGGGGGAATTGCTCCATCTTCTGTCAGGCTTAAAATGCTAACTCCTGTGTTATTGTGAATGGTCAAAGTAAGCTCTTTGTTTATGATTTACTGACATACAAGATATGAAGTCAGTGTTAACAGTGTGTTTCTAAAAAGATAAGAGTATCTAAATATTTTTTTTTCTTTTGGCTTGTTATCTCACCATTTTTAAGTTCTTGATCTTTCAAAATAAAAAAGATGTAGTCTGGATTTAACACAGTAGTTATCACTTATGGGCCCCTTTTAAGTTATTGCCTTATGTTGATGTAGAAATAAAATAATGAGGTTTGAGTGACATATTAAGATAATACTGTGGCAGTCTGGCCTTTTATGGGAATGTCAGATTTGTAGTATAAGAAGAGAGAATAAATTACTGTGACCTTAAAAGTTCCTTTGTAACTTTTTAGGTGAATTTCATTGTAAGTGACTCTGGGGCTCATATCTTAAATTCCTGGACCCAAGAAGACCAAAACTTGCAAGAGGTACGTATAGTACTTAGTACCTCTATTTATTGTGTGAGGTTTGCTTAATTATACTATATTCAGTAGGTAAAATTTTATTGTGACATATCAGTGTTTGTTTTCTGTCTTGTATATTTTGTCTGAAAATAAGTGGAAAATGTTAAATTGGCTCATTTATGTGAAGGAAAAATTCTGGATTTGGAAGGCTGTATGTTTTTTTTTACAGAATATGGTTTTGTGTGTGCAGTACAGTTTCTTTTCATCTTCAGTAAAGGTCTAAATATTTTTTGTTTTCTGTGTAAGTTATTTGCACATTTTTACAAACTACTCCTTTTGACTCACTTGAATTTTTATGTACTTATTTTTCATCATTTAAAATCAGTCATGTAACTGTAACAAAGACAGACAGACAAGAGCAGTAAGATTCTTTTTATTGTAAAAACTTCAAAAATAATCTTTGTAAAGAAACTGACTAAAGCACAATAGTAGTACAAAGAAGGAGGGGAGATGCTGTTTAAAGACAAATTTAAAAGGTACTCCATCACAGGTAGGGAGTGCTCTGTGGTACCCTGTGTAGAACCAAGCATGGTACTGTAGGTGCTCCTTGCCTTGGTCTTTAAGTTGTGGCCACTTGCTTGCAACAGGGAGATCTGTGCGGTAAGCTCAGGGACAATCTCTATAAACAGTTAAATAAAAAAGAAAAACTCAGAATTTGTCTATACTAAGCTGAGCACTTGAAAGCACTTCATCTGGCTTTGGATTCTGAGAGAGCACCAAGGAGCAACTCCTCATGCCCAGTCTCACCTACCTCTTCCCAAAGAAGAAGCAGGCAGGCTTCCTTAACTAGTCTGCTAGCTCCAGTTTGGGTCAGTGTCTCGTGCTGGTCCTTCTGAGTCTCTGAAGGGCTAAGACTTGTAGTTAGTCCGGCCTGAGAAGAGAGTTGCTGAGACATCTTGCACAAGATAGAGAAGACCTAATAGATGCCATCACATAATCCATTTGCATTTTGAATTGAGCTGGTTTAAAATTTTCTGGTTTGCTAGATCTACAGAAACGTGTTGATTATCAGAATTCTGTTCTAAACCTGAAAATCAAGCTGATTTATTTTCTCCTTCCCTGGGGCTCACAGGATTTTCTGACTCTTGCCTAGTGCACTGCTTTGTAGCTAAGGCTTCTGGACTCCTATTTAGCCTGCTGGGCAAGATGTCTCAGCTTTCAGGAAGCCTGTGATTCAAGAGGTCCCATTTCATTTTGGAATCACTTGAGATGAAGATTTTGATGTTCCTGAAGCAAAATAAAGCAGATGCTCAGTTCCATGGGGGAAAAAAGTTCTTTATTTTATTTTTGTCCTGGTTTGGGCCAGCCAAAAAAATTGTTTCCCAGTCTGTTCTAATTTAATCTCGGAAGTTAAGTATCAGAGATCTAATTTTACAATCAGAAACAGTTACTGTCATGGTCTTCACAACAAGGAACTATCAAGAACAGCCTCACCAGGATATACATCAGAAGCTTCATTCACATAGGCCTCTCTTTGGTGTAATTGCATTACTGAAATATCAATATAGAAGAATGTAATTTTCAGCCCAAAAGATGTTTTCAGAAAGCTAGAAATGTGTGATGAAGGAGGATAATGGAAATGTTTTTGCAAGCTTAGAAACATAAGAAAAGCGATACTAGGTCTGGACAATGATCCATCTAGCTCTGCATCCTCTAACTTAGCAGTGGCAGTGCCAGATGGTTCAGGAGAAACACTAGTTCCTTCTGGCAGTTGGATATTTAGGGACACTTGGAGCATGGGCTTATGTTCCTGGCCATCTTGGCTAATAGCCATTGATGGCCGTATCCTTCAGCCACCTATCTAATTTTTATTTGAATCCATTTATACTTTTGGTCTTAACAGCATCCCGTGGAACAAGTGCCATATGTTAACTGTGCATTGCGTGAAGAAATAATTCTATATATTTGTTTTTAAACCTGCTGCCTTTTACTTTCCCTGGTTGACCTCTAATTCTTGTGTCACATGAAGTGATAAATAACTTTCTCCACCCCATTTATTATTTTATAGGCCTCTGTTATATCCTACTTAGTTGTCTCTTTTCTAAAGTGCACAGTGCAGTCTTTAGTCTTTTTTTCACATAGAAGCTGTTCGATATTCCTAATAATTTTGTTGCTCTTCGCAATTTTTCCAGTTCTACTATGTCTTTTGAGATGGGGTGACCAAAACTGCATGCAACATTCAAGGCCTGGGCATACCATGGATTTAAGTAGTGACAGTGTAATATTTTCTGTCCCATTCCGAACATTGTTAGCTTTCTGGACTGTTGCTGCACATTGAGCAGATGTTTTCAGAGAACTATCCACAATGACCTCAAGATTTGTTTTGAAAATTAACAGCTAATTTGGACCCCATAGTTTTGTATGCGTGGTTTAGACTGTTTTTTTCCATTGTGTATTGCTTATCAGTATTGAATTTAATTTGCCTTAAATGTGACAGTAGTTATTGGCTATTCTGCTATATTTAACATAAATGCAGTCTTTGTTAGTGTGCTTCTTGAAAATGTTGCCAGCTAATAAATATACTGCTAAGGAGAGTTCAGAACTCAATATATAGTTCAGCAGGTTGGTTATGGGTCGTATCAGTTGAATATTATTCTGGTTTTCTTCTTTGACATGTAATTTATGCATAGAATAATTTGTAACTGACTTCTGAATCCGTAGATCATTTCAACTGTAATAGAGTCAGAATGTCAGAGGTATGAACCGCACACCTCATTTGGAACCAGAAATGTGCAGTCAGGCAGGCAGCAGGGACACCTTCCCACCCGCAACCGCAGCCCCCTGCCCCCCCCCCCCCAAAACCCCACAGGACTGAGTTAAATGTAAACTATTTAAAAAGGGGGGGGGCAGGAAACAGTTTGTGCTTGTTTAAATTAAAATGATTAAAAGCATCGTTTTTCTTCTACCGAGTAAAGTTTCAAAGATGTGCTAAGTCAGTAGGGGGTTGTAAACTTTTGAAAAATAACCACAGTGCTTTGTTCAGAGCTGCAAACAAATCCTGAGATGCTCATAGTTCTGAGGTTCTATTGTAGCAGAGATCATAATTTTACAGCAAAACTTTTTTTCTTTTCAACCAGTTAATGGCGGCGTTAGCGGCTGTTGGACCACCTAATCCTCGTGCAGACCCAGAGTGCTGTAGCATACTACATGGTTTGGTTGCAGCAGTAGAAACACTTTGCAAAATCACAGAATACCAGCATGAGGCCCGAACCATGCTAATGGAAAATGCAGAGCGTGTTGGAAACAGAGGAAGAATAATTTGCATTACTAATGCTAAAAGGTGCTTACAGAGCTATACAGTGTTGCTTTTGGAAACTACTGGTGTTATAAATAGGTCAAATCCTTTGTCTTCAGATCCTTGTATATTTTTTTTCTGGATGCAATTCAATGTTTTATATTGACATATGACCTTAATAGTTAGTTTTTTGGCTACTTCACAGGCCACTTCTTTCCTGATCTATTCCAACAGTTAGGTCTGCTGAAGCATTCAAGATAAGAGCTCTCTGCTTCACATAAGTGCACTTTAATGGTAGGGAGGGAGTTTTGCATTTCCAGGAGAAAGTTGTTTAAAGAGGAGGTTGGTGGCCTGAGGAGTGTAAGAGTGTAGTTCTGCTGAGATTAATGGATTAGGAAAGGTTAGTGTTTGATACAGATTTAAAGCTTGACTCTCTATGACAATAACCTGGAATCAGAGAGTATTTTAAGTAAATTGGAAGAAGGTATTCTTATTCATGAATGGGGCGGTAAGGGAGCCCACATACTTCTGAACAGCTATTGTGCTTGAAATTCACAATGTACTTTAATCCAAATGAATTTTCAAGTGTAGACAAGTCTTTCAACCTCTCTGACTTCTTGCTCACAGGCACAGCATTCCACAAACACACACAAATTTGCCAATAGGGACTTTAGTGTATAAGATTTGTAATTGGTTTCATTGTACATTCATTGAGTTGAAAGAACAGGCATGTGTTTTATTTAATTAATATTGTTTAGATGTTTTTAATATATTGCAGAAGAAAACTTTACACTTCTGAAGAAATTTTAAACTGATATTTGCTGTGTGCTACATTTATATACCAAAACTGTGAGCAATATGTTGGTGAAACAAATATAGCCACAAAACCTTTTTTTAAAATACTCTATCTCTGAAAGTAGTAATGAATATCCGGTTTTAGTAATAAGCTATTCACTGAAGTATTTGGGTTAATTTTCTAAAGTTTTTATTTTTCCCGTTCAGTGACAGCCATGTTCGAATGCTTGAAGACTGTGTCCAAGAAACTATTCATGAGCATAACAAGCTTGCAGCTAATTCAGATCAGTAAGTATTCAGTCCATAAGCACAGTTTTTCTTATTCCTTATATGACCAATCTGATGTGCCTTTTAAGGTGTACTGATCTGTCTTATGCTGTTTATTGAGAAGTTGAGCTATTGGAATCTCAGAGAGGAGAAAAAGAAACTAAAATATAACCCTGTAATCTGAGGTGTTGAGTATCATCTTTGTTTTCTGATACCATAATACTGCACACGCAGTGTTTCTTTAGATTGGTGTCACTTAAAGCAGTGATGTATAAAAGAGAGAGAAAATAATTTAGCCCTTCTGCAGAAAACATCTCTGTAACTAATAATGTATCTGATGGATTCCTGATACTGTTGGTAATTTGATGCTTTAAGCAATGGATATTGGTGGTAGCAGTGAATTAATTTTACATGCTTTTTACTTTTAGACTGCAAAAGCTTTGATATTTGGAGTTTGCATTTAGTTTTCAAATAGTTTAAGATCTCTCCCCCGTTAATCTTGAGAAACAAGTTACTGAGGGGGGGAAAAATAATGCATTACTATGTTAAATCCCTTTTCCCCATCATCTCTCTCATCTATTTAGATATTAGCTCTTTGGGGCAGGAACTGTGTATTACATTTTGCAGTACATAGTTCATGGGACTCCATCCTTGTTTTGGCTGTAGGCGTTTTCATAGTAAAATTAAAAATAAAATCCATCATATAACATCTAACTTGCATTTCACTGTTTATATTTTTACAATTTCTTAAGTATTAAAATGGTATTATGGGCCTTCAGAATATAAGGTTTTTATTTAAATACTGTGCAAATGTGGAAAGGTGATCTTGTGACTAGATCATGTTGCCCTGGATATTAGGGAGGATTAGAGGTACCAAATCTAGGTTCTTTTTCAAGGTTTCCAAATTTTCCTGTGCAGACTTCAGCTAAGTTGCATAATGACTTTGTTCTCTATGTAATTCTGGTGAGGCATGCTCAGCATCATTCAGGATAATATTTTTCCATTTCCTTCTCCATATCTAATGGAGACTGATGTTTGTGAAGCACTTTTAGGAGCAGATCCTCCATTTGTATCACTTGGCATAGTTCTATTGATTTTTACAAAGCTATGACAACTTACTGTAGTTGAGGATCTGTTCCTTTGATACTTTAAAGAAAGGTGCCAGAGAATTATAATGTGTTTTCACACAAAACTCAGCTGGAAATCTTACCACATTTTCTGTTTTATATAGCATGCTTATAAAATGCAATAAATGAACACCATGTTCTGACAAAACTTTCTCAGAAGTACAATGTGTCTCTAATGCTTCTGATTGGCCTAGTGTTCAGGAAATCAAGCTGTTGTTGCATGGTAGAGGGTAGAGGGTATGAAATCTATGACACATTGCTGCATTGCCAGCCTACAAAATTGATTGATTGATTGATTTTTAAAGCCTCATGCAGATCCAGAAATGCGAATTGGTCTTAATCCATACCTACCCTGTTGGTGAAGATAGCCTTGTTTCAGATCGTCTTAAAAAAGAGGTAAGGAGTTTAAATTGCTTTAAAGAAATGATACCTCTGTGCTGACTGACAGAAATCAACTTGGGACAAGTGTACACTTAAAATGTTGCATAGGTGCAACTGCACCACTGCAGCACTCAAGAGAAGATGCTCCTATGCTGACAGGATAGAGGTCTATTATCAACTTAAGAGGTGGCAGCTAAGTTGACCAGAGAAGCTCTGTCTACACAGGGGTTAAAGTCACTATTGACATTTGAGTGACGTAATTATATTGACATGTAGACCTGGCCTTAGATAGAAAAATACATACTGAAAATGTAGCAATCATATTTTGAGCATCCGGTCTTGGGGAAAGTTTGCATCCACACAATACTGTAGTTATGGCAGCTCTTTCTACAACATACTAGAATTATTTGGCCAACAATTGACTTTGCAGTAAAGCCGTTCATTTTATAGTTTTTGCGGATTGAGCTCCTTACTAATCTCTTGAAAGGAAGATTAAAGTTAGTTTTTAATTTGTGGGAAAGAGATTACACCACAGTGAAAAAAGATGATCTGCCTGAGTTTGTGTGTTTCACTTCACTGGGACCTTCTGTCACCAGGAAGACTATATTGCTGACCACCAGGAGCTTTTGCTTCCACACACACGTTTTTGTTGTGGCTGAGCTTGATGGCCTGCTAACTCATGAATATTTTTAAATGTTACATATATATTATTCTAACTAACCTTTTAATACTTTGGCTAAGTGTGTTACACATGTTACTTTAAACTTGGTGAATGTACTGCTTCATATCTTTTTAATTAAATGTTGGTAGGTGGGGAAAAAAACTTCCAAGGAGATGATTTTGCAGGTATACTCACTGTGTCCCTTAGGAGTTGGTAGTATCCTGTAGCATATATCAGGAGAATAAATTCATAAAAGAAGAATAATGTAGTAGAAACAATAGTGATATGTTTACTTAAAATTATTCTATTAACTAATAATTTCGTTGCTTATTTACAAATGCATGTTACTGGGCAGTCTGTATATTTATAATGATGGTAGCTCAAAAACCACACAACTGGTATGTGCCTCTGTGCTCTGCTGTTCTTTAGTCCTACATGCTTTAACAGTCATGTGGTGCTGGCTGTAACAGAGGCAAAGGCATATTTTGTTAAACAAAGCTTTCTAATTTGCAGTGCCCTTTTAAAATGGGCAGGCTAAAGTGAAGCTATTATTAACTGAAAGTGTGGAGAAAAAATGCATAGAAAGTGTTTTTGAACTCATTCCGAGCATGAAAAAATCCAGCTCCGTTTCATGTAGGAGTAAAAATAAATATAATATCTTTTCTTGCACTGTCTTTCTCAATACTTCAGACACTTCAGGCTCCTTGTATAGAATACTAAAACAAATATGGAACAGAAGTGGAAAGCAGAGCATGCTTTTACTCCTTTCCCATATCCTGAGATTTTTTTCCTCCTTGACCAGTGGACTAGGTCATAGAAAATTAGACACGATTTCCTTGCAACTCATTCTGTCAACTCATGACACATAGCACTTGACATCTTCATGATGTCATGCATATACAGATGAAAAATGTGTGTGAGGTAGATGGATAAAAATACAACTGCTCCTACTTGACAGATTGAGAAATGGAGAAACAGAAACTTTCTTCATGACACATCAGTGACAGAACTGAGTTTAGGATCCGGGAGTTCTTGAATTCCACTCCCATGCACTGAGGCTTTCTCTTATTGGCTGGAAGGGTAGTTTAGCAATTCTCAGGTGTTTGGTGTGTTTGACTCTCTGATCAAGTTATGACAACTGACTGAACCAAGGTCTTCTGTATAATGTCACCACTGCAGATAACTGAACAACATTCATGTCCTTTTTCTTTTTAAGAAGTCATAATGCATCACATTTTCTATTGAACTTGGAGGTGCAAGTCTTTTAAGCTTAAAATTTTGAGCAATCTGTATTTTGTTAGAGATCAGGGCACATTGATACTGTACAGTCTTTGTCTTTTTTCTTTAAAAGCTTTCTCCTGTCTTAACCAGCGAAGTACATAGTGTCCGTGCTGGACGGCATCTGGCTACAAAATTGAATGTTTTGGTTCAGCAGCACTTTGATCTGGCTTCAACCACAATAACTAATATCCCTATGAAGGTAAGATTGTGTTGATAGCTTTATAAGTAGCTGCATCACTTATTTTAAATTATTTTGAAAAGTTAATATTTATTTTAATTGAATCTTTACATTGTTTTTCTCTCCATATCATATTTTCTGTTTTTTATTAGCCCACATTCAATGTCTGTGACCAGGTTAGTACATTTTTAAGAAGGAAAACAAAAAAAAACAAAAACAAAAAAAGGATCACAGAACAAAATGCTGTATTGCTACGTCAGCAATTCGATTCGGCAATACACGTGTTATTTCAGTTCACTTCATGTTATTTTATATAAATATAATCTTGTTTACCTCAAATTACTTTGTCTGTGATTCTTTTCTCTTATGATTGTGTTCATTAAATATTCTTGACCCTTGTGCACTTTAGTGGCTTAGTGAGTCTTTTTTCCTCTGTTCATTTTCATGCCCACCCAACATAAAGGTGTTTGTAACTAATAGACGGTTTCGGACCAAAGGATGATGGTTTTTAAACTGGTGTGGAGCTGCTTAACCAAGCAGCAAAGGGGAAAATTACTTGTGCTTTTAGGAATGGGAGATGATATATGTGCTTTCCATAGAAGCTGCATAGATTTTTACTTCATTTATTTTTCTTTTTAATAATCTTTGTTGCCACTGGGATGGCAATTAATGCAACTAAAAATTCTAATCAGATTTTAGTAAGTAGGAGCTCCCCCCAGCTTCAATTACATTTTGCAGTCAGACCAGGAGCACCGGTATTGAAAGAGAGGGAGCACAGTAAATCAGTTTATTAGCAAAACTAAAGAATGCACAAAAGAAAAAATGTTAGCCAGTGCTCACTTCTTCAAAATGAACAAGTGATAGTAATGTATGAATATTGTGGGTTAAGTATCAGTTCACTTATGTCAGTTTGTTTTGACAATTTTCAGCTTTAACATGAATCATGGTATAAATGTGACATATATATACATCTATTATCTTAGTTTTGCAAATACCTTATTTGTAACTTGATGACCTGTGTGCTGCTGGTATGCCTCTTCCTCCTGCCTTTGTCCTTTCTAGGAATAGACTATGTTGGGTTCCCTGTGTATTATTTACTCAAAATAAATTACCACAGTTACTGTTTTGTTTTTGCTAATTTATTGTATATGGTGTTTGCTAATCTGCTGTGACTGTTTAAAGATGCTGTGTCCTTCTAATAAACATCTAGTGTTTAATTTTTTGCCTGCAGTCAGACCTGTCAAATAGAAGGAACATGATAAATTGCTACTGTAAGGAGTTTCTTCTGTAAGATCAGGTTAAAAAGGAATTATCAAAAAAGATGAAAAGTAACTCTTCCAACAGGCTCTGTAGTAGTCAGAATTACTA
Organism: Podocnemis expansa; assembly: GCA_007922195.1. Lineage (NCBI taxonomy): Eukaryota > Metazoa > Chordata > Testudines > Podocnemididae > Podocnemis > Podocnemis expansa. Next base: position 9,959,998 of record ML682017.1, read on the forward strand.
GATGCTGATTAGGAAATAAGACTCCAGATCTGTTTCATGTCGCTCCAGGTGTAAGATGATACTAGGTATTGTTGTTTTACATCCCTGTCAAGCTTTATATTGAGGAAAAAGAGGAAAGGAGGAAGAAAACTAGAATTTGCAGGCCTGTCATTTATCTTTGTTATGCATTGTGCACATTTATGGCTTTTATATAAATAGGAATATCATAGATTTAAAGAAAAAGCAGGCAATTGCATCTTTAAATAGTTCAGAAAGCAAACAGTTTCCTCAACATTGCAATCCCTTGTCTGATGCACTTAGAATTTTGTTTTCTTCTGGAATGAAAGGTAAAATATAGCCAGTGTTCCCTCTAATTACTTGTAGACTGTGTACGCAAACAATTTCTTTGTGTGTGCAAAAACATTTCTTTGTGAGCACCAACATTAGCACTATCGAATTTTTTTGTGCGCACTTTTTTGTGTGCACGCAGGTTTCATGATCTGTGTGCTTGTGCACACGCGCACAACTTAGAGGGAACAGTGAATATAGCGTATCATACTCCACTTATAAAAACAGCCCTTTTTAAAAAATAAACTGGATTCTTTTTTAATTTCCATTTTCTTTAAAGGAAGAACAACATGCTAACACATCTGCCAATTATGATGTGGAACTTCTTCATCACAAAGATGCACATGTAGACTTTATAAAAAGTGGTGAGTAGGAAAAAATGTGAAATAATTTAAAAATTGAAGATGTTCTCTGTAGCAGAAGGCTTGTATAAAAATTGTTTAATATCATTCAAAAGCTCAGGATCTGGGCTGCAAATTTATGCAGGTTTTAAGCCTGTTCAGTAAGGACAGATTTTTAAGAAGATGATAGCAAGTTTTTAATTAAAAATTTAATTTTTCTTTACTACAATTTGAGGTATATTGTAAAATGAATTGATCTTGGCATATTCGCTATAACTGGATTTTGTTAAAAAAGGAGACATAATGAGGGAAAGAATAACAAACACCAAACTAGATTAGAAACGCTTTCAGAACGTGCTTTTTGGACACCAGTAGCGTTTGTTTGTCACATGACGTTAAGAATGCCAGTTCATGCATTAAATAAAACCAGATGTTTAAGCAAAAGTCCACGAGCTTTTGTGCAAGAGGGAGGATTTCACATGGTATTCATATGTTAGAGTGGTTGTCGGTTATCCAAAGTGTGACTTGCAGAAACGAGCATCTAGGATGGTGGGTGAGAGCAAAGGGTTCTTCCTTTTTTGTCTAGTTCTGTGAGTTCATTTGGTTTAAAGCAGGGGTCTCAAACTCAAATCGCCATGAGGACTAGTATGTTAGTCCAAGGGCCGCATCACTGAAACCTTTCATGCAACGATATTGCAAATATCGGTAACAATAGTGTCGTTGCGGGCCACAGAAGATAGCTTTAGGGACCGCACACGGCCCATGGGCTGTGTGTTTGAGACCCTTGGTTTAAAGTGTCTGAACAGTGTCTTATACTGAAGGTTTAAGATTGGAAAAAGTAGTTTTATAAAGCATGGGCAACAAATTACATGTATTAAGAGCCTAGGAGTGACCTGTTATGAGAGAGGAGAAAGTTTAAAATAATGACTGTCATATGTTGTTTGAGGTGTTTTTCTCTCTCTTCCTCTTCTCCTCCCCAACCCCAATAAAATTGTGACTAGCCCTTCGTTTCTATTTCTGAACCATTTTGCTTTCCCTTTACATATGTGACCTTTTGACTTCTCAGGTTTCTGGGCACAATTAAACTCCTCTAACCTCTTCATTAGGCAGTAATATATCCAAGCCTTACAAAATCCACAGGCCCCTTTCATAACACAGTTGTTGCAAGAAATATTAAATTGTCAGCCATTGACAGCTTTCCCACAGAATTCAGAAAACTTGTTAAACTTATTTCCAGCTTGAGTTACTATATAGTAAATATACTGTTTCAGAAAGACTTCAGTTATTGTTGTGTTTTTTCAAACATAAATTTAGTAAAAAATGCTTTGTTCAACAAACATGTTTAATACAAAAGACATTAATGTTAGCACAACAAACTGTGGAAAACTGAATCCTGGGCCCCAAAGACACTTCACAACCTTATAGATGTGTCATGGAATACCAAAATTCTTGATGAAAGGTAAAATGTTCAAAAGCGCTTAACTGACTTCAGCACTGAAGTCCCACTTTCAGAAATTATTTAAACTCCTGAGTCATTTAAATGGTTTCAGAAATTTTATCTGAGACTAGTAGTTGTAAAGTCTGTTGTCTGTTTTGGTTTTTTAAGGAAAGATAGTCCTGCAGCCTTTCCTGTTTTTATAGAATAATTGATGCTGCCAGTGCAGTGAAGAACTGGTGCTGTTTCTGAGCTAGTGACAAGGCTCTTCTTGTTTTCCAGACTACTTGCCTGAGGATCAGGATTTCAGAGCTTAAGGACTTGTTGCTTGGTCTGGGTGTCTTCCAGCCTTGCTAATATAATACTGTGATACAATACATGATGTGGATCATATGACAGGCTAAATTCTCTTTGACTTCACAGGCAGTGTTTTTCTACTCAGACAGCAGTGTCTTGATGTCTGTGGTTTCCAGTTACTTTTCTCAGACACACACTGGCTCAAAACTTCTGAGGCAGAGAAATGTGCATGTGAAAGTATCATCTCTTCTGAAGTGGGGTGTGCCAGGTGAAATTTCGTGTAGAACACTGGCAGTTGATAAGTGCAGTGTATAGGACTGAAGAGTAATTCCTTCCTCTTAAAATTGACAGAGATGAATTGAGATTCATTCTCCCACAGTTGCTATTCTAGTCTGATCTATGGCTTTTGATTTCATCTCTTACTTTCCTCTCCTACAGTTCAGCTCAGGTCCAGGACAGTTGGGGCAGCTTTGCCATGTGGAACACTTGTGGTCTGTCTAGATAGCATATGGTTGCCAAGCTCTAATTTATGTATAAATATGGGAGGGCCAAAACCGGGCTTAACTAAAACATTTTCCTCACTTTGAGCAGATACAAACTTCTGCTTGCAAATACAAAGAAGATGCCTGTCCCTGTCATTTAGAGCCATAAGGCCCAAGGATGAATGAGTAGAATATTCCGATGGATTTGGTTTTGTTTGGGGGGAGAGGCGGAATTACCATGCATTACCATGAGGGAGGAACTACCTAATTGTCTCTTACAATTACTCTGTTACAGATTTTAAGAGTGATGTATGATCAAAAATGTAATGCACTTTTGTCCATAATTGGAGCAGTGAGGGAAGAGACTGATCATAGTACAATAATGCATTTGGACTGGCCTGGACTTGTATTATAAGCCAGGTAGTGTCTTTTCTTGTCTTCCCAACTTAAAAGTACCCCCCTTCCTTTTTTTTCCTCCCACTTTTCTTTTCATTCATAATTTATTCAGTAATATGTGAGATTTTTCTTTTCCTCTCCACACAAACCTATGGATTTGTCTGTGTAAATATGGAGGCCTGCACCTGTTGCCCCTTCCTACCCCTGCCCAACTGAGAGAGAGAGAGAGAGATGAACAATTTCCTAGTAGCATATTGTCTTTGAGACCTCCTAAGAACCTCCCACTTTTATATCTTCTTTTGGCTGGAAGATATCAGGTGTCTAAAAATGTGAAATATGCTCATAAGCTTTTGGAAGGATTGTTCCCATCTTTACACCATTTTGCCATTGCAAAGGTGGACAGGGATCTTCCCTACACTGTTCCCTTCCCAACCAGCAAGAAAGTGAAAATGACCCAAGGTTCTGAATATCTCCTGGGAGAGCTGCTAGTACTGTTTTCAGTCTGCTGCAGTTTGACAGAGCTACAAGCAGCATGGACTGTAATATTTACTTTCAGGGCACATGTGGAATGTTGTCTCTGCAGCTGTAAAGGGAAGCTTGGATTCTGCAGAAATCAGTTCAGACTCATCTGGGAAAATGTACTTGGGCATGTTTATGAAGTAAAGTGGCTTTTTCAAGTCCATCTATGGGAATATATTGGACAGGACAGAGCAGCATAGGCAGCACTTCCCATTTTAAGAATCTAGACTCTGTTGTCCAAATACCCACTTTTCTGGTTTAGTTAGCCACCCCCCCCCCCCCCAAAAGACATTATGACTGCTGCACAATTGAGATGGGAGATTTGACTGACATTTTTAGATGACCTCTTGGAATATTTAAAACTATTATTTTACTCTTAATGGCAACCTGCAGGATTGAGTTCAGTGTGACTTGCTGTGGATGAAGACTGTGTGCAGGAGTAAAGGCCATATCATGGAAGACTTCTATTTGTACATGTTTTCCACATTTTTATAATCAAAAAGACTAAAGTAATATGGACAATCCATAATACATAATCCAGTGTATATATTTTTACTTCAGATACTAGAACATAATATTTTAAAGTAAGTTTAAGTAGTAACACCGGTAATTTGAGACTTCATGTAAAATATATCTTTCATTAAGGCGTGCTTATTATTGGAAATTCAGATCAGCAAAGCACTGATTAGCAAGAATCTGTTGCATTGTATCAGAAGAGTTATGATATGGTTGTATTTTATTCCTTTCACTGCTGTGATTCACTGCTTCCTTTCAGACTGGCTGTAATTAAGATGCTGATAAAAACACTTCCTTACAAACATACCTTAATATACATGGGCAAAACTACGTAATGAGAGGTGGTCACACTGGACCAAAAAGGACAAAGAGATTCAATAACAGTAGCTACTGTTTTCTTTGCAAAAGAAAGAAACCAGTCAAATTTGTCAAAAGTTCACTTTAATTAAATTTTCAGTTACAATTTTTGAGATTTTTTTATAATAAAATTTTAGTTATAACTGATCAGTTGAGAACAAAATTTTGGCGTATTTTAAATAAGCTTCTTGTCCTATTACAGCTAGAAAAAGTATTGTAAATACATTTTTTCTTTAAATAATAATGTTAGACTCGGAGGGACACCTTTTCAGGATCGTCAGTGTTGCATATGTTTTACATGAATGTTTTCTTACATCAGATTTGTCAGTGCTGCAAAAACCTTGCTGACTTTTTTTTTTTTAGTCACTTCTGAAAACTTTTAGGTTTAGGGATGTTTCTAACCTTATTTTGAATATTTAGTTTTTAAGACGCATCGCATTCTCTTTCCAAAATCTAGTTCAGATAAGACATTTTGTATGTTAAAACCCTCTCTTTCAGAGGATAGGAGGGATTGTACAGCACTATCATTTATTTATACGAGGGTTATAATTTAGATTTTTTTGTACTCTATAATGTAGTAAACTGAATAGTACTGGCTAATTTGTTGTGGTATGTTTTCTCAAACTTACTGTTGCAGGTGATAATCATGTAGGTGGCAATAGCAGAGAGGGAACTTTCAAAGAAACTGTAACATTAAAATGGTGCACACCACGAACAAACAGTGTTGGTATGTACTATATTTTCTGTAACTGTTTGAAGAAAGCTTTCTGTCCTGCACTAGGTTTTTCCTCCTCACAGGTATCCAGACATCAGAAATATTATCCCCTGATGATTGCACTATTTGTCCTCTCCTTTGTTCCCTATACCCACTGTCTCTTGCCACTGCTTTTTGCTGATGGTCAAAAGGCGTCTAAACCTCTAATATCATTATTTGACCACTGTATGCATGCAGTCATTGTCTTGTCATGCTGAATGCTCCTGATGCTGGCTGATCACTGACTTACCTGTGTAGGACGTGTGGAAACTTGTTCGCTGGCTAGAAGTGTTCATTAATTTCCTAGTTGGATAATGTATTTTCCATTCCATTAACTTTCTATGGTTTGCACCATCAGTTAGTAAATGTAATTTTCTTCTAATGTGGCTCTACAGCTTTTTCATGCCTTTCTCAAAGAAATTTCACAAATAAATGACTTCAGCTAATACATGTATTTTGTAAGAATGTAGCTTTAGGCCGTCTGGGTAGTGTGTTCTTTTTCTCCCTTTGAAACTAAGCTGAAAACCTTTTGACCTTTTTTCTCTTTCTAGAATTGCATTATTGCACTGGAGCATACAGAATCTCACCTGTAGATGTAAATAGCCGACCTTCCTCTTGCCTTACAAACTTTCTTCTCAATGGTAAATTCTTTTCATAGCTAAATATTTTTAAAAATTGTTAATGTTGGAAATACATATTTTTCGAAAGAGGTAGATATTTTAGGTATATCCATGTTTTACAGAATGTAAAACATATTTAGATGATCACATCATTACAGAAGTGATATTAACACCTGATCTTTGTAAAGGCCAATAATATAAAAGCAAGGTGGTGCAACAAACATCTAGATGGATGTTAATAACTATACATGAAGGCAAATGGAATAAAAATTATTTGAGATTAAAGAAGCCTAAGAAAGGGAGGAATATGGGAGAGGGAGAAATCCTGATTTCTTTGTTTCTTTTAAATCCCAGAATAGTACTGTGTTTAGTCATGCACATTTATTTTAATATTACATCTTTTTTGAATTACAGTATAGCTATTAATAATGTGTTTTGATCACAATGCTTAATTGAGTATTCTTTCAGAATAGAAATGAAATAATTAAGGGTTCTTCCATTAGGAAATTGGGAAATAAGTTTTCTTGACCTTATCAGTTAAGTAGAACTTGTTCCATATTGCAAAGCATTTGCAACTCTTTTTCTTTGAAACATACTGCAGACATTCAGTACCTGAGAGGGACTTCACAATGTATCCCTCACTGTCTGTCATTAAACAGACTAAAAAGAGCTTCTCATCTATTCATATCTGTAAACTTTCTGATTTTAATTCTGAATTTAGCCTAGTTTTGAGCTAGGTAACAATGACACTTCCTGACATGTGGCTAGGGTAGGCATTTGTCCACCATAGTAACAGAATGAGGGATCAGTGAATACTGTCCTTTCCATATAGTATCCTGTCCATATACGAGGATGGCATTTAACCTGATTTAAATCACCATACTAATTAGCATTGAGGTCAACCAAGGATTTGGTTAGTCAGTTTATCATTAGACTACTGCTGTAATTCTACTAAATATATTTTTGGAGGGAGAAGATTTTATAATAGTATTAATTTTCAAGAAAATAGGCTTTTTTTTAAACTTTTGTGAATGTGGAAGTTACCCATGAAACAAAACTGTGAAGTATTCTTTGGCTCAAATAATTTTCATAAGATAGTTTTCTAAACTATGTATTTGCCATTCCCTTTGTCTTCAGTAAGAATAGGTTGTGTGCAATGTTCCCTCTAAGAGATGGTGGCAGCTGAGCAACTCATGTTGCTCACTGTGCTGCGGGGGCCGCGGGGGGGGGGGGGGGGGGCCCCCCCCGTGGGCCCGCTCCGGCCCCCCCCCGCGGCCCGCTCCCAGTGGCCCCCCCACCCCCGCTCCCGGCCGCCCCCCGACCCCCGCGGGCCTGCTCCCGGCCGCCCCCCCAGCCCACTCCCGGCTCCCCAGCAGCCTCCCTGCCCCCACAAATTTACCTTGTGGCTGGAGCCAGAGAAGCTCTATGAAGCATGCCCAGATTTTCTGGGCATGCTCCGTTAGAGCTTCTCTGGGCGGGAGTTTTCAAAACTCCCAGCCCCAGAGGAACTCTGGAGGGCCTCTGACTGCCAGCAGTGCGCTGCCGGCTGCCTTCCCTGCGCTGGCGGCTGCGGCGGGCTGCGCTGCAGCGCGCCAGCGCAGCTTAGAGGGAACATTGGTTGTGTGTTTGGGTCACAATTTGGTTGACAAAGATGTATGAGCTGGCCAGCTATCCAGTATCATTTTCTCTGCTTTTTACAAACATTTATCTCTAGAAGAGCCATTTTTTTGAGCAATCAAAAGGTCAAAAAGTACATAATTTGAGCCCTTTATACCTAATGCATGAACAGTGCCATCTTCCATAATAGCCTATCTAAAAGCAGGAGTCAAATTAAAGCTCCACAGGGTACACAGATATAGACCTACTAGTTTGAGTTTAATAAAAGACCTGCAGCAGCTTAACACAGCTGTGGTGTAGGTGGCTGGGTGGTTAAATATAAACCTGAAAATATCTTTAAACGTAAATGTCTGCATTCAGTAGCTAATCAAACTGATCTTAATTTTAATAGGTCGTTCTGTTTTGTTGGAACAGCCACGCAAGTCTGGCTCAAAAGTAATTAGCCACATGCTTAGTAGTCATGGAGGAGAGATTTTCCTGCATGTATTGAGCAGTTCTCGATCAATTCTAGAAGACCCCCCTTCAATTAGTGAAGGATGTGGTGGGAGAGTCACAGACTACAGGATTACAGTAAGATTCTATTATTGATGTTTTTAACTTAACATTTCATCAGAAGGCAGGGGTAAGAAGTGAGTGTGGGTTGAAAAGCCATTGTGTAACTTAAGTAATTGTAAATCACTCACAGATCTAGAGTAACTATTTTTTCATACTTATTGATATGCAGTCAGCATCTGTTGACACATACATATGACCACTTTATAGTAACCTACTGTCTTTCTCCCACATCAGTGCTTGCATGTTCTGGGTAATACTAACTTTCCAAAATACTGTCATTTGTTATAAACATTATTTACTCAAAGATTTAAGGTGTACTGGATCCAGGTAGCCATGCATCCAGCCCTCTAAGAAGGGTAATTGTCATAATAAGGGTCTCTGAGAGTGGCTAGGCTGAACAGACAATATAAAAGGATGGAATTTAGAGACTAAGGTGTGGAGGGAGCACAGGAAAGAGACCCATTTTACTCTTTTTGTACTGGTATCTTCTTCATTCAGTGCACGCTAACCATAAGTGGCCTATAAACAAGCAGAATAAAACTTGTAAGATATGTAAGTCATTACCACTAATCCAACACAATGCATTTGTTCCCAATCCTAAAATTTTGTGAAGTTAAGAATTGATAAAACATTTTCCTTAAATGTTCTCTATATGAATCGAAAGTAAAATTGGTTATAAGAATATTGAACATAGCATTTAGCCTTAAAAACTATGGGTCTTTTTCCTTTCTACATTATTCATTAGGGAGATAATGATGATTAACCCATTCAATCAAAGTTACTTGGTACAAGAAGTTCCTAATTTTATCTTGTTTGGTTATTAGGATTTTGGTGAATTTATGAGGGAAAACAGATTAACTCCTTTTCTAGACCCCAGATATAAGATCGATGGAAGTCTTGAGATTCCTTTGGAACGAGCGAAAGATCAGTTAGAGAAACATACTCGTTATTGGCCTATGATTATTTCACAAACCACTATCTTCAACATGCAGGCTGTAAGTGACCACATATTTGTAGCTTTCCTTTTTTATTCTGTTCTTGAGTAAGTTGTTAAAACTTCACTTGGGGAAGAGTTAACATTAAAAACTGCATAACTGATAGTGTGCTACAGACAAATCAACAAAAACATCAAGAATAAAGTTTTGGCTTTCACTTTTGGCTAAGTATTTTGTGTATATTTTAGTACTATAAATCTGTGTCCACATGTCTCCCTTTACAGGGAATTGAGTTGAATTCAAAGCTGTTGGGTTAAGAGGGAGGCTTCATGCAGTGATGCATGTTGGGAATACTTCAATATGGAGGTTAAAGAATTTTGTTTAATGTTAAATTCTTGTATACTTCTAATTCCCCATCTTAAATGTAGATTTCTTCTTTGGTTTTGTTCTTTTTGTCTTGTAGGTAGTGCCGTTAGCCAGTCTTATTGTTAAAGAAGCTCTGACAGATGAGGATGTTCTGAACTGTCAGAAAACAATATTCAACTTAGTAGATATGGAGAGGAAAAACGATCCGCTGCCAATTTCAACTGTTGGTACCAGGGGAAAGGGTCCAAAAAGGTTTAACATTTTATTAATTTTGTTGTGCTTGGGGGGGGGGCTGCATACATTCCAGATGAACCTTGTGTTTTAAGATGGACAGTCAAAGGTAATTTAAAGTCCAGTCTACCAGTAGTTTTCAAACTCCGAGTTGGAATGCGGTACTGGGTTGCAGACCCTCAGGAACTAGCTCACAGTGCCCCCTGCTGCAAGACTGGAATGCATTGCTCAAAGATGATTGTTGGGTCACAGGCATAAATGCTTTTTATTTTTCAACTGGGTCCTGAGGGAAAAAACTTGAAAACCACTGCACTGTACAATATATACATGCAAAATAAATGGTTTTTATAATTTGGCTGCATCATTTAGTGCTATAATCCTATTTCCTTAGTTTTATGCTAAAGGGAAAACTCAATCATAACTTGAAACAGATTCAATCTCATCTTAAAAAAAATATTTTTTGTTACTATGTTGAAGATGCTTTAAAAAAATAATGATCACACAGGAACATACCATCTTAATGTAGTCTAGAACAGAAGAAGTGAAGGTCACCCCTGGGATCATAGAAACTAGAGACTTCCAAATTTATTGTATGTTTTAAAATATTTTTAATATTGGATTATTGTTAAAATCTTTTATACAAGAGATGGAACTTCTCTTAGAGCAAACTTGTAAGTCTCTGGTATCCCAGCCATTTGAATAGTGACCTGCATTTCTTGTACATCAATTTCATCTTTGGCAGAATGATTGCTTAGGTACGAGTAAAAAGTTGACCATAAAAGATGCTTGAACTATTCATTCTGTAGTGTTTATGATTCTGTAGTTTGTCTTTAATTTTTGTCTGAGAAACATATGCTAATTCATTTGAATCTAGCAGTGAACCAATGGATCTCAACCTGTCCCAGCATTAAAAAAAGGTTTATTCTTGCCTTGTGAGTTGGTTGGGCTCAAGTAACTAATAGGCTTTGTCAATGGCACTATAAGAACTTTGACGGGGGAAACTGATGATTTTGAACTCGAGGAGATGAGGGTACTAGATTTAATTACAAGTTCAATTTTGTTGGAAGCAACTGAGGCTGTTAGCATGTTGTATGGCTCTGATGCTTCCAAGAGTGGAACATCACAAGGCGATTAGTACTTCATTAAAAGGGAGTTAGAGACAGCCAGCTAGACTAAGACATTTTTTAAAAAGTTTAAGCTCAATCTACTAGACAGTAACTGTTTTGAACTTTGGTTATTTAATGTATAAATGACTTTTACAACCTGGAAAATGTATGTGTCTGTGTAAATATGTAAAAATTTTATTTTGTGTCTATGGATAGAGATGAGCAATACCGGATTATGTGGAATGAACTGGAGACCCTTGTTAGAGCTCATATACATAACTCCGATAACCACCAGCGAGTCCTGGAGTGCCTGGTGTCTTGCAGGAGCAAACCTCCTGAAGAAGAGGAGCGCAAGAAACGAGGAAGGAAGAGAGAAGATAAAGAAGATAAGACAGAGAAATCAGGAAAAGATTATGAACTGGATAAATCCTGGCAGGAATCAGAAAGGTGTATTTTCTGAATTAATATATGCTTTTGCATACTAGTATGGAATATGCAACACAGTCCAGCACTAGAATTTTTAGAAGGCTAGCTGTTTTCTAACAGGCATGGGTGGTAGCTTGTTGTAAAGAGGCATGCATGTAAGCAGCTACAGGTAAACTTTTGCATATTAACCCCCTCCAGTTATGTGGTGGTCAGATATATTTCCCAAATCTGAAATTCAGCTCTGTAGGAAGGCATGCTTATAAACAGTTTATGATGGGATAATAAATTATATATGTTGACAGGCCAAAAGAACAGTAAATTGCTGAATGGCAATTTTACAATCTACAGCACCTTCTACTGTTTAGGTGTATACCCACTTGTAAGTTACTGCATCTGTTACTAGATTTTTATAAACAACCCCTAATATGAAGTGTGACTGAAAACCATAGAGAAACAAGTTTCACTTAGCCTGATCTCTGGCTGGTTAATTTGTTTAGGTGTCCTAAAAGACAGATGCTCTGTTTTTTTCCTTCTGAGTTCTGTGTCGATAAGCTCTAGTTTAATTGATTGTGGATCTGCTATCCGTGCCTTAAGAAAAAACAAGTTGTCCATTAGCTGATATGATGCATAATCACAAAGGATCAATTAATTTGTCCAGTCATGTATTTCTTGAGTGTCTCTTTTTTTTCCCCCTTTCAAACTTCTAAATTCAGAAAGTTGAGGCTCGGAAAAAATGGTTATGTAGCTTCTATGTGTTGTACTGTGTGCATGTGTGGCCCCTTGGGAAGATGGATGTTTTGGCCTACAGTGTTGTCAGCATGCTGATGGTACTTAGATCTACCTGTGCATGTGGTCAAGTCCAGTACTATGATTTCCTTTCTTTCCTTGTGTGAGATAAAGGTAGGGACACAAATGGGAGCAAACTGGTTCAGGCTCACACCTGAAGTCAGCACTAGGTTTGCGTTGTCCTGATTGCTAGCAATAATTACACTTTTTTAAATCTCTGGCACAGCTGATTATCACAATATTGATAACTAACTGAAATAAAATTGAGCTTCAGATTATTCCCATTTTCTTTTGGCATGCAGCTGAGAAAATACTTAGCCAGTGGTTTCTCTGGGCTTTTATATCTATCTCATGAGTTACAAACAAAATAATTATCTAATAACATCGGTCCTAGTATAACCTTGAAGAGCTCTGTAAACAAGAAGTGCATTATTGGTGCTATCTGAAGTCTCACCTTTTTGCCCCTTCAAGATTAAAAGGTGTATTGGATCGTGAAAAAGAGGAGCTGGCAGAAGCTGAAATTATAAAAGATTCTCCTGATTCTCCCGAACCGCCTAACAAAAAGCCGCTTGTTATGATGGATGAAATGCCTCCAGTGGAAAAAACAAAAGGTAAGTCAAAATTATTACAACAGATTTGAAAAACAGTCAGTCTAGTGTAAAACTGGCCTGCCATAGTCAGTGAGTTTGACATCCCTGGTCTAACAGTTCTGTGGTGCAGGTCCATAGACCAGAGGTTCAGTATCCAAAAAGGTCCTCTCCTTCTTTCAAAAATTCTTAGGGGTCTACAAAACTGTTGTATTAGCTATGGACATACTATGTACAATACAATATTGGGGTGTGATTTTCTGTGAAGTTTCTAGTGATAGCTGCATTGTGCATACCTTGAGCTACTGTTTCCCTGGAAGCAGTCTGCAAAGGGTAAAGAGAGCACTGAGGTAGATAAAACAGAGATTGCCCCCAGTATAACAAATGTTGATGGAAAGCTTGGAGAGCTCCACTGCTGCCCACTGTTCTTGGTGGGGAATAATTTTAGGCTAATTAGTCACCATTCTTGCTGACTGAACAGCTATATTTCAGCAGTAATTGGTGCTGAAATGCCAGTGACCACTTGGCATATTCCTTTTCATTGAGCTGGAGATTCTAGTACCAATCAGGATATCAAGAGGAAGAACTGCCTCCTTTCATTTTCCCCAGTACTATATATTTCATGGCTTCGATTCTGCTTTTTAGAAAAGACTGGATTGATTCAGAGCACTTGTTTGTTTGTTTCAAGGTGCGTGCAAGCATAATGGGGTCTGCTTTTTTTATCCATGTACCACCCTGCTTAAGCACAGACCCTGGCCCATCTTCATATCCCCAGAATTATGGAATCCATTTCGGTCAAATGTATTGAAGCCAAGAAATAAACAGTATAGAACTAACATAATGTGAAGGTAACCTTATACTGTCTAAACCATCCACCTCTGCAGCTGTTAGTTTGTTTAATCCACAATGTAGGTTTTGTGGGCAGGAACTGTCTTCTTTTGGTCTTTAATGTGCTGTGCAGGTACTGATAAATAGTATAATTTGGTCTGTGAACTTGCACTGAATTAGTATTTGAGAATTCATTAATCAGAACACCTTGGTTCTATTTCCAAATCTAATCCTAGGGCCAATGTCCTTGCTGTCTCTGTGGAGCAATAGGATTAATACTGCCAATTCTAGGAAACACCAAGAATTTATTGGTCGTCTGAACTCTGTCAATAACAAAGCAGAGCTGTATCAACATCTTAAAGAGGAAAATGGGTTTGTATTGCTGAATACATGATATATTTTATGAACAGCCAGTGCGCTATATAGAGAAATAAATTAGTCATAGTAATAATCTATTAAAAGGATTTTTTGCCCATCACACTAATTAAAACTTTTTTTACCTTGTAGAAATTTAATAAACTGTTTTTATTAATTTGTCCCTACTTCATCACAATCTTCCCCTTAAGTGGGGTTGTCTTGAGGGTGTTGCTCGCTCACACTCACTCTCAGTTAAAAACATAAGGAATGTATTGCTCATTTACCCTCACTGTACGAGGAAGTTTCCTTGAAACCAGGCTTCCTTTGGTTTAATGGTTTCGAGGACTTTTTATTCAGTAAAGATAGTCTAGTGCAATAGATAAGTACAAAGAAATGTTTATATACAATCAGAGATTTGCCTTTTATTTTTAATCATTTCTATGCATTGTAAGTAAATTCTGACCAATTTTCTTCTCTTGGTTTTATGTTTCAGAATGGAATCCACAGAAAATGGAAAAGCCAGTCGGCAGTAAACGTTTTTTAAGAACTAAGCTTGGCCGCACTTCATAAATATTTTATGATGGATTTGATACTGGTACCGTTTCAATAAGATTGAATAGATCTGTTGCTTTGGTTGGGTTTTACATTTTCTGATTTTATCTTTTCTATTAATTGTCAAACTTGCATGCAAATGAGATCTGTGCTGAAGTATTTTACAATCCTGTTTTAGGATGAAAGGATAGTTCTCCTGCAACATTCACAAGCAAACCCGTGAAATGATGCAATCTGATTTTAGGTCTGTATGTTCAATATTGAAAAGCACAATATTAAAGCATTTTTAAAAAAAAGAAAAAACGCAAAACATTCATTTTGAGCTTTTCTCTGTTGTCTTGATACATTTTAGATGTATATGAAACTTCTCAAGAGGCTAAGAGAAGAGAAATATAAAAATATCTGAATACAGACTCTTGAAGCTCCTTTAAACATGTGCAGTTCCAAATCAGCAGTTGGGCAGTGGGGTGAGAAATGGTTTAAAACCTTCTGTAGACTATAAATCATGGGGGCAAAAGCATGAACTCGTAAACAAAATTAATTACGGATTTCATTAAGGGAACTGAACAGTTTGAAAGCAAAATTTTTCTAGTTGCTGTTTATGCCAGAGTAAACAAAACAAAAATCCTTGCTTTTAAACAGGTGGGAATAAAATTTTGCTAATTGTCTAAAGAACCTTTTTAAATCAATATTGTCCTCTGTGGCACCTCCTGGATTGTGGATCATGGATCATGGAAACTAATTCCCTTTCTGAATCTGAAGAAGAAATTTACTGTGGCTGCCAGCAGCTGTCGAATGCCAAATTAGGTGCTCTCTGAGCCTGGCTTTCGATTCCATGTATAGAGCAACAGAGCTCTTGAAAACTGTACGAACAGATCTTACTGTGTGGTGTATCTTTTTTCCCCATGCCAGAATGTGGGGTTGGTTTCTTTATGAATGACTTTGTGTTGATCAACTGGAGGGAGCACAGAAGAGGCGTGATTCAGAGACAGAAGCGCTCCTGTGATTGGCTACTCTTCAGTTAGCCATCCACAGGGGTGTACAAAGAGAAGCTCTGAGGTGCAAAATAAATCCAAGTTCTCAGAGATCAGGGTCCAAACCAGTTGATTATTCCTTCTGCAGCCATGCAGCAGACTTCAGTTTGTTGGATTACTTTCCTTTTCCTTGATGGCAGGTGGTAGAAACATTTGACTTGTGGCTACAATTCAAGTTGCTGTACCCTGCTTCTTACTGTAGGAAGAAGGGTATTTAGCCCATAAGCTTTTCTTCTAAGGCAGTAGGTCACGTGGCCAAGTCTCATCAACTGAGAAAAACCCAAAGGCCACAGATGATGATAATGGCTGGTTCAGAACATAAATGTCATGTGAGTACTCCTTACATTTGTAATTGCTGACCATTTAGCATCATAGAAATAAAATACCACATATTGCTTCAAGGTGATTACATCACAGGTATAATGTTACGTAATTGCTAAGGAAACACAGTTTTCTTTTCTGTTAAATAATAATTACTTTTAAAGTCACCTGGTGTAATTATTTAATCTAGAGGATCGTGTCATTACTAAGTTAATAAAGAGTACTTACATGATATTTTGTCTGTCATATTTTACATTTACATGGAGATTGCTGTGGTTCTCAAAGCTTATGATACACTGATGAAATTCAGAGACTTGGCAACCATTGCCCAGCACTATCTTACAGCTGGGAAGGAAAAACTTTGACCAAAGACACCGTAGCAAATTTCCTGCTATTAAAAAAGGACTTATGGCTATTGAAAGTCCCCTCAAAGCATTCAGGACTTCTTTTTAAGATCTGATCTGAAAGATTTCTGCAAAGACTCTACTATACAGTCTTTAGTGACCACAAATACTCAACTTTTTCATTTCCACCTCTTTTTAGAAAGACCGCACGTCCTGCAGCGTAGGGTCTCCTAGCACCAGACTGATGATTTCATTCAGTGCTGATGCAGAAAGACAAGTGCCACCTAGCACCTTGCAATCAGACAGGCGTTGATAACAAGCGTCAGGTTCAGATATGGTCTGAAGACAAGCCTCTCAGAATTGAGTTGGCTTGTCCCTGACCACGTCCTGCTGCTCCTGGGGTAGGCAGTGTAGCTGCATGCCCTTTTCCTGCTGGCTGCTGCCACCTCGCTGCTCTCTGTTGTCAGCACATTCACTCTGCGCAAGTCATAGCATCTCTCTGGAGGACGGACACGCAAGCGAGGCAGTTGGCAGTAGCAAGGCAAGTGAGCCTCCACCACACCAACCTGACATGCAGGATACAACTGGAGACAGATTGCACCCACAGAATATGGGGGTTGGAAACTTCAACCAGGCCAGACCCCAAGGATGAGGCAGCAGTGTTAACACGAGTTTGGGGGAAATAAGTCCATGTCTGAAAGAAATTCAACACTCAAGTTTTGTCAGCTGTAGGCTTGATGGATTCAAGTTGAGCTTTAAAGTTAGGCCAGAGCTGTCTGGAGTGCCATCTATTGAATCGGCATCCTTTTTGCAGTACCTAAAATTTTATGGCACTTTCTCAGCTTAAAACTTACTCTGCTTGAGACCCCTTTCTGCTGCGAGCTTCCTCCTGTCTATACTGAAGAAAATTTTAAGTTTGGAAGCTGACTGTAGAAATGTCAACATTCGGCCTTAATTGAAGTTGTTCGTAACAAACATCAAGCAGAAATGCTTATCCTTTTCTATCTGGGTTTTCTCTACCCATCCCATCCTGATGTTCCATAACTATGAGGCTGCACATTCTAAAAATTCACATAAATATTTTAATATTTTATCATAGGAAGAAAAATGTTCCATTAAAAACAAGCTGCATAAACATCCTGAATAAATAGCTACATATGAATCAATAATTTGCTTTTCTAAAATACCTGCCATACCAGATCTCAAATCACTATGAACAAACAGGTTCCAGGTCTCCAAGGTACTTTAAGCGTGTGCCTAATTTTATGGACATGCGCAAGCCTATTGATGTAAATAAGGTATTGATGCACTTTGAAATAAACAAGATAGTGAGACATTAACTTGCTGAATTAGGGCCATAATTTCATTTCATTTTAAGCTTTACAACAATCTTGTGAGGTAAGATTGTTTATATATATTAAATGTTACTGTTCTGCCCTTTTAATGCTTACTCAACCCCACCTTTCCCTTCCAATGCCCTCTTTGAAAGATCATACCTTCTCTCTGGATAACTGAGTATAAGGTGGTCTTTTAAGCCAAGAATTTCAAACATGAGCACCAAATAAATGGATGCATCTTTTTTCCCCTGAAGTTGGGCACTCAGCAGAGATGACCTTCTGAACTTTTAACAGAGATTAAAAGGTTTGGCTACTTTCTGTCCAAACTCGCCACACTTAACACACTATAACCTTTTTAATGGTGGTTCACTAGATAAAAATACAATGTATAATACTCTGTTTGACAGTGTGGTTGATGCTGCACAAGAGGTGCATGAAGACAGACCCCTCATCATGAGCTTTCAATTTACAAAGAGAAATTTTATTTTAGTAGCACCCACATCCAATGTTCCCTCTAATTTTTCATAGGCTGTGTGCGCAAAACATTTCTTTTGCGCAAATTTTTGGAATCAGTGCCCAAATTTATGCACACTCCAGTGAGTGTGGTCAAACTTGTGAGCGCAGCGAAGCAAGTGTGCATGATGCAAATAACATCTAAATTTCATTTTGATACGATGATGGAAATGATTTTATAAATTACAAAACCTTATTTGAAACATGCTACTTGAAACCGTCGTCTTAAAGTAGCATAAAAATATTAGCACTGTTGAATTTTTTGTGCATGCTGTATTTTGTTGTGGGCACAGGTTTCACAACCTGTGCACGCGCACGCATGTGCACAGCTCAGAGGGA
Source organism: Podocnemis expansa (assembly GCA_007922195.1). Lineage (NCBI taxonomy): Eukaryota > Metazoa > Chordata > Testudines > Podocnemididae > Podocnemis > Podocnemis expansa. The sequence goes on from ML682017.1 coordinate 9,978,276, forward strand.
ACAAAGCCCACATCACATTGTGGCCCCATGGAGCCAGCTGGAGTACCAACATGGAAGGACATAGTCTTTGCCCTGAACTTTCAATCGAATTTGGAACAAGATTCAACATCAGGAAAGAGGAAGAAGGATGGTAATGAGATCATGGGGCTGCATTGGCTCACTATGGATTTGATCCTGCTCCATGGAAGTCAGTGGCAAAATTGCCAGTCAGTCTAGTGGTGCACATTTAGGTCCAGGTTGACTGCTCAAAATCACTTGACAGTTTTAAATTAATCAGCTATCTGGGTTATCAGTTGGCATACCTCCATTAACTTCTGCAACAATTCTGTTTTACATCGGCTGGAGACTTGGCACCCAATTGTTTGGCTTCTTGTAGTTGTTTCAGCCATTGTCCTAAGGAAGAAGTTTGTGTATAAATGGAATACTGCAATCCTGAACTAGTGCCATCAGTTCATATAGTGGATCATCCTTAACACCTAAGCCAGGCAATTACTGCCATATTCACAATGATTCACCTGCTGTTAGAGGAAAAGAACATGCTGCATTGACTAGATGTATGCAACTTCAGTGCCTGTCCACGCCAAGCAAATGTGTGGTGCTGTTCTAATAGTCTTCAGTAGAAATGAATGAAACGCTATCATTAGAGCCAGAGGTGCATTTTCCACGATGTATCTGATATGTGCAATCAATAATAAATCACAATATATAAGCTGATGGAGAAAAGGGAACATTTTATAGGTAGTGCCTGTTAAAGGTAGTCTGGAGAATCAATAGATGTTTTCCTTCTCCCATCAAAATGAACGTACAAAACATAACAGCAAATCCTGTGATGTACAGCTGAATGTATCAGTCTCAATAAAAATTGAGTCAGCTTTAAAGCATGTTTTGTTACTTCTGTGTTACTCATGTTTTATAGCTCTATCAGGATTCTTTTTATTAGCTATTTTATTGTGTTCTAAGTGCACGATGATATTACATTTACAAGAGCCTAGAATAGGAAGAGAACAAATAGCTACCCTAAGAGGATTTACTGTGTAGCTGTTGCTTTATTTAAAGGATAGACATTTATTTGTCATAATTCTAATGCAAGCAGGTTTCAAGGCCCTCTTCTGTCAAAGCCTTTACTACTGCTCTGATATGATGCAACATAGTTGCATAGTGCAGTTTGTGGATGTCATTTTCCCACAATGCCTCACACAGGTGTCCAACCTTTTGGCTGAGGGGCCACATTGCAATTCTTTTCTCGTTCAGGAGCTGGTGAGCAAACTTTTTTTTTTTTTAAACATTTCTAGCCCTGCACAGCATGCACAAGTGCTTGCAGTGGCTCCGCAGGCCAGATTCTGGCCTGCAGGTTGGACAAGCCTTTGTGGTCTATATAATGTGGTCCTATGGCATTTCAGACATAAAATGGAAGGAGCTGCTAATTTGAAGGAGAACGTCTACCAGTCTACAGAAGTGCATGTAAATTGATGAATAATTTAAATACCTTGTGTGTCAAAGTATAAAATTATGTGATGTACTTTGTTTTTTGAAAATACTCCTTTAATACAAATTCTATGATCCATGTTGTAGCACTGAAACCCAGATCGTGAACTGGTTTAGTCTACAGTGGAGAGCATATGCCTGAATACTTTTCATTGGCAGGATTTTGCTTTGATTTTTCTATAAAAGCAAAGGAGTGCTCTTAGTTAAGTAGTCTGTGTTGCTTTAGTTCCAAAGGGGCAGCTGTGTTAGTCTCATTCAGATGCTTTGAAGTGGGATTTTCTCCTATGAAAGCTCATGCAATAAATAACTTTTAGTCTTTAAGTGCCACAGGACTCCTTATTTGTATTGCTTCAGTGTATGGAATGGAATGTGTGTGCAGTTATTATTTTGTTTATACAAAATATAGCTTAAATACAGCTGTTAAAAGATTGGGATACTAGCATTTAAATATCCAGAGCCTTCAAGAGTTGCTTCACCTGAGCCTGAGATGATTAATAGGTTAAAAATTTCAAAAGCATGTAGGGCCCATTTTAAAGAATGTTTTAGGCATTCAAAATTGTTTGTCCTATTGATTTTTCAATGAGATCTAGACTCTAGAGAGGTTCCCAAACTTCTTGGCAGCATGTTCCCTTTTCATTTTCCAGAAACTCTCACATGCCCCCCACCATCAATTGTCCAATGCTCCAATACCCGTTTAACAAGAAATTAAGGTGGTTATTGGAAAAATTATCCAAACTTCACACCCTGTTGGATTCCCCCTCCTCCCCCCTCCCCAGTTTGGGAACCTAGATTCTAGAGCCTGGCTTTTCATAAGTATTTTGGCTCAAGTTACGGGAACCTAAATATATTTGAGGATCTGGGCCAACATGGCTTGGGTGCTTTTGAAAATTTACCCGATATCTATTAAATGTATGGATGCAAACTAATGGCTAGAGAAAGGGGGTCTGGTTCTTTTTTTCTTTGGGGGAGTTATTTATGCACTCTGTAAAACAGCTGATATTTCTACTCCTGTTTTTCAGAATGGTCTGAGGCTTGACACTTTAAAATATATTCAGATCCTCAGGTACAAAGTGTAAAAGTGTGAAATATTCATTAATAAACAGGAAGAAATCTTTGGCTAGAACTGGAGAAGTGCTGTTTTGACCTGAAGAGGCCATTTTATATTAAGATACATGGGCAATGCCTATGTCGTGTTAGTACTTGCCTCTTGGTAATTCCTCCGTATCAGTCTGTTGCTACAAAACAAACCACCAACCTTTTGATTTTTGTAACTGTATCAGTTTCTTTTGGCATCTTGCACTAGTTGTTGAGTTCCAGAATTCTGTGCTGTTGCATCACTGTATAGTTTCTAGAATTTAATATTTTTTCAAATTTTAGAACAGAATACAAAGTTAAGATCCTCATTGTTTCATGCCCCCCCCCTTCTGAATAATAGACGAGCATGGCTCTTGAGAGCAGTTCTTAGTATGATCCAGATTTAGCACAACTTCTGTGACTATTGCCTTTGTCTGTCTTGTAAGATCTACATGGTAATGAGGAGGGAGTTGATATTTTGGAGGCTGGAAAGGCGGTAAAGACTGAGGCAGTCTTGAGGCAATAGAAATTATATTAGGTCTGCAGGGCTGCTGCTGGGAAGCGGGTGATGAGGGTGGAACCTCTTGTTTGAGTACAGGCGCTTTGCGGGGTTTCAGCATATCCATTTCCAGATCAACACGGGCTCTTCCATGAAAAGTCATAGGCTGGACTTCAAGAATCTTTTTGTGATATTTACAACAATGGTGGGCAACAATTATCAGAGCCACCATGATGGTTACACACAAACTAATTAGCAAGGCATATAAGGCATTTCTAATCCAGGAACTGATCTCTTCATTATATGTAGGCAAGGTACTGTTTAAAGACAAGGATTCATTAAACGGCTTTGTAGAGGGAAAGCAGATTCCTGCATAGGAAACATTCTCAACTATATCAATTTTGTATTCTGGCAACATTGCCTCAACAAAGTATGGACTGACATTTCCATCAGGTGTTCTTAGTTTATGCAGCACTTCCTGAATTTCATCTCTTGAACACCAGGTCAGTGATGTGTTGGCATTTGTACACAGGGACCTGTTGTACCATGAGATTACAGTGGACCCAGGTCTGAGGGCAATCAGAGTGATGCTCTCAAGACTGCTGGATTTTAAATATTTAGAAAGTTTGTAAAGGAATAAGCCAACTCTTTCTCTTTCTCTCAGGAACGAGTGGTAACTGTTCTTTGTTCTGATGGTATAAGTATGGCATGGAATGATGGTGGGCCTCAAAAGCTCAATGGTGAGAGGTTCCCAAGTAGTCAACCCCCCTGAATCAGTGGCAGATAGTACAAACTCCTGAGGTGAATACTGGAAATCAGTATTGAGTGGATAGCCATACATGGTTTGGTGAGATGCATTAAACCTCAGCCAGCTTTCTGGCCCTGATGGGGAGCCATCTCCCGGGTTTATTTCAAGGATCAACTGAGTCGAGTTGCCATCTTCCCAATCATAAAACGTGTCAGCAGGAACTGAAAAATCAAATTTGTATCCAATAGTTGCAGTTATGAGTCTGATGGAGTTAACAACTTGAGGGGAAGTGTTTGTTTGACCTACAAAGGATGAAGTAATTGGTGGAAAAGTTAGGAGAAATGAACACAGCTTGGCTGGTGATAAATGAAGAACAATAAACTACTGAAACCTTGTAGCCCTGGTATGGCATCAAATCAGTTTAATAGATTTTATGAGGTAACTGTGCCTCTGCAGTCCCGTCCCCCCCCCCTGCTTCCAAGCTTTCTTGAACATCACAAATGATTCCTATAAAATTGGTAATGTCTACCACAAGCAAAAAAATGCTTGTAGTTAGGCTGAAAATAGCTTGAAGTCCCTTCAGTCACTTCTCTCTGACCTGGTTCATCAGGCAACTAGAGTGTTGTATCTGGGCTTGTATCATAGCTGTAACAACTGCTCTCCTTTTAACTGTGAGGGTAATTTAATCTCATAGCAAGGTATGATTCATCCTGAAATATCTCCTCAGGTGACAAATGGCTCAAATTCATTAAAGTCCTATTAATTTCTGAAAGATCCGAGAGCCATGGAGGGCCTTCATTTTACTTTAAATTGGGTATTCTGAAACAGGTGAACCGAAATCTAAATCCCAGATTTAAATTACTTTTTCACTGCTTTGATAAGTATCCTCTAATTGCAGTTTGTTTGGTATCAAGTTTAGCCTCTTCTTTTTGGTCTACATTCCTTGTGGGGTTTTTTGTTTTTGTTTTTCACCATAGTGACAGTAGTTAGTCAGGCAATTTAAATAGGCAGAAAGCCATTTCATTATTCTATCTACATTAAACTAAGTAGCTATACATGTTTTTAGGCTGCCTGACAGCCATCTTGACTGAGCCTTTTGACTCAACTTTTGGGATGTAGGTCCTTGATTAATCTCTTAGGCTATGTCCACACATACATCATTATTTTGAAATAAGTTATTTTGAAATCAAGTCCTTATTTCAAAATAAGTTAATTTGAATTAAGGGAAAGCCTGCTATTGAAATGGCTGTTATTTCAAAATGGTTATTTTGAAATAACGCCATTTGGACATGTTGTTTTGAAATAACATGTCCAAACGGCATTATTTTGAAATAACCATTTTGAAATAACAGCCATTTCAAAATGAATGGGGTTTAAGCTGTTTCGAAATGATGGTTCTTGTTTCGAAATCACAGAGCCTGTCATTTTTAAATAAGAAAACGTCGTGTGGACCTAATCTTTGTTATTTCAAAATAACCAGTGTTATTTCAAAATAAAAGAGATGTGTGGACGTACCCTTAGTCGTCAGCATATGGACCTATCAACAGCTAGAGGCTTTGACTGACTTAGTCCTCAAGGAAACCCAGGATTTACTTGATGCTATAACTTTGGTCTGTAAAAACACTGAAATTTTGTTGGTATTATGCTTGTCAGAATTTTACTTGGTATGTTGTCATGTATTTGCATGTAGTTTTAAATCCACATCAGCTATAAAACATAGCTACACTTAAGATGTTTACAATACAGTAATTTGTACATCTGTATACATGCACTCATATTACTCTTACCTTCTAGTTCATATTTGCATTTGGTTAATACAACAAAAAGCATTTTTGTAGAAAAACTTTCTCAGAGCACTGCCACAATACATTTTCTAGTGAAATCTTTAGAAGATATCATCTCCAATAAGCAAGCCCCATTTTTGCAACCATTTTATTCCCCTGGTTTCCAGTGCAATTTTGCCTGGCCTTTAAGGCACTGCCTCTATTAGCCAGCCAATTTTCATTGTTCTCACATGTGACTGTTGAGATAAGTTGCATTTAAACGCAACTATGTGACTAAATATTGCATGCAAGTAGACTCTATTCTTATAGGGTATGTAGGGCATGTTTTAGGTGGGATACTCCTGGCTTTTTGCCTTTATCAGTGTCAGGTTAAGAATGAAAAATATCAGTGATTTAAGAGCAGAAAGGCCAAGAGGTGCTTCCTAGAGATGAGGACAAACAGGAGACAAGACGAGGTTGCGGAAAGCAGTGCAGCCCTCCTAGAAGGCAATAGGGGTTTCTCTTGACTTTTGTTTGTACGTACAAGGAGGTCACTTCTCTGGGGCAGGAGCTCTCTGTTGTGCGTGCACGTGTGCATGTACATATATAGGGTTGAGCACAAAAGAGCCCTGATTTCACTTGGAATCTCTCCACACTATTGAGAAATTTTACATTCCATGATGGAGCATGAAGAAATAGGAAAGATACTTCGGAGTCCTGGAAAGCACAGGGACCCAGAGAGATCTTGTCAGACTAGGGGGAAAAAAATGTTCCATCTTCTGAATATTGGTGACATTAGACGGGCAGAACCACTCTGCATTGGAGAAAGACTGACGTTTATACTTGTACTTTTCACAGGAATTGTGGATATTACCTGTAGTTTTATCCTGAGGCACTTGTGACACAGAAAACAGAGGATGAACCCATGATTGATGTGTGGGGAATGACAAGCTGCTTGTATCTTGGTACAGCAATGAAGATGACATCTGTACTAGACCTGTGAAAATGAAATAATTAATACTTATTACAGTATTATGATATTAGATGTTCTGGCTTTTAAAAAGTTTGTTTTTACATGTTTCAGTATTAGTAACAGATTTTTTTTTTTTTTTGTCATCACACACTTAGATATTTTTAAGTGGAAAGAAGCAGGGCATGTGAGAGAGAAGCCACAGAAAAATGGAATGTGAATTAATGTTGACAAGTGACTTCTGCCACAGATTCACTGTGGGGTCTAAGTCAAATTACTTAACCTCTCCATCTTGGTTGCTCACCCTTTATTAATATTTTTGCAAAGTGTATTGAAAGCGTGAAGCATATACATATAAGGCATTACTTTATTTTATTATTCAGTAAGTTGATACTAATGATCATTCTGGTTTCGGTTGAAAGTATAGCCTAGAGTTCAAAGGAAAGATGGGGTGAAGGGATACTTATCTGACTGTGAAGTACATACCCTCCCCAGCATCCTGCAGGTGCTGCTGACTGAGCCATGCATGAAGGATGACTGCTTATCATTTGATCAGAAGGCTACTTCTGAAAAGGATCGAATGGCATGTCCTTTTGAACATACTGGTAGGAAAATCTCCCTACAATGCTGTTGCCCCGTCTACAGTCTTTGAAAACGACAGAACACTGATGGCCTGAATAATTTGAGCTGCCAGTTTTCATTATGAGTGCATCAAAGTAGTGTTAGCTTTACAGAAACACTTGGTGAAAGGTAGTTACTGAGTGGTACACTGAAAAATGGCCAGATTGACATTAGGCATTCAAGTCTTCCCAAAATGTAGAAATATTTTGACAAACCAAGTGCTCTACTTAATTTTTCCCATATTTAAGATCTGCCCTAATCACACACAGGTTTTTACAGGCAATCTCTTATCCAGAGAGGAAGGTGCGTGAGCAGTGGTAGTGCAAGCTTCTTTAAATAGCCTCACAAAGGCACCAACTCTAGACTCAAGGTTAGAGTTGAGTCTCTGAATCCATTCAACTACTATCCCCTCTCCTAAGGTTGCTCATCTTAAATGTTTTGGTGATGAGATGTGGACTCATCTCCACTACAATGAGGACAAAATCCACCAACTCAGATCACATGAGTCAGCCATTCAGTAAATATCATGAATGACAAGCCACAAACCTTAAACATACCTTGCACTGTGTTGTACAGATGAGAAGTGGCGTTAAATATAGTCCTCACAGATATTTCTGCAGTGTGGGATGAAGGGGTTGATATTTTAGTCCACTCCAGAGCAAGCTCTGTGATGTTTGGCAAAATCTTTCTGGTTCCAAGATACCCATCTGAACTTAAATGCTTTGTGCCACTGTGTAAAGTACTTGGGAAATGATTTGGTGTTCTGAGCTTCCTGCTGTCATAAAAATTAAATATCTTTGTTGATCTGGACAGCTCAGAGCTGACAATGCCAGGAAAATCTATGGGCAGTGTAAGCAATGGAGCGTTATCAGGATAAGGCAGAGCTGTCACACTTGTTTCATGAGAAGCACCAGCTTCATTAGGGAAAGTGCTACTTAAAGAAGAACCCAGGGTTGAGGTAACATGGTTTGATTTTGATTCTCTATCCCAAGTCAATGTATCCAAGTGGATTATAGAAGGAACTATGGTTTCTTCAATAAAAGGAAATCTATAGGTCCATGGGATAGTCATAAAAGACTTAGATGTGTATTTATAGCCATTGAAGAGTTCTTGACTCCAAAGGCTAGCACCTGACAGACAGAGAAACATATCATCAGTGGGAGGTGTAAAATCAAATAATGTCACTTGCACTGAATTTGATGTGGATGTTGAAGTCAGCTTTTTTGGTGAGATGGTTGCACTAGGTGGTATCCTAAACTGAGGAAAGTTGACATACCCTGATATTATGTCTTCCTGACTGCTATAAGCTGTCATCATTAATATTTCTTCTGGAAAATGTGTTTGAGGTGCTGTCGTAACAAGAGACACTTCTGTTGAGACTGGAGGCCATTCATAATATGGTTCTGACACTGGAGTGTAAATTGGCCTCGAAAACTGGCCTTTACCAATTGGCTCAGCAATGTCAAAAGAGAGGACTGATAGAAAATGGTACCATGACAGCTCTGATTCGCTAGACTGTAAGAATGCATCCAGCTGTACTATGTGAGATTGTGGTTGCTCTAATAACAGTCGCATACTAGAAACAGTGCTCTGCAGTCCCTTAAATTCTGTTGAAAGAGTTGTTTCTGTAATTATCAAAGAAGGTGAAAGCTCAGGAAGAGCAAAATCAGAGAGATCTTGAAAAATAGTCAATACTGGTCTTCTGCTTGGAAAGATCTGTGATGGATCAATTTCTAAGGCTCCAAAACTCCCTGGGCTTGTTACGAAATGTGGAATGATGTTAGTATAACCAGTGACAGCTGTGCTTGCTTTGTGGAAAGATAACCAACTCTGAATAGGTGATACCACAGTCTCTGTGGGTAGGTAAGGAATTGAGTTTGGTGGGACAGTAGTGACGTTTCCGGTTGGTTTCACCATAGTTCTAGTTATGTTCAGTGTAGGTGTTGGTGTAACCATTAATTGTCGGTGCTGTCTTCCTGAATGTTTTCTTTCAAATCCTTCTTTTTTAATTATTCTCCAGCCTGCAATATCATATCCTAAGAGCTGTGAAAGATGGTGCGAATCAAGATTATGTCTTAGAACCTGAATCAATTCATAGAGCATTCCAAAAATTCCACATCCAACAGGCCAATTGAGTCCTATATAATGGCTTTCCAAGAAGCTGACATGTCTAATATCTTCAGCCAATACAGTCAGGTTCCCCCTGCTTCTGTGTACTAAAGCCTGGTATGGATTTAAGCTCAAGGAGGTGGGATCCACATGGAGATATTCTGCCATGGTGCATACCAGATAGAGGCGTTCTTGAACATCCAGTGATTCAGCTGCAGCGCGAATGATGATCTCAGCAGAGGTAACAGAACCATTCCTCGTACATCTCTTAGAACTGGTACTGAAAGTCCAAAAATGTAGACAGTAAAACTCCTTTTTATGTTAAAATTCCTGTTAGCCTAAATTCAATGTCCTCTGATACACATCAGTTACTTGGGAACACTTACTTTGATAAATTTCAGGTCCCCACTTCATTGAGACAGTATTTGACTGTAATTACAGCTGTTTATATTTAGCTTGATAATCCCCTCTCTTAATCTTCCAATATATATAGTTGATAAATAGTTTGTCTTTTAATGGATCAAAACAGGTCCTGGCTCATTTATGACATACAGCACTGTGGTAGTCATTGAATTACTGTCTTTTCCTTTTTATCAAATAGATGATAAATAAATAGCAAATATATCTTCTCTAGGTTGGGAAATGAACATCTGAAAAGTATGCGCCCCCGCCCCTTTTTCTCCTTTCCCAGCTCTCTTAATTTTTGAGCCCCTCCTCAGCTCATGCTTTCCTCTTAGATCCCATCTTCCTTGACGACTACAGCTTCAATCTAACATCCACTGAAGTCAGTGGGAAGACTTAATTCTGGCCCTGTGTCTGCATCTTTCCATTCCACCCACATTCCCTCACCCTTTTCCTCAGCTTCACTTTTCCTTAATAAACAAATTTTGCATTGGGTACATGCATCCACATTTTTTTTTTTTGGTGCTTTTGGACGTACGCATGTGTAAGTTGCAGACATTAAGGATTACTCACATATAGCGCTTGGGCATGTCATTCAAGCCAGGTGTCTTGTTTGGGATCAGAGTACTGTCCTGAACATGAAGGGTGAAATTTAGATCTGCTCTTGATGTTTTCTGAATGCACACATCTCCATAGGCAGCTACGTTCAGATGGTATTCTCCACTCTCCTCATTCACGGGCAGTCCTTGCAGTGTACTTGTGTTAGGATTGTACTCCAACCATTTTGGCAAATCTGCACCACTAGCTAACATAATCTGTTCCATAAAACAGAAGATTTGATGAGTTCTAGGAGGACATGGGCATCAGAAAAATACACATCAAAAGCTTTGTGCAGAAAAGACCAAGCTAGTCAGTAGAACCAGCTACAGATGTTAAAATTACTGGTAACTTCCAGCTGTTTTTACTTAATATCAATAGTTGTTTTTGTCTTTTTTTTTTTTTTCCCTGCAACTTCTTAAAGCACAGTTAACATTACTTGTTATTCAGTATAAGGTAAACATGCAAGGAAACTGGCCAGAGCAGGTGTGCCAGCCCCTTCTCCTTGACCGTCAGCCAGCGTCAGTGGCTCCCTCCTCAGAAATAAAAGTGGTGGCTGCCTGAAAATTTGGTGGCAGCCATGACTGGAGGTTGGGGTGCAGGGAGGGGAGCACTTCCCTGGCATACCACTGAAATGAGTCACTCATGGAAAGAAGCTGCTTGCAGTGGCTCCTCTTGGCAGCATGCCTGGGAACAGGGGTCCACAGGGATGCCATGGAAAGAAGCTACCCAGAGTGCCTCTTTGGTGGCTGCACACCATGGAGAGAAGCCATTTTAGGCATCTTCTTTCCGCACCATGCCTGGAACATGGGCATGGTGGGGACCCTCTGTGCCCTAGCTGCACCTGAAAGAAGCTGCCCAGAGTGGCCTTCAGTGGCAGGAGCCACAATTTCTGTGGTATTGCAGAGGGTCCCATGTGCTGTTCCAAATGGGCTCTCGTGCCACTGTTGGCACACGTGCCAGGGGTTGCCTACTCCTGGGCTAGAGGTTCTGACTTGCTGGTTGTTGGGAAGCCCTCATCCTCTCAGTACACTAAAAAGGGTGACCAAATTTCTATAAACCTGTCTACTTTTTGCTGCATCTCTTGCATACCTTCTTGGTGTAAAAGCTTTTGCATTACAAGGTCAGTCCATGTACTATATCACAGTTCCAGTGGAAGAGAACTCACATTATTTTCTTTTTTTAATTGGAACGTTAAGTAAACTGGTCAGGGGCTTTCTGGAAAGCTGGCATTTTATTTATTTATTTACTACCTGTAACCTGTCAAAAATGATGGGGGAAAATCAAAGGGGAATTTATGAAATATTTATTTTAATTGATTGATTAATAGCTCCTTAATTATAACATTTTTTTGCAAAAGTTCTATGGTCAGCTAAAACTTTTCCTTGGTAGCTCATGCCCTTCATGTAAACCTTGAGATTTTCATGGTTTATTCCCCGAGTGAGCATGAAATATTGAAAACAGCTGAAAGACTAGCTGAGAGCTTTATAATGTTGACAAGTTCCAAAGGGGCAGCCACGTTACCAGAGTGAACCACACCTAGGTTCACTGGCTTTTACTGTCCAATTTTTAAATCCTCAGCCATTTTGCCTTTACGAATTACAATTAGGTAGGCAGGTACAATAAGGTATGTATCTGTGTCATGCCAAGATTCCTGCGCCATTGTGATGTCAGAGGTATCTCAACCAATTGCTCCGATTGGTTGGGTCACCTCTGACATCACAATGGCCTGTCATATGGTACACTTCACATCACACACGCATGTACGTAGCAAATTAGTAACAGATTGAGACTGTAGTCAGCAGCCATGTCTGATATTAGACTGATTCATGTGTAATATACAGTTTTGGTGTTTCTTTAATATACAAGTTATGTTGAAAATCAAATTACTGGTGGTTAGGCCTTAAAATATTTGCATGAAAAATCTCTCTCCATACAAGTGCTCAGGAGCTGTATTGTAATTAACTAAAAATTATTGCAAAAGTCTTGATTAAATAGCCACCCTAATATACACAGAAGTGTATTTAACTCAGTATTACCTTGTATTGGGTTACCTTGCCCAGAAAGGCAAATGGTGGTACTGGGTAGTAGAATATTTTCCCCATAAAAGCTATCGTGTCTGGTATACCTTGAAGGACCTGTATTTCTTCACATGTGGTGTTTGTTTCCTTGGCAACCCCAGCAGGCATGATTCTGATGAGTGATACCAGTGCAAGAAGCAAAGCTAGTGCTGGTAAAACTCGCTTCTCCAGGTGCAGATGAGATCCAGAGCCAAGAAACAGGCCATCAGTATCAGGGTGTATCCATAAGGCATCCATTCTCACATAGCATGTGTGCCTCTGAGGTAGCCAGATGCTATTTATTTGCATTTCAGAGCTGTAGGAATCAAAAACAAAAACAAAAACAAAACAAACAAACAAACAAAAAACAAACCCCAAAAACAATCAATCAAAAAACATTTACAATCAATCGACTGCTGCTTATGGGGAATCAGGGAGACTTCAAACTTCCTAAAACTTCAAATGTGTTAATTAGAACCCATATGTTTAATTCTAGATGAGCAAAAACTACAATGATTGGTTTACAGACTCGGAGCTACCTTTCCAAAGCTGCTATACTCACGGTTACTGCTCAGATCAGCTCAAACATCTTTGCTGAAAAATGCTGTAGAGCACATACAGTTCCTTCTGCTTTTTAACACGGTTTCCTTTAGACACAGTGATGCTCCCATTTTTGCCTGTCACAATAAAAGACCACCTAGCAGGTTTCTAGGAGATGAAATGCTAGACTAGGGCCTCATGAGGGAGGTGTTCAACATATGGCTTAAGCAAGTGCCTGGGAAACTGCAGTAACCTGACCAAGGGTGAGGCATTATATTACTTCTCATAAACAAACTAGGGAAATACAACCTAGAGGTAGTTACAAGGCAGGTGCACAGCTGGTTGGAAAACTGTTCCCTAAGGGTGGTTACCAGTGGTTCACAGTCAAGCTGGAAGGGCATATTGAGTGGGGTCCCACAAACATCAGTTCTGCATCTGCTCAATATCTTCATCAGTGCTTTAGATAATAGCACAGACAGTATACTTCCAGTCTTTGTGGCTAATACCAAGTTGGAAGTGGTTGCAAGTGCTTTGGAGGATTGGATCACCATTCAAAATGATCTAGACAAATGCAAGAAATGGTTTGAAGTAAAATTCAATAGGGAACAATGCAAAATGCTCCACTTAGGAAGGAAAAATTAGTTGCACACAAACGTAATGTGGTAATGACTGCAAAAAGGGATTTGGGGTCATAGTGGACTGCAAGCTAAATATGAGCCAACGAAGTACACTACTGCAAAAAAAGAAAAAAATAATGCATCTCAGAATGATATCCACAGGAGCATTGTAAGCAAGACTTGAGAAGTAATTCTCTCTACTCTGTACTGCTTAGGCCTCAGCTGGAGTATTGTGTTCAGTTCTGGGTGCCACTGTTCAGGAAAGATGTGGACAAATTGGAGAAAGTCCAAAGAGGAGCAACAAAAATGATTAAAAGTCTAGAAAACATGACTTATGAAGAAAGATCATAAAAGGTGAGTTTGTTGAGTCTGGAGAAGAGAAGACAGAGGAGGATACAAGTTTTAAGTATATGAAAGGTTGTTATAAGTAGAAGGGACAAAAATTGTTCTCTCTAACTGCTGATGATAGGACAAAAAGCAATGGGCTTAAACTGCAGCAAGGGAGGTTTAGGTAGAACATTAGGAAAAACTTCCTAACTGTCAGGATAATTAAGTAATGGCATAAATTGCCTGTGGAGGCTGTGGAATCTCTGGCACTGGAGATTTTTAAGAGCAGGTTAGATAAACACCTGCCAGGGATGGCCTAATGCTTGACCCTGCCATAAGTTCAGGGGACTGGGCTAGATGACCTCTTGAGTGTTTAGTAACCAACGACATACAAGCTGGTCATCCGAGCCCTCTCAAAGTATGGGGATTTTGTGAGCTATCTTATTGTCATGAGATTTTTACCATCTTTGGCTGAATCCAAAACAAATCCTGAAAATGAACAAGGAATCCTATGGCGCTTTTAAAGACTAACAAGCATCTGACAAAATGGGATTTCTCCCATGAAAGCTCATGCAATAAATAAATGTTGTAGTCTTTAAAAGTCCTACAAGCCTCCTTGTTTGTTTTACTGAACACGAGTAACATGGCTACCCCTCCAGAACTTGTCAAATCCTGAAAAGACATAAAATCACAGAGCAGAATTCCGCTCCAGGGATTCAAACAAACCCCACAATCATTCCTAAAATTGAGAGGGGGGCAGGGAAGTTCAAACTGGTGGTTCCTCTGTTTGGCCCATTTTTAACTTCCGTCTAATACGTGACCTGAAAGTGCTGAGTGGAGCAACTGAGGCTTATCCTCAATTTGGATATATATTTACCCATGCCACTTGCTACATCTATGCTCTGAAGACACACATGCCAGTAATTGTCTGAAGGTGATAAGGAAGCGTAAAATATAGTCAAATCTCCAAGAGGCTGCCTGCAGTTCCTGCTGCAGTACATTGATGGAGATCAGATTTCACTTTACAGGTAAATTATAACAGTGGTGCATAGGCCTGAATTAGGTCAGTGCCATTTTATAAAGCAAGAGACAATGTATATTTTTAGTGCTTTGTACAAAAGGAAGAAAACATTAATGTTCACACTGTCTCTGTCTAAGGTTAGAAGCAGCAAAATGTCTCAAGTAAAACTGGCTTAAGCAGAAGCAAGTATAGCTGGCTCATACCAGAACTCTCATGGAATAACTCTATTCTCACAAGATGTCCTGTCCAGTTTTGCAGACTCAGCTGGTTCAGGTATTTTAGGTAAGGATGGATCAGTGTAATCTGAAGCTCTGGATACTTATCTGAACCAAACAAAGAGTTCGTCCATAAATACTTGCAATGAAACAAAATATAAAATTTATTTTTTTAAAAACAGACAAACCCATTGCTCCATTTCTAGATATGCATATGAGCTATTTCCATGGCTATGTCCGCACATACATTGTTATTTCAAAATAAGTTATTTCAACGTAAATTAATTCGAATTAAGGGAAAAGCTCAAAGCGAAATATCATGTCCAAACACAGGACTTGCTATTTCGCTTTAGGAGAAGGGCACGATGGGAGGTGTGGCAACATGGCCCCCTCCCTTGGCCATGCCCCCACCCAATATAGGCTAAATAACCACTTCGAAAAAACAGCCATTTTGATTTAAAGAAAGTTTAAGCTATCTCGAAATGACGGCTCTTATTTTGAAATGACGGAGCCTGTCATTTCGAAATAAGAACACATGTGGACCTAATCTCTTTTATTTTGAAATAACCAGTGTTATTTTGAAATAAAAGAGATGTGGGGACATATCCCATAAGTGTCAGCTTTACGTTATATGTGTGATTCTGCAATAGAGAAGATTCATCCTGATGAAAAACTGTTAAATACACTCTGTTACACCACAATTTTCCCAAGGGATTACATTAAATCAAAAAAGACAGTGGAAAATTAGACCCATACAATAGAAATCATGATTAAATCCCTCACTTGTCTGGCTGTATTCACCTGTTGAGCAATTGTTTTATGCTTAAAATGTGAACTCTTTGAAGGCAGGGACTGCCTTTGTTGTACGCTTGTGCTATAGTTAGCACTATGGACCTGGAGCCTCCAGGTGCTAATACAATATAATTCATAATTTTATCATAAGTTTCATTTTATTTGGCATCTTTTTGAATGCCCCAGTGGCTGGAATCAAAAGCCTGCTTGAAAATCTTTAGCTTTCATTTCAAAGTAAGTTTCTTGTCCTCATGATACAGAGAAAAGCTTGAAGCAAGTATACTCCAAATATTCACAAAGCAGAAGGTGAACAAAAATATTTGGATTTAAAAAAAAAAATAATATTGCTGATTGGGCTGTGAAGCTGACTCATGAATTTTAAATGCTTAGGCTTAACAAAACCAATAAACTGTAGGATCTTCTGTGGTTAATAATTAGGGTGGCTGTTTCAAATTTTTTTGCATTGATTGGACATCTAGGAAGTAATACTGCACTGGATGAATAGCACAGCAAAGCCTTTCTCACCTGTTACTTGGACTTTCAGCATGTTCCAAGGGAGATCTCTGTGCTTGAATTGCTTGATAACACATATAAAGATACCTCCAGATTGGTGTTCTCAGTGCAAGAACTTTCTAGGCATGCTATTGCCTTTGCAGAATATCAGAGCCAGTTTTGGTTGTCCCAGGTGATGAACATAATTATGCAAGACAGAAACATTGCCATGGAGGAAAGACGTAGGTTGGGCACAGAAGGAGAATTTTATTTGGGTCTGTGTACTGAAGGTTTGATTTTGCTTCTAAATTGAATGGAGTTCTCAACAGACTAGCCAGAACTAGCCCTAATCATGACAACACATGGTATAATGCAAGTACAGGAACCTTCAGGGCACAAGGCGTATCAGTCTTCCAGTTATTTTTGCTCTACCTAAGTCTCATTCAAAAGCGTTTATTTTAGCAATTCCTACTGTGCCTGTATGATTTAGATTAACAAAAGATATAACAGAGGGAAAATGAAAACTATCACTTAAAGGTTTGCTTTTTCTTTTGTGTCAGACTCAAGTCTAATCTCATTCAAAGGTGGTTTTCCACTCACCAGATATGGTTAAAGACAGTTGATGGGAGTTGGTTGATGGACAAGTGGTATTGCTTTATTGTGCACGCATGTGTGCCTGTGTGTAAAGTGTTCAAAAGAAAACAGATGGATTTTCATTTTGCTCAACACTTTCATTTTTAAAGGAAAAATATGAAAGGAAAGGATTTTTTCAATGCAATGTTTGTTTTTTATGTATTTCCTAGTTTGTTTTGAATTTGAGATTAAAAGAAACTCCCTCTTACCCTTCTTTTGCCTTTGATTTTCCCTGCTTTTTTTACAGCAAGAAACAGGAGTGGATGAGGTAAAAATGAAATGGGGGGACATTAAAAAACAAAACAAACAAAAAAGCCTCCCCCCACTATTTTCCAGGGGAAAGAAGAAAAGGGGTGTAGAGAATGTGATATTTCCCCTCCCTCTGCCTTCACATGTTCTCTGAGGACTTTACATGAGAAAGTTAAGCTAAGAAGATATGAGTAAAAATATAAACTAGATATGAATTTAAACTGATATTAACACACCCCCATCATATGGAAACTTATTGTGATACAAGAGTCTTTTATTTTAATTTTACTTATGGTGCTTTGTAAGTTTAATCTAGGTTGATAAAACACACCTGTTCTGAACTAAAAGCATCCACATGAGGACCTATGTTATTTATCACTACCTCCTTTTACCTATGCTGATATAATTATATTGATATAACTGGTAAATCTGTCCCATTTTTATCTTTCTTCTCATGCTGTTCATTCCCCGTCTTGCTAGTGTGGTGAATAAGCAGGGGAGGATTTAAGGAACAGAGAGAAACTGGCAATTTTTCAAATATTTTGAAATGTTTTTTCCCTCCAAAATGTCAAACTTTAAAACTTTTTATACATTTTTTAAATGAAAATTTAAATTTTGTAATACAAAATTTCATATTTGCTTTGACCCCATTTTTGATGGAATAAACCTTGATAAAATTTCAACCAGTCTAGAAATTTGGGAGTTAAGCAATGTGGCATCTTTTTGGTTACAATCTTCATTCATTAAATGGCTTAGTGTGACAGATAGGGAAGAAATGGACAGTGCAGAGAAGCATCTTACTATATTGCTACAAACTTTTGAATTTGGCACTAAGTGTCATAGGGAGTGTGGGTCTGTAGACAAGTGGTTAAAGAAGACTCTGACCCAGGATCTGCATTCTGTTCCTCACACTCATTAATTCAACTATGTGACTTTGTAACCCATTTAGTCTGCCTCGGTCTCAATGGATTATATCACTAGCCTTTCCAACCCCCCCCCCCAAATTATGTTTATTTTTAAAAATTGTTCTGAACAGTCCTTCCTGGCCCACATGGCTGCTAACAAGCTCTTAGGAACATAACACCCTTTTTCTTTGTTTGCCACCTTGTAAAGTGCAGAAGGCTGAAGTACACAGAGGTTTATATAAACACTGCTACAGAATGGGAACCTCTATGCCAAGTTTCGGCCTTATGTGATTTTTTTTTTTTTTTAAATGGATGGGTTGTGTATAAAACTGACAGTGTTTACAACGGACATGCTAACAGAACTTTATTTAGCATGCCTGCTGTGACTGAATTCCGCTTTATATTCATTTGCTGTTCCTGGCTTCCCACTACAGATTTTCAAACAAGTTCTTGTAATATCCTAGCTAGGTTTCAGGCTCAGTTGGTGTGCCAATTTTAGCCCCAGCGTTACAGGCTGTGACTCTATTGGATGGTGCTGCACTCACAGGTGCCAGGTTTGAATTTAGCTCAAAACATTTAGGAGGCTTCCTCCTGTACCCCTCAAATTCAAAGCTGTAGTATTTTAGCCCTGAAGTATAGAGGTTGTTATTGGCTGTGCTATAGTTCCATTTTCATTTGCCAATTCCTATCTCTCCTGGTGAGAGGAAATGAAATCACATTTCCCATGCATTGTTATTTGTAGACCTTTCTGATGAATGGTGTTACTTCTTGATGTAGGTCGATTTCTGAAAACCATGAGAGAAATAAATATTAAACAACAAAGTTTTCAAAAAAAACCCCGACATGTTTGTGTAGCTGAATGCAACTCAGTAGCTGATAAACTGCTATAAAGGTGACCTGAAAAGAGGGGTGGGGAAATTAGACTTGTGCCCCCTCCTTTTTTTGTTGCTGCTTCTTCAAGATATGTATTGAAGTCCTGAAAGAGGTTTTTTTTTTTTAAATATCCCCTGCTTTTCTTACAGTAGAAATTCAGGTCTTTCTGCATTGGAGAAGTTTAGTTAAACTGTAAGATTCCAAAAGTTGTGAGAGGGAATATTCAGAAACAGGGACGGGGAAGGGATTTTCAGCTGGACTCTTTAAGGAGCTTTATTTTGGTATGTTTTGAGTAATACATTTATCCAATGACTAATTTAACACTTTGGATGTAGGAAGTCTTTGTTAAAGGTCAGTTCAGTTAGGTGCACATGTTCACAATAAAAATCCTTGCTTTTTCTCATAGATCCTATAGCACAACCAGGAACAGATAAATTTTACATGCTTGATATGCATGATATTGTACTATAAGACATGAGAAGTAATTCTTCCTCTCTACTTGGCCCTGATTAGGCCTCAACAGGAGAACTGTGTCCAGTTCTGAGTGCCTCATTTCAGGAAAGATGTGGGCAAACTGGAGAAAGTCCAGAGAAGAGCAACACGAATTATTAGAGGTCTGGAACGCTTGATTTATGAGGGAAGATTGAAAGAAAGGTTTGTTTAGCCTGGAAAAGTGGAGACTGACAGGAGATATAACAGTTTTCCAAGTACCTAACAGGTTGTTATGAGCAGGAGAGAGAAAAATTGTTCTCCTTAACTGCTGATGATAGGATGAGAAGCAATGGGCTTAAATTACTTGAAGGAAGATTCAGGTTGGACATTAGGAAAAAAATTCCTAACTGTCAGGGTGATAAACCACTGGAATAAGTTGCCTAGGGATGTTGTGGAATCTCTATCATTGGAAGTTTTTAAGGGCAGGTTAGAAAAACACCTGTCAAGAATGGTTTAAGAGGGTACTTGGTCCTGCCATGAGTGCAGGGGACTGGAGTCATTGACCTCTTATGGTCCCTTCCAGATTCTATGATATAGTAATTCTGTGACAACAACAACAGAAATCAGACTGTCTTTATCATGAGGAGGAGGGGGGAAGAGTACTAGCTCAATTAAAAACAAATATGGTTGTCTTAAAAACAAAAATATTGTGAGCTGTTTGAGTTGGGGCAGACTTTTTGCTGAGCATTTTCATGACGACTGTTGACACTTATTTTCAACTTAAGTGCAATGAATAGAATAGAATCATAGGGTTGGCAGGGACCTCATGAGATCATCTAGTCCAGCCCCCTGACATTTGAACCCAGGACCATCTGCATGTAAGGCAGCTGTGCAAGCCACTACAGTATTTTGGGGCTTGGTACTCTAATTCAGCAGTTTTCAAACTTAGGGTTGGGGCCCAGTACTGAGGCGCAGACCCACAGGTGCTGGGTCATGATGCCCCCTGCTGCTGCCACCAAAGGATTCGAATGCATTGCTCAAAGATGTAACTGTTGCATTGCAGGCATAAATGATCTTTTTCAACTGGGTCCCGAGAAAAAGAAGTTTGAAAACCAGTGCTCTAAACATTGGTGGGATTTAGTTTCTGCCTCTAATAATGCCTTGCTCCTATCTAATTTAGCAACCTACCTGCTCCTTGATGATTTTCATCATTTTCTCCTCCCAGTGTTTGTCCTGGTCTCTTCTCAGTTGTGTGGAGCAACAAGGATTCTTCCGGTAAGTCATAGTCAGAGAAGAGTGATCCTTTGGTGAGTTAACACGATGGCCTTAGACAGTGGTTAAAGTATAATTTGATGGGCCCTGGAACCCTAATAATCTCTGAGCCCCCTTCCCGTATAGTCCAGGCCTCCTTCATGCATGTGTGGGCCCCAGCACAGGTAGGCATTTTTGAGCCCCACCAGCTCTTTCTTCACAAATGAAGCACAGCCTAAAATCCACAACATCACACCAACCTTGTCCACTAGTGCCCACATCAGCCCTCTCTTTCCTCATGTCCTCCTCAGCCCCTCAGCCCCACTCCCTAAGCTCCCTGCCCCCAAGTCCACACTCCAGCCCTACCCCCCACCCCCAGCTCTCCCATCTTCACTCCATACCCTTCAGCCTCCCCAACCCCATCGACACCTCCCCAGCTCCCTCCATCCCTAGCCCCCACTCCAGCCCCCCAATCTTCTCCATCCTATCCCAGCCCCTACCCAGTCTCCTTGTCCCCAAGAACTCCTGTGGCACTTTTAAAGACTAACAAATGTATCATCTAAATAGCGTAGTGGCTAGCACCTCTGCTTAACATGCAGAAGGTCAGCCCTATGATTTGATTGATTGATTGATTGATTTATTGCATGAGCTCTTGTGAGAGAAAAATCCCACTTTGTCAGATGCTTTGAAGATGGGGGAACTTACAGAATGGGAGGAAAATAAATACAGGGAATTGTAAGTTATAAGATAGGGTCACACTGTAACAGAAAATCAAAGCATCTGATGAAGTGGGATTTTCTCCCATGAAAGATCATGCCATAAATATATTTGTTAGTCTTAAAAGTGTCACAGGACTCCTTGTTTCCTCTGGCCGGCTTCCCTGAGTCCCCTGGCTGGCCAGCTTCCCTAAGTCCCCTGGGGCAAGGTGGGGCATCTCTGAGGCAGGGCAGTAGGGCTGGTAGGGTGGCCCTTGGAGCAAGGTAGGGGGGCTGGTCAGGTGGCCCCCCAGGGCAGGAGGGAACTGGTGGGCTGGACAGCTGGTGGGGTGGCCCCTGGGGTGAGGTGGAGAAGTCTAGGAGGAGTAGTTGGGGGAGTTGGTGAGAAGTTAATGAGGGAGGGCAGTGGGGGTGCTGCTGAGGTGGCCTCTTGGATGAGGTGGGGGTCTCTGAGGTGAAGTGGGATGGAACAGTAGGGGATGGCTGGTGGGGGTCTATGGGGCATAGTGACTGGGGTGGTGGTGGAGGCTGGTGGGAGGGTGTATGGGGCAGGGCAGTAGGAGGCTAGTGGGATCCATGGGGTGGGGGAGCTGGTGTGATCCACGAGGTGATGGGGGGCAGGGGATCTATGGGAAAGGGTGGGGGAGTCTCCCAGCTAAGGTCCTTGACTGGCGGTTCCTGGCAGCAGGCGGATACAGGCACCCTCTGCCGGCCTTGCTCTGACTCTGCTGCTACTGTCAGGACGTGGAGGCCACTGGTGTAGGACTGGTACAGTCCTGGAGGAGCCACATGGCCATGCTGCTGCCCAGCCCCCAGACCAGACCAGGGAGTGACAGGAGTGCAGAGCCAGCCTCTAGGCCTCCAGGGTGGGCAGCCAGGAGGGCCCTCCATAGGCCAATTGCCCCAGGCCTGTACCCCACTAGGGACGGATGGTCCTGGGCTCTGGTAAGGGGCAACACATTGGAACGCTGCATTCTGCCCCATTTTTCTATTTTTAGACACCCCAGAACACAGGGTCCTAAAAATTGTGGGTGCCGGAACAGCATTCCAGTGCATTCCCCCTTACTTTAACCCCTAGCCTTAGAATTATTCAGGCTTATCAAGAGAGAGTCAGTCACCTACGGCTGTGTTCATATTTTCAAGAAAATTGTGACTTTACCTGCAGGCCTTGTTTCATGGTTAGTGTCTGATCAAATCAGAGCCCTAATATTTGACGTTTCATGAATAAAGAAGACAATAATTGTCATGTTTCAGAGTGGAGTTGGACTTCTGCTGCTAACATCAGTGAGCAGGTGGATGACTGAGTTAGGCTACTGAAGGACCTTTCATAAGAGGAACGTCAGGAAAAAAAAAAGGTACTGTGTGCAGCCTTTGTTTAACATTATTGTGGGTGAATCTAGAGCAAAGCAAAACAGGAGCAGGTGCTGTGAAAGTTTCTCTTAAAGAGCTTTATTGCTGCTTCTCAGTCTTGGCCACTTTCAGTAATAGACACTAGCTGTTCTATCATTGATTTATTCTTGAGCAGGGACTGTGAGTTGTGCCCATTTGTGTGGTATGGTTTTTGTCATGTTCACCAAGAGAGACTAAAACGTGGCCCACCAAACATAAGCCACCCTTTGCACATTTTCTTTCCGCAAAGAAAGGGCTAGTGCGATAACCCGTTGCAGCTAACTCTCGAATGGGAATGGTTTTAACTTGCTTTTTGTCCAAAGGTCTTGAAAATAGTTTTGCAAAAGGACAATGCTCCCCGGAAGGGGCTTAGATTTTCCAAAGTGGAAGCCTTAACCACAGGCTATAAAATCCACAGTGGAGCGCCAAATAAGAGCTCTGACTTATGTTTTCAGAGAAGCCAAATGTCAATGAGCCCAACAGAGCTCTGACTGCACAGATCCTGTGGAAATCAAACATTTTATTTAAGGTCTTATGGATTTAGGAGCCTAATGTTAAGCTTCTACTGTTGCAAACCTTTCTTTTGACTCTTTATGGAAATCCTTTTGTATGGCTGTGGTGTATGGTCCTTGAGAAATTGTGTGATGCTCTTTGATGCAGTGGCCACTATTAAAAATTCATTTATCAACAATTACCACACCACAATAATGCTGTTATTTTCTTCTTAGAACATCGACAAATATTATACAAGAAGAAGAAATGTGGTCTACTAGTGGATGGAGCACTGATCTACAAGTTGTTATATTCATGGCTCTACCATTGCCCATTTGGGTGACTTTGGCCAAGTTATTTAGCCTCTCTGTGACTCAGTTTACCTTCCCATCCTTTGCTATGTTGTCCATTTAGAATGTACACTTTTCAGGACATTGACTCTAACCCTGTGATGAGAATAATAATTATCTCCAATAGTACTGTGGGCAAGTAGATAAATGTTGATAATTTATTGTTGAGCTCTGCCACACCATCACTGCTTTGAGAAAAAGAGTTTAGCCATCATCTTCCTATCATTCATGCTGGTACCTACTTTGTGTTCACTTTTTCTATCTATTGGCAAAACATTACCAATTTATGGAGCAGTAAGAACACTCTGAGCTATCAAAATGCAATTATCCTCAGCACTGAATAAAATGAACTGAATGCTTTTTGATAACACCATCCTGTTTATACAGTGAGTGCTCATCATCAATAGATCTTCAAGTCATTTACGAAGGAGGTCAATATTATTCCCACTTTGACAATTGGTAAACTGAGGCACAGAGAAGAGAAATGACTTGCCCGTGATCACCCAGCCAGTTAGAGGCAGAGTTGAAAACAAAATCCAGGTTTCTTGAATCCTTGTTCAGGGCCCTAGCTGATGAGACACTCTGCTTCACTTATTCCTGTGGCATTAGTCCTGAAAGAAGCTGAAGTTGAAGGATTTGGCCATTGAAGGTGCCTGTAATATATCTTGTTTATCTCCAAATTCTGCTTCTATTTGTCTGTTTGATGATCAAATCCAAACTCCTTAGCTCATGGTACTGGCTTGGGGTGTGACTGACAGATTTATGAGAGCATAGTTTCCTCTGTTTGTCTGGCAGGGGCTGATCAGGCTTTGTAACTATGCAGCTGACTTTTTGCTTGGCTAACACTTCCAGCTGGATCCAGAAGACAGGAAATGATTTAGCTAAAGACTTTCAGTGACAATTAACAGAATTCCTGCTGATAATTTTTCCCTCCACTGTGGTTTTTTTTTTCCTAATAACAGGCTTTCAGTAGCTACAAAGTGCCATTGTAGGTGGTTACAATACAAATATTTGAGTACTTTTATAAACAACCTTTCATTTATGTTTTGTTTAAAGTACTTTTTCATCCTCCATCTCCTTGCTGTTTGAGCCACTGGCCACAGCAACACAAACACTTAGGTTTGTTACCACACAGTCATATCCTGAAGAGCAGCCTGGCTAGTGCTGACTTCCATGTGTAAAGTTGATGTATAGGCTCGCTCTTAATTTCTGCTATGCAGCCTGGCCTCAGTTGAATAGGTATCTACTGTGAGATTAATCTACATGAGAAGGGGTTACCTGAGAATATCATGATCCTGAGTCAGGGCCCATTCAATGCCTGTGTCAGAAGTCAAAGGAGTAGCTGTGTTAGTCTAGTTCAGTAAAACAAACAAACAAGGAATCCTGTGGCACTTAAAGACTTCTTCAAAGTGTCTGACGAAGTGGGATTTTCTCTCACGAAAGCTCATGCAAAAAATAAATGTGTTAGTCTTTAAATACCACAGGTATCCTTGTTCGTTTATGTCAGGAGTGTGTAGCCTGAGGTGTAAACTGCTGACTTTGGCAATAGTGGATTTGGTTTTATGACATAGGTCTAGTGGTGCCTAAAGAAAAGGACTTGAGCTAAAGGCCTAGGGGTAGCAGTGGATTTTTCACAGCATTATCTGGTGTGAAATAGTTACTCCTGTGAAGATGGAAAACTAGACCGTCTATTGTAGACTAGCAATGTACTGCAAATGGTAGAGGGATTCAGTTTATGGACATTTCATTTGCACTTTTGAGAACTACTGGAATTGGGCCCAGGGTACCATGCCACACTGACGTGCAATCCAGAGAAGTGAAGGGCTGTGTCACCACCTGCCCTGCAACCTGAGATGCCTCAATGCTTTTCTGCTGTAGATCCCACCTTAGACGCCTCACAAAACAGCATGCAGGTCACACCCCGTGTGTCTCTATACAACCACAGCCCTTGTACAGCAGCTCTGACCCCTGCCAACCTGTCAACAAATACTAGACACACTCCAGCTTCCAGCAGCCCTATATACCACTTGCAAGGTGACCCCTATACACTCCCTGTCCTGCATTTTCCCCTCCTCTCCAAATGTGTGTTCTGTACTGTCCAAACATCTCCTGGGTAGTCTAGATATATTAGGTCTCCTGCCCTTCTAAGCAGGTCAGTACAAAAAGATTTGTTACCATAAAAGGAGCTATCCACACAGCCAAGTCTAAAGACAACATTGTATTAGCTTTTAATTAGAGAACAAAACAAGTTTGGCTACAAGGAGATAGGTGTTAAGTGAGTATAAATGTAAGGCACTAAAGTCAGGAGTAGTTATAAGAGAAATAAAGATAAAGCACTTTCTAGTATTATATTTAAAAAACTATACTTGGTTCAAGGTAAAATTCTTACCACTTGCTTCCAGAAACAGGGCTGACCAACTTCAGGTCAGGATCTCTCTCCAAAGTCAAATAGGCTGGTTTCTTTTATCATCTTAGATGACAGGGAGTGTGAAATGGACATGGAGGAAGAACTTGGAGTATTTTAGCCCCTCACTTTGATAGTTGTCTCTCAGTGGAATGCATTTTTCTGAGGGTTACTCCTAAATAAAGTGCATTTGTGCTGGAAGAACAGAGACAAGAGTATTTTGTATTTGAAAAAAGTTGCATGCTGTTGTTTGCTAAGATGTAGATGTTTGCCCCCGCTTATCTTCCATGCCAAAGAATGGTCACTTGGTAGGTGATCACCGGTCAGTTTTGATGGCATGTGGCTAGAGGCATCAGCTTTGTCCTTTTTACTTTGAGAAACAGGTTTACCCACTCTGCGGA
Organism: Podocnemis expansa; assembly: GCA_007922195.1. NCBI lineage: Eukaryota > Metazoa > Chordata > Testudines > Podocnemididae > Podocnemis > Podocnemis expansa. The sequence continues at coordinate 10,004,703 of ML682017.1, forward strand.
CTTCTCTGGTAAGCACTCTTCAGTTAGGATTTCAGCTCAAGTTCATAACTTAACATATAACATTATTATATATATATTTCACCTGAATATTATTGACCAGCAAGTTGACTTTTCAAAAGATACCTTACAAGGTATATTTTAGATAAAGATTATTAAACTAGCCTCTATGGTGTGAATACAGGGGAGCAGTTGGTCATAGATGCACAGTTGAGATTTGAATTTTTTTTTCAAGTTTTGGGCTGCTCTATATCTAAGGTCTTGTTTGACTCTAGAAAGAGACAGATGAGCTACAAAGGTTGCATTCCTTCTTGGGGTTTTGATTTGCATTCCTTCAGGAAGCGAGGGGAAAGGAAACCCTAAGAAGTGATGCAATTGACCGCAATAATGCAATTTTAACAGGACCATTATAATTCTGGCAGTAAGATAAAAGTGAAATGAGAGTAACTTAACCTTTGTATTGAGATTCTTATTTCGGGAACTGGAAAGGTGCACAGGCTTTGTGGGAGTGTATTTATCCCATAATGTATGTTAGACTATGGATTTCAGAATAAAGAATAATTAATTTTTTTGCAACCATGATAAAATATTTAATTTAAGTTATTAATGTGGTTCAGTCATTCATAATTTATTTTGTGATTGACACATGAGGAGGAAGAGCCATACATAAAAATTAGAAGGCCTTTCCTTATACGTATGTGATACATAGGCAAATTGTTTTTGCTTAACTCCAAATCAGTTTGAATACTAAAGGTTCAGATGTTCAGCTTGCCTTAGGTTGACCATTATTGGGTTTGTGCTCTGTGTAGAAGAAATTAAAGAAGCAGAGGAGAGAGACTATTCCAGTGCAAAAATGGGATGGAGAAATGAGGCAGAATGGAAACAAAACAGAGGGAGAATAAAAAAATAAGCACAGATCAGGGGAGTAAAAAGTTGTAATGGTACAATGGATTGAATATATACATAGGTTGTGATGCCAGCCAAACTCTGGGGAGATTTTTCTATTGCTGTAGCACAGACTTCCTTTCATCCAGGGAAAAAAAGTATTTAAATTGAGTTGCTGTTTAAAAGCTTTTTCATTTTTGTTTTTTAAAATGGAGTACTGGGAGAGGTGGAAAGAGAAGTTTTTCAAAATGAAACTATTTTTTAAAAAGAATCTAAAACAGCCTGTGAGATTTGCAAAAGTTTTACTTGCACAAGGTTCCCCATATCCCTAATTATAAGTGGTAATAGATTAAATTTTATGTTGCTTTGCTAAGTATTACATTTGTGGTTTTGCATGATGTTATCTATGGTTAAATTTTAGCTACGTCTAGGTTTCTATTTATCTCGACTTCTATGGTATACCTCACCAAAGTATCTGAGCATGAATACGTAAGCACAACGGTTGTGGTCAGCTTTTACGTGGCAGAAGAATGGGATGACTAGTACTAAGAAGACCCTGTCCCCCTCACCCATTGACATACCTACAGTAGGCATTTTAGTACCTGGGATGAGGAAGTGTATTTGCTCTTCTTTTTAGAGCCCTGTGCAGGACTGTTTTTTTTAATCCTTTAAAGTGTGCAGAAACATATCTCCCACCCTGTCCCCCACACAATAATAGAGATCTAACAGACGCATCTTAAATCTTTGTTGTTTAAATAAATAAATAAATAAACATGAAAATACTAGAATGTCTCTGCTTGATATCGTTCTGTTTCTCTTTAGTCATTCCGGTGTAAATCCAGTGTTCTTTTCCTAGACCAAACACCCGTTGGCCCTGTATCAAAGATACATGCTACATACTGTATAGGCTACTTAAAAACTAAATAAAGGTCCAGTGATCATGGGACCTTAGAATAACCAAATTCACAACTGATCTCTGGGTCTTAATAACGACATGCTGTACAGGGGACCCCAAGGCCACTGATAGGATAAGACAAGGAAGACCAAATCCTTAAAGGTGACTATGGCAAAGGTCAAGTTTGAATATAAAAATGGAGTGGCTGAGCTAATTACTCCCGATATTTTAATTGTGAATCTCTATCAAATTCCAGAGGAACCATGACAATTTTTGTCCCTGTTTGCAAAGTTTGCTTTAGATATCAGTGTTTGCTGGTGAGTTACCTAACAGCAGTGTTAAATGTATTAATCTCTTTAAAAAGAAGGCTACTGATGTAGCATGCTGCCAGTTGGCTGGCTGCAGCTGGAGGAAGGAGACCAACTGGCAAAGCTTTCAGCTACCTGTAGCTCTCCAGGCCTGTCTATACCCATCTTTGCTTGTTGATGTGAGGAGTGACATGTCTGAGTAAAGCTCTGGAAAAAACTTTATTTTTTAATCTCCTCATGATGCATCAAGGCCGCTTTTGTCTTTATATAAATGTATCATAGAGGTATGCACCCTATGAAGTGTGTGTGTGTGCATGCACACACATGCAAGTGTATACAGCAATGGCTCCCAACCTTTTTGGCTCTAAGGCCACAGATATCAGTTTACAACCCTGAAGGACCACCAGTCTCTGCTAGCAGGGCCCCTCCCCACTGCAGTCAGATGGCAGGAGTCCAGTGAGGAGTCAAGGAAATGGCATGTGTCCTGTACTGCTGTGTGCTCCACCTGGATCCCTAGGCAGTGGCTCCCTTCTGCAAACAGGGAGCTAGCTGGAAGATCAGTGGTCTCCTCTTACTGGCTCCAGCAGGCACCTCAGTGCCTATGGATCTAGGCAGAGTGCTTTGCCATGCTCCCTGCTACAGCCCAGGGGAGGGGAGTGCTGATCTCCCATTCCCTTGGCTACAGAAAGGAGCCTGCACTGGTCTTGTAGCCCTGCAGAAACATGCTCTGCCTGTGTCCTTTAGAGGTAGCTCCCTTCTGCAGTCAGCAAGAGGGGAGCAGCAGGTCTCTTTGAAAGCCCTTGTGGGCCACTTCTGGTTCCTGGGTCACAGGTTGGGAACCACTGGCATACAGGAGTGTTGCTGCCCAGGGAAAGGACCTGGGCACTGGCCCAAGCCCCACCCCCTACCCGGAGGCCATGCCCCCTGGCTGCTAGCCACACCCCCGGTTGGGGCCGGGGCCGGCAATGGTTGCCACTGATGCTGGGGACAGGACCAGGAGTGGTCACGGTGGCTGTGGGCGGCTGGGTACTGGATCCTTGGCTGAGGATGGGGCTGGAGCAGCTGCTGTGGCCGTGGGTGGCTGGGCCCCAGATCTCTGGCCCGATCGGGCTGGAGACAGGGAGAGGTGGGGCCCCGCAAGACCAGGGGCATTGGTGCCGGGATTCGGGGCACAGGCCCTGTGTGCTCAGCGCCAGCGATGCCTCTGTTGGCATACAGGCTGAAGAGGGGAGGATGTCACTGGAATTTGCACTAGTGCAAATAAGAGAGGAATCTGACATCCTTGTTAGGTTAATCCTCTTCTTCTGAAATTACCATCTCACACAGCTAAAGCTGGTTCCTTAGGCTAGCAGTTTTCAAGCTAAGGGATGGGACCCAGTATGGGTATAAATGATTTTTTTTCAACTGGGTCGTGAGGAAAAAGGTTTGAAAACCACTGCCTTAGGCCATGTCTCCACTGCAGGGGAAAGTCGATCCAGATCAGAATATCTTCAGTGCTCTTCCATTTTTCTATGTTGGTCTCTCTACTCAAGCTTCTGATCTTCCAAGCCATGACTGGGGTTTCTGACTCAGTTTGACTGCTGTCAGTTTACAGATCTGTCTTATGTTACCTGTGGTATTGTGGGCAACTTATCAGAGTTCTCTAACATCTACAGAACACTATTTTCAGGAATAGAATGGTTCCTCTTTTAGACCCTGGAGGGGTAGCTGAATGATTGCTGTGTATACATAGTGAAAATCTACCTTAGTCAGCCTAGTGAAACACAATTGAACCCAAAAGGATTACACCAGTATAACAGGGTAGAATTTGGCACACATTTTGTAAAACAGCTTGGAAACTTTCAGGATGAAAGTGTTCAAAACATGTTGGAAAATTCTATCAGTTTTCATCATGAAGATTAGACAGTGGTAACAGGCTGTTCCCGGTATTGGGGGGTGGGGGGAACTGTAGCTGTTTATAGCCACAAGTCTATATTCAAGCAACAGTTACTGATTTTTTTTGAGATAGGTTGAAGTAGAAGATGTTGCCTACAGATAATTATTTATTTTTTAGCTATATGCTAAAATTTCTCCAGTTCACTGTGTTAACACTTGATGAATTCAACCTGCTTTCACAAGTAAAAAGATATTTAAGACCTGATCCTACTCTTCAGTAAACGGAGTTTTGCTATTAACTTCAAAGGAAGAGGATAGGAACCAGGGTGTTGCAGGTGGCTTCATTCCAAGTGAAATAAAAAGCAAGGAGAAAAGATATCCAGCTCCTAGAAGCATCTGCCTGCAATTTTGTGTAGGCAAGAGGCAAAAAAACACACTGGTTTGCTTGAGTTAATGAACCAGTTGTCGGAACTGTTTATACAATATGGTTCTCTAAGCTTTTATCTCTGCTTCTATATGGATCCCATCTGGTGGCAAAGAGACAAAGGCTGGAATGAGAAACTAGATTTTGTGGGCCTTACCTGTGTTGGAACAAGCACTGTGGTAACAGCTGTGTGCTCCCCCTAAAACATTTGTTATGCCTCCTGGCAAGAATCTATCTGTGTGGACCTGATGAGAGGACTGAGGTTTGTGGTGTATGGTGCTTTAAGAACTGTAGTGATCATGTGCAGTGATGGTAGTGGAGGGATCTGAGTATGGGCTTCAAACTCTCAGCCAGTTGTTCCCAGACCTTCAGGTGAACTGGCTACTTCTCAGGAAAAGGAGGTACAAAAGCTGCATCCTACTGTCTTGTCTGTCTGGGGAGGCAATGACCAGCTCCAGAGGGGACTCTTTCCAGGCATCTTTAGCTGGAAGGCTGTCTGTCTGTCTGTCTGTCTGAATGCAATGCTGAATTGAGAAAGTTAAGTCAAAAGGGTTGAAGAAATTAATTTATTTTGACTTTCTGAAGAGTGAGTTTAAAGGATGTGCATCAGTCAGAAATGTACAAGACTGCTTTGTTTTTGAATGGTCTTAAATAAATGGTACAAAACAAAATGTCTTCCTGTTCAGGTCAGACTTAAAGAACAGGTGCACACCATTTTTTCAACGGAACAGTGGAAAGATTAGTGTTTATGCCCAATGTAGCTGCCATTTAAAAACTATTATAACTCTTAGTGGAAGGGAGGATAATGTCCCATGGTTTCTATCCTGCTTGCCATCTCATTAATAAGGGTTCTGGTGTGCTTTCCTCTTCAATCCCATCACCTTCCACAAGCCCCCATATGGCTGTTGGGTAGAAACCCAAAGTTGGCCACTTCTCAGGTATCATAGCAGGAAGTTGCACTGTAGTGGTGGGTGGTCCATGTTACTAAGTTAAAGGCTTCAGGTTCCAACTCTGATAATGCACAATGAGAGCGGCTGTTACAACTGAACAGAAGATTTTGTTTTGAAGCAGTTTTACTCAGTGTAAAGGGCACTAGAGAAAGAATTAGTAGTCCTAGCAGTACTATTGGCCTTCTGTGTGACCTTGGGCGATTTACTTTATCTCCATGTGCCTCCATTTTCTTGTCTGTGAACTCATAATTTTATGAATGAATTAAATGGGATAACGAATGATGCTTAAAACACTCGGAGTTCAACAGATGATAAACGTCTCAGAGCTAATTGTTATTGTAACAATTCAGAGACCGGGGCTTATTCCTCATTTGGAAATCAGGCTCCAAGGTTTCCAATCTAACCAAAGGATCTCACGTTTTCAAAAACAAACAAAATCCACTCTAGTATTCTTACGTTTTTGGGTGGTTATTAACCTTGACTGTCTGGCTGTGGAATTTTGGTTCAGGCCCCTCTGTTCCAGAGGCAAAGAATATATAACGATGTAACTTGAGCTGCAGCTACAAAGATGTAAATCACCCAGGCATGTTATCTTTCTGTTTAATCAATTATTTGTTTGCTATTTGGGTACAAGAAGTGCTTAGATCAGTTGTGTTAGAAACAACTTGGATACATCTCTGTCCAGGATCATTAGCATGAAATACCAAATCATTTAGCAGGGGAGATGTAGATAGAAAATATAGAGAGCTTTCTAATGTTCTTTATTTCCCCTTAATACTTCATGCATTGAACAACCAGCTAGCTTTCCACAACTATACCATACAGTGCATGCTTCTCCTTCTCCTGTTAATCTTTAACTTTTTGAAACAAATTTACTGTTTTCCTGCTCTTCATAGACATTCACACAATTTGAATCCTGCTTTTCATCTTTTGGGATATCCGTTTTTTATATTAACCCTCCTTGTATGTTACTAATAATCAAAGTGTCTTTATATGGGTCAAAACCTGACTATTGAACAACTGGGGTTTAAAAAAAAACCTCACACTGGCTGTTATCAGGCTGAGAGAATATAAATTGTTCTTGTTCTGACTAGCAACTTAGGTGCTTTGTGTTCTGAAGGTCAGTCTAGATAAATGAGTGAGACTGAGCATTATGGGGCTGATTCAAATCCAGTGAACCTCCTGGAAAAACTTCCACTGATTTTTTTTTATCAGATCATATGTGAATATTTGCAATATCCCATGATTATTTCATTTTATTGGCAAGGGATGAATAATAAAGTCTTAGCTTGCAAATTCTTTGGGGACAGGGACCATCTTTTAATTCTGTTTATACAGTGCCAATGAAGGCCTGCTCCAAGACTAAGACTCCTAGGCTATGTCTACATCTAAAAGCTTATTTGGGACTTGGTTAGTCTGAACTAAGTAGTTGGAGGTTAGTTCAAGCTACGTGTGGTTTTTCAGTTCAAACTAAATTTTTAGTTCAAACTAAGCACGGTTTTTCAATTCAAACTAACTTTTTAGTTTGAACTAGCCCGCTTTTTTCAGTTTGAACTAACTTTTTAGTTCAAACTAAGCATGGTTTTTCAGTTCAAACTAACTTTTTAGTTTGAACTAGCTACGCTTTTTTTAGTTCAGACTAACTTTTTAGTTCAAAATAAAAAAGCGTGTGTAGTTCGAACTAAAAGTTAGTTCCAACTAAAAAGCACAGCTAGTTCGAACTAACTGCTAGTACAAACTTACTTAGTTTGAACTAGCGTGTCTACATTGTGCTAGTTAGAATTAGCCAAAGTGGCAAGTTTGAACTCAGTGGTTAGTTTGAACAAAATAACTAGTTCAAAATAAGCTTTGGCTAGTTTGAACTAAAAAAGTTTTTGGTTTGAACTAGCCAAAGACTAATGTAGACAGGGTTCAAATTAGTCCGGACCAAGCTTGTTTCGAAAATGAGACTTGGGGTTCTAAATCTGTTAGGCATAGCAACACTTAAATACCTCTGAAAATCTGGCCAGATGGCCAAATTTTCAATAGCCACCTCAAGATTCAGACATTTCCACATTTCAAAGTGCCTAAGCAAGTTAAGCGCCTATGTCTCATTGATTCAATGAGAGTCAAGGACCTAAACCTGCTTAGGCATTCTTAAACATCCCCTAGGCATCTATCTGAATTTACAGGCACTTAAATACCTTTTAAAGATCTGGTTCTTAGTTTCTCCTTGCTTCAGTTGTGTGTGTGTGCATGTGTGCTAGATACATAGACCCACTAGTGTAACACTGTAGCAGTTTCCCCGCTTCAGAGGGGTATTGAGGCTGAATTCATTGACTGTGAGGTGCTTGGATACTGTATAGCCCACTTGATTCTGGTATCTTTTTACATATTTTAGCTGTCTAGGGGTTACTAAGGATATATCTACCCAGAAGCTAGGAAGTGTGATTCCCAGCCTAGATGGATGTACATGCATTAGCTCGAGAATTAGCCCTGTGATTACAATGGCTTGGGCTAGCTGCCCTAGAACAATCCCATCTGACTCCCAGGTAGATACCTCAACTACTAGCCTGAGCTTGTGCACCTGCACGCTATTTTTAGGCAGTAGCTCAACCAGCATTGTCTGGGAATCACACCTCTCAGACTGTGTAGACATGCCCTAAAGGTCTATGCCTTGCGGAGGGGAGGGTTCCTCCTCTTTATCCAGGCTAGAAACTCCTCTCCTTCTCCATCCTAGGTGGAGGGTGCCCCTCCCTGAGGCCAAGATCCACCTCTGCTTCAAGCATTGTTAGAGGAAAAGGAAGTGAGGCTCAGAGGAGCAGCTGGGAACAGAGGCTTCCTGCCATAGAATTAAGGAATGGACGTGCTCCAAAGGGAGTTAATTCCAGCAGGGTGGACTGGGAATGGATGTGAAGCAGCTAAAGTTCCTAAATTAAGGCTTGGATTCATGAGCAAATAGCACAGCCATATTGTTGCAAAAGTATGTAGGGCTCTGACTACAGCAATATGAACAAACAAGGAGTCCTGTGACAAGACTAACAAATTTATTTATTGCATGAGCTTTCAGTTATTCTAGTGCTATCAAGACCTTTATGAACCATGGTCTGTCTCTTACTAATAGGGGGTGCTTTAGCAATTGCTTTACTCTCTTCTGGAAAGTTGAATTCAGATAGCTTGGCTTGACCAGGTTGCAGACGCCAAATACATTTCTTGTCCCTCATGGCATTATTAAAAAGCCACAAAATTGCCCCAGGTGGTAAGGAGGGTGTCCTGAGAGTTTCCAGAAATATACTGTTGCTATGGGTAACTCCTTCTCAAATGTTTGTTTCTTTCTCTTGGATCTCAAAGAGGAATATTGTAATGTGTGGAGGATACAGATAGCTTTAAATAGGAAAATTCTACTTTTATGAATCCATTCTGATGTCTGCATTTGTATTGTGCCTTAGGCTGGATGAGAGAATGCTAGTTTCTATGGTAGTAAAGTTCAAGTTCAAACAGCAAAGAGATGTCTAAAAATATATATTTTGTTGTTTTGTTCCTAAAAGCTGATACAGAGTCTCCCAGATGCAGCTACCTCTAAGTCTTTTCTGTCATCATTTCAAGTGCTTTGCTTGCTATCTAGGTTGAATCATGGATCCTAATTCCTATGTGGATGCAGATATAGCAGGAAAAAAAAGATTTATTTCTTCTCCTCTCCTCTACTCTTTCTTTTGCAGATTAATAGAGGTAAAATGATGGGTGGTGGTCACGTTTAACGGTGCTATTTTATGGTTACATGTATGCGTTATATAATTACATAAAACTTCCATGTTTGTAAGTGCACCTATGAATGAAACCCAAAGCAATTGCAAGGGACACACAGAAAAGTTAAGTACTCTGAACGATTTATCTTGTGCAAATGTTGAAAGAGTGGCTTGCTCCTTTAATTTATTAAATGCACATCTTATTTAACTGTTTAAATATTACATAACTAAAGGAGGTGAGATTATATCTACTGTATCAGCCAGCTACAGCTCAAATATGCTACACTAGTGAAGACACCAAAATGAGGAAAATTCCCCCTAAAAGCAGGGAAAAAAACTTGAAAAAGACATTTCTAACACACAGTTCTTTTGTAACCTCTTTTTCGTGATTCAACATTTTCTGTCTCATTAGCACAATACCAAATGCTAATTTTGTTCCATGGCGTAGCACAGAGGTAAATGTGAGGCACGTCTCATAATGAAGTAGTTGTTTCAGAGGTATGTATGTAATTTAGATATAAACTTCTAATCAAAAGTATTCAGGGCTCAATGACTTTCAAAGAGAGATGGCTGTAGCCAATCCAAAACTCTTTTAGATTGGTGGGAGGAGGCTAGCATCATGGAATGCACATCCATGCACCCTGGGTTATGATCTATATGATTTTCCTGTTCATGCATGTGCACAGATGTGTAGCATGTTTAACATGGCTCAAGGGGAGTGAGAGACAGACAGAGCTCTCTTGCAACAAGCAAGCTAACACCTGGAAAAGACAGCAAAAATATGCTAATTGAGGTGGTTCAGACTAGGAGAAAGTGATCACCACTCCCTGGAAGGGGAGGGGTGAGAGGAATGGGAAACAAAGACACCTGGAAGATTTTGGGGGGCTTTTGGCCTGGGACTCTCCACATTGAAACAACTTCAAGCAAGATCTAGGTCCTGCCTGATCACAGGCAGAGACTGGCTGTGCAAACATCTAACAGTTGAACACCTTGAGCATGAACTTGGATTATGAGATGAATTTAAGTAGAGATATTAGGGTAGTTATGTGTGTTTTACCTTTTATTTCCTTGTGGTCACTCCTGACTCACTTACATTGTGATTCTGCCATGATTGGCCATATTCTCACTTAGAATTATAGTCTGATCAATAAACTTCTAGTTGTTTTATCTAAAGCTATGTCGTCTTTAGAAGGTGCGAGTGAAGAAGGCTGGGTACAATCCATTTCTTTACTAATGGACAGACTTGAGTGTATGGTGGGTGGGAGTGGGTCCCAGTCTCAGTAGACAGTGGCTCCCATGGTGGCATCTGGGCCTGGGGTGCTTGCTGGGGGACTATCCTCGAGTAGCCAGAGGGCATATACCCATTGCTTGGGACCAGTTGCATGCCAGATGCCAGAGGGGACTGACTCAGGAGTGAGTGGTCATTTGGCAAAGTGGGGCGATTTGGGGCTCCGGAGTGGGAATTAGGGGGTCACAGTGACATGCCAGACTGGATCTGGGGAGCAGCCTGTCACAGCTAGATTCTCATCCCTGGATTTAAGACTGCTCTAACTGCTTTAGTAATGGATTCAATCCAGATTAGTGAAAAATATATTTTTGATTCAGACATAGCTCAAACTCAGCCTACCATAGATCCAAATCCTATCCCATCCATCCATTACTGCTTCTAAGTGAGGGGTGTCAAACTCATTTGCTATGGTAGGCCAGATTTGATTAAAGTTACTTCAAGTTGGCTGTACATACCATGAATTAATACTACAGCACACTCGTGGCATTGTGGAGTGCTGTGTATGTGAAACTGTACTCCGCAATACCCACCCACCTCTGTTTGGAAGAGTGTGATTCCCACAGAGCACAGTCCTGGACCAGATGGAAGAGGTTCATGGGCTACATTTGGCCCATCGGCTGCATGTTTGACACCCCTCTATCTAAGTAAATCACCCTGTAATGTCCAGGAAAGCATCCCTAACATATTCCACAGAAGGATGAGATGAACTGAAGTAGAGACTCATGGAAGGGAATCTATCCTAGGTTTAACACTAAATTCAGGATAAGATTCAGCCTAGGATCTACTTTGGCAGCTGTCTCCAGAGGAAGCCTTCTCAGGCCTCCCTTTCACATAGCTTTAAATGTCTCCATACAGAAATCCATAGAAAATTATTATCAGACCCTTCTGTTTCCCCTCTCCTGCCCAGTTCTGAAGCACTTTTGTTTGTTGTTTTTTTTATTGGGGGGGGGTGGACAAAAGAGGCTTTCTTTTACTGAACCTAAAATGGCTGATTTCCTTAATCTGCCTCTAGGGGAAAGAAGGAAGGTGCTGAAATAACTTTTTGGTTTGAATGGGTAAAAATCCAATGTCAGCTAATGAGACTTTTTTTTTCAGCCCACTTTAACTCTTTAAGTTAGTGACTGTCCAGGACTTAGAGAAGAGCTAAGATCTGTGGTGTCCCCTGCTGTGGTGGTAGGCCAGTTTTCTGAGTGTTGGGAGGTGGTGCTGATGCACTGGAAGTGTTGTGAAGAATTTTTGTTTTCTTGCCTTCCCATTTCTGGATTGTTCCCTATACATCAACCCACCAGCTAGTATTTTCTCAAACTAGGCTAAGGGGCATATTTAATGCTGAAGCTGGCAGGCACCAGAGTGGCTCTGTGAAAAGTGGCAGTCAGCAACACTGTGCATAAAGCTGGTTAGAAGATATTTTTCCTCCCATGGAAAATTTCAACTTTTTGTACAAAAAATAAAAATCCACTTCCTCAAAATTTATACATTCTGGCAGTCAGTCCCTACCCCAAATTTTCAGTTTCTAGTTCATCATTTTTCTGAAAAAAAAAGGTTGAGGAAAGTAGATACTCCCCACGAAAAGTTTTTTTTAGACAAAAACTCAGTTTTCAGTTAAGTGGTTTTTTAACTGAAGATTTTTCACTCTGGCCTAAAGCATGATCTTTTTGCCTTGTGAGTTGTAGAGGCCTTTATTGTGCTCAATGTGGTGAAGAATACTGAGTAATTAATGAGAATTCTCCCAGTTACATTTTATGACACCAATTTTAATTACACAGCACTTGCAGTTAAATTACAGTGATTTTTACATTATAGTGATTGCTTTGCTTTTCTGAAAACTAATTACTGCTGATTCATATAATTGGAATGTTAATTGCATTACGGCACTCATTGCAAGAGCTGGTCTAAAATGGGAATTTTTTGGTGTGAAAAGTTTGTCCTTTCTCCATTAAAATAGTAAATTTCTGTGAAAAATCTGTAAAAAGTTAGAAAATTTCAGCCAGAATTACACCTTTTATATGCAATATATTTTATTTTTTGGGTACATTAAATGTTGTATCCGTAATTACTGTCAGAGTTAAATTTTCTTCTATTAACTTAGTAATTACAGGCACCATAAAGTAATTACACTCATAGTATTATGAAATGTGGAGGAGAGGGGTACTCTTAGAGTGAAAAGCTGAAAAATGAAGATAGTCCCAACACAGGAGGGTAGTTCTGTTCATCGCCCATGTTCTAAGGGTTAAGCCCGGCATGCTGCAACTCCCATTTTCAGAGGGTTTCGAAAACACATACATGCATACTAATTTTCTCTTTTGTAAATTTGTATCTTGTAGACAAATAGTTCATTCCATACAGTCAACAGGAAAGAGAAGCTGAATGTATATTGAAGCCCCACCGATTTAACAAGTTTCTTATGACTGACAGTGGATTCTGTGCAGCTGAATGCAAACTTTGTTACTATTGGCCCTCGTTCTACATGGGAATAATAACTTCATTTTTGTTTGCTTCCTGATGTTAGTTCTGCAGTTGTGAGCTGATGGAAGGCACTGCTTCTACTTCCTGAACCCTCTGAATAAAGCATGCTTTCTGTACTGATGCTTTTTAAGAAAGGGAACATTGTATTTTCCTCTTTGATAGATACATTTATATTGGTTCTTTGAATGAACAAGGTTACGTAAAAAGTGGAAAAACGATTTAACAGGTTTGTGCTAAAGCATATCCTCACTTGAATGGTTTAGAACAGCTGACCAAAAGTTATTTACGTAACTATTGCTATGTTTTACTATTTGAAAGTTTTTTGTTTTTGTTTTGTCTAACCCTTTTTTATTTAGACATGCAGTTGACAGTATATTTCATTGTTTCTGGGTTTGCTACCGTCAAGAAAACATTGTAGTAGAACAAACTTCCAGCAAATGCAACAATTAGCATGCTTAAATTCACTAAGAGTAACAAGTGAATCTATCCCATATGAGACAACATAATTGAGGCAACTACTGCGTACAGGTAGCGGCAGGCAAACTCACTCACACTCTCTTCAGCCCTGAGTGGGAGAGAGCACCTCTGGGTTGAGAGATTTATTCATTTGCCATGACCATTCACTGTATCTCTTTGCTTGAAATGACAGTGATATCAGATTTCCTCAGTTATGGTGAGAACTAGAATAAGCCCTCTAAAGTTGGCTCACACATGTGACTGAGTTAGTGTCAATTGGACTGGCCCTCTGGAGATCTGGGTTCAGTTCTTGGCTCTGCCTACTCTGAATTCTATTTCTGACCTCAATGGGGGAGCCACTCTCTATGCCTCTGTTTCCCATCTGGAAAATGGGAATAATGTTACTGACCTCCTTTCTAAGGAGCTTTAAGATTTTTATAGGTCACAAGAGCTAAAGATGATCACTGTTTTGTATCATCAGGTAGGTAGCCATTTTGTCATTCCAAAATGGCTTGGATATAAACTCAGCAACTGGAGGTAAAAGATTCTATGTTCTATTTGCATCTGTTTCTTGACCTGTATTATTTCCAAATTATGACCTTTGGAAAACTCATTGGAGCATTAATTTGTGTTCCACTGTTTTCTTAATGGAACAGGTTTATCAAAATCATATTATATTAAAATATTTTTTCAGGGAATTAAACTCTGTGTATTCATAATTTTAAGTACTAATCAATGCCAAGGTCATGATTATTTTTCTAAAGAGAAGATAATCCCAAAAGGAGAAAAAGAGAGAAATTAACCCACACTGCTATTTTTAAATTTATAAACCACAACATCTACAGTTTTATTCTGGCTTTCATTGCAAGCAAAATAAAAGAAAGTTCCGCCAATGATAAATCTATCATGCCTTTCTTTGACCTGTTCTTAAATCAGAATAACCTTAGTTATTCCTTTCTTTTATTTGTGCATCTGAAAATTCTGTAGTGCTGTCATAATCAGGGAGGCTATAGATTATTTTTATGATAGCAATCACAATGAGCTAGGCACAAGTGCTTGTATGGGAAGACAAAATTGCTTACCCCTAAAAACTCAGACCACCTTGTCTTAGTCATACTTAATTATACAAAACAAACAAGGAGTCCTGTGGGACTTTTAAAGACTAACAAATTTATTTTTTTTTGTTAGTGTTTAAAAGTGCACAGGACTCCTTGCTTTCTTGCTGAACTAGACTAACATGGGCTACCCCTTTGGACCTTAATTATACAAAGGTTGACAAATATACTGAAATATTATAACTACAAGTACCAACCCACAACATTTAGATCTGGATTTCAAATATTGGAAGTTATGGAGTGCTCTGAATCTGGTTTTATCCTGGCTCATTAAAAGGCAGGAAATAGCAGCAGGATTTAGGGAATCAGAATCTATACTAAACTGTACTCCTTCTCTCATCCAAAGTGCAAAGGTGTTTTAAATTCAGGATTGTGGTCCTTCTCTTAGAGCTGGCTGTTATAGCACGCTTGAGCAATGCTCCCTTTCAACTTTTCTCCTGCAGCTGGAAAGCAATATACTCTGCTTCTATTAAAACAAACATCAATGCTGCTTATTGTATAAGCCTCTAATTGCCCTGGTCTGCTGTCATTTGAATACCGTGTATCTATAGTTTTAAACAAGATGTGTATTGTGTAGGTGCATGATGAAAGTCTTTAGAAGGAAGCATTTTGCAAAGCAATTAAATACCATGCCTTTCTGGGGAACATTTTACAGTTTATACAGGATGGAATGGAAGCTCAAACATCTTTCTAACAGTGAGGTTTGGAAGAAGGAGTTAGAATGTGATATCAGTATATTTAAATTCTGTTCTACAGAGCTTAAAAATAAAATTTTAGTCAATTTTGCACAGTTTGCACACAAGCTGAAGCCCAAATCTTGCATCTAGATGCCATTGACATTTAGGTAATTAAATGACTGTTTTCTACACCTAAAAGTGGATTTGAGCAAACAGATCTAGAGATTATGGCAGGGCCGGTCTGCCCATAGAGGCGACTGAGGTGGTACCTTAGGGTGCCAGCCTGTAGGGGGTGGCAAGGGCTGGGCTGGGGCTGGGGCCAGTGAGCTTCTTGCCCTGCTCTGCTGGCATTTGGCAGTGGGTGGGAAGCCAACTCCAGCCTGGGGAGTGAAGCCATGATTTGGCTTGGTAGCCCACACAGTGCTTGCCCGACACCTGGCTAGATTTGGGGGAGGGGAACGGGGGGGCACCATCCGGCCTGGCTTGGCCTGGCCTGGCCTGGCCTGGCCCACTGGGGTAGGGGTGGGGGGCACCAAAATCTCAGGTGCCTATGGCACCAAAATACCTTGGGCCAGCCCTGGATTATGGTCAAGTTTCCCCATCGCAAATTGGATGTATCATCTACCATTTCTTTCCCATGATTTCATATTAAATGTTCCTCTTAATTTAATCTAAACCTTCTCTTTCTATGAAAACAAATAGACTTTGAAAGACATCTGAGTAGGGGAAGACTGACTTGCACTCTGTTCTGGGAAGTTTGCTCGCGGTGTTAGCACTAACAGGTGACTTGTTTGCATGTACGCACTAGCTACCAAAAGTATGTACCTTGCAAAAAAGATTATCAAAGATGAAAACTTGTTACTGGATATCTATTGACTCAGCAGTCTCACTCTCACCTTGAGGCTGACTGCAAGGTTAAGAAACATTACAAAAACAAACCCCCTTCTTGCTCATATTTTATCAACATGTTTTGCTTAACTTCCACTCTGGAGAACACTGTAGGCATAATTCCACTGTCACCTTGGACCATATTCTGCTTTTTCTTGATAGCTTTGTTATGAAAAAATCCTCAACTTCAATTATATTTTCAGCTCCTGTCTTCAAAAACTAACGTTCAAAGATAAGCAATCATTTTGAAAAGACAATTAATGCTTATTCATGATGCCACATTAGTAACCATTGAACCTGATGTTTTCTAATCATAAATAAGTGTAGGCAATATCAACTTCCCTCACATGTTTTTTTGCTAGTCAGCCCTTTGACCAACAGATTCAATCCTATTTTGGAAAGACTCTACTTGGGGATATGAGTAATTTAGTCATTATACTGATTTAGGTCCCAATCTAGCAAAGTATTTCAGTATGTAGTTAATTTTAAGCAGGAGTAGTCCAATGGTTAGCAGGGCTATTCATGTTTACAAGTTGAGGACATGATAAAAACTCTTTGCTAGATTGGGGTATTTGTTCTGAACTCTTCTCTTTTTGTTATGGCTTTCTAGCAGAACTATTTAGAGATGATTATCGCTAACTGCGGGCATCACTTTTGAGGAAGTGGGGTGAGAGTGCCCATTCATTTCAGATAAGTCATTGAAATTTGTAACCATATCATGGCAGCTCAGTCACTACCACCAGCCAGGGGCTGATACAAACAGTTGACCTGGAAATGAAAGTAGATGGGATCCATCATGCACTGGCTTTCTTGCTGAAAAATCAATAATCTACTATGCCCAAATCAAAGCACAGCAAGTGCCACCACTTCTGTCCTTTTTCAGCCTTGACCTTGCCCCATTAAGTAATTCTTAATATTTAAAAAAAAACAAAACAACAAAAACCCCCAACTTAGTCCTCTTTTTTTGAATTCTTGAGTCTCAAAATAACAGGATACTGTGTATATAAACATTCTGAGAGGAGTACCCAATCAGGGACATTGTATGATAAGTTTTGGCCCAGAATTAACAGCAGTTGAGGTCAGGCCAAATTCTAGTTTTTATTCAGGAAAAACTTCCATTGACTTGAGGAACTTCTGAGTTTCCTCTGCTATTAATAAGTTCTGATGCAGGGCCATTTATGTACATGACATTTCACAGAATATAGAAAAGAAAATCTCTTAATCAAACCTGCAATAACAATTTATAGTTGAATTACAACCTAGTGACAAACCAGTTTTAGTAGTGTGTAACAAAATCATCCACAACAGGATGAATATGTTTTTATTCTGCTTACTTGGAAGATCCTCCATATCTCCACGCTTCCATCTTACCAGTCACTTCTACAGTGAAGTCTACTACCTCTGAAAGAATTTTTACATAATCTTGCGCCACCTATTTGTCACTCATTTGTCCCTCCCTGTCCTGTTCTCTACACTCTTTACAACCCATGTTTTACTGTTCGGTCTCATTTTCCCATGTCTTCTATCACTCTAACTACTCCTAAAACACTATCTCAATCACCATAATCTCTGACACCAACAGTTCTCTCAACCTGCAGCTGGATCTGTGGGGGTTGGACCCCTGTGCTAGCACAAAGTCCTGTTGTTTTCAGTGGAGCTCTCTATGGGTGCAAATCCTATGCTGATTCCCTTGCAGGAGTGGGCTCTAGGTTTGCAAATTGCTGTGTAAATTTGAGTGTCTAAATATTATTATAATAACTCTTTGAGCGCCGTGTATGTATAGCGTAAGTTTAAGCAGAATCCATTATATGACACAGGGAGCCTACAATCTGTTTATATTTCCAACATTTTCTTGTCTTTTCCCTCAGGAATGCATGCACTGGGGGAGATCCCCTGCTGGTGTAAGTTGTCATAGCTTCAGATGGAATGAAGACAATTTGCATTAGCTGAAGATCTGTCTCATTACCTTTGATTTATATTTTTAATCTTTGGTGTAAAGCAAACAGTCTAACATTTTAAAATTTTGTAAGCTTAGACTCTGAGGCTGTCATTTCTTTTCCATATCTGCTCCTACTTGTTTAACATTTTAGATTAGTTTCAGGCCCTTAACTTGTAGAAGCAATGTAAAAGATCAAATTTATCCACTCTATTTAAACTGCATCACAAAATGAAAATGCCAACTTGTGATCATGGGCTTTCAGTAAGTATAATACAAAAAAGACAGAAAATGGGAAAACTCGGTGGAAAAAGAGCAGAGGAAGGAATGAGGAATGCTTTAGAGTCCATTTCTTAATATGCTACATAGGTGAAGTTTTCTCTTGCCTTTAAAATGAAGGTTTAGCATTTTCTGATGTCAACACTTACAATAATAAAGGAGAAAATGCTAGGTTTTGTGGGGGTGAGAAGCTAAATGTGAGTGGAAAAAGAAGTTGGCACACTTTCAGTTTGTTACTCATTCCCAAAAGGTTGGAGCCTCTCTCACGCAAATGTATGATCTTATCACTTCAAAGTAAACAGTTGATCATATTATTCATTTGACCACTAGGGTGCATGTCACTGCTTGCATCTAACATGGTAGTGCTTAATACTGTCCAACAGCAACCGAAAAATAACACAACTTTGGCACCTTGGGTTGCATTACTCAAAGTCCCTTTGGGAATTTTTCTCTGAGTTGGGATGACAAGATTTGGCCTCAAATTACAGTAATTGTTTATTACAGTATAGATCTTTCTGGAGCTCCTATTTCTTAATCAATTTCAGCTATCCTTTTTAAATCAATGGCAGCTTTATACAGCCAGGGAGTGAATTTGTTCCAGTAATAACCGCTCAAAGTGATCAGAATGAAGAACAGAAGTTTTCTTTAGTTTATTTTTATGTAAAGTATAAACACAATGAAACTGTATGTGTGTGTCTATATATAAAAAAGCTTACACACAATGGAAATAGCATATAATTAACAAAAGTCAGTGCTGATTATTTATAAATATTCTGTTTTACAGAAGCTGGGAATGGGTGACAGGAGGATAACTTGATTATCTGTTCTGGTTATTTCTTCTGAATGATCTTGCATTGGTCACTAACTGAAGACAGGATAGTGGGGTCGCTGAACTAATAGTCTGACCCACTATAGCCATTTTTGTGTTCTTAAAACCTGCAAACTAACAAACAGCCCTGGACCCTGTAGAGCTCACGCATGGCATCAGTTATTAAAGTCACTAAATAGTTAATTAAGGGAGAACATAACTAATGAGAAATGGAAGTGAGAAATACTGCTAAATTGTGTGCAAATTTATGCAAGGCAGGTCACACCACATGATCACGAATGCTCCCTTCTGGCCTTAAAGTCTGTGAGTTTTATGTGTAAGCCAGGCATTGTTTCAAATAAAAATTATTTGGTGCCTGAGGTTTGCATCATATTAAACTGAGGATCAAATTAACTAGTGAGTGAATTAAGTCACTGGAACTGCAGATTCCAGAAAAAGACACTTTGCGAAAGAGCAGAGTAGGAGAAGATTATACATAGCACTCCAAGTTTCCTCTTCTGCTCTTTCTCTACTCCATGGTCTGCAACTGTGATGTCAAAAAGTGGGATGCCAACAAGGGACCCCCAGTAAAGTTTTGCCCTGGACCAGGACAACTCTTGAAGCTGCACAAGTAAAGAGTCATGTGTTGCTTCCAAAGACTAACAAATTTATTTTTTGTATGACCTTTCATGGGTGAAGCCCCACTTTGTCAGAGACTAGGAAATGGGGATGAGGGGAAACTTACAGTAGGGAAGGGAAGATAAATCCCATGATTACATTTCACTGCATAGAAGGGAGTCAGCAAACCAAAAGAGAAGAGGTGTTTTTTAAAAAATTCCTTTAATAACCAAGTGTTTTGAGAGCTGCAATGGGGTTAGCCTCCTAGTGATGGTGGGAGCTGGGCCCTGGGCACCTGCTGCGGGGTCCCCTGTTGGAGGGGGTGGCCTGGAACCACAAGCAGGCCCCCCTGGAGGGTCTCCTGGTGGTGGTGGTGTGTGGGGGGGGGCAGAGCCAGGAGTTGCAAGAGAGCAGCTGAAGAGCTGCATGTGGCTCTTGAGACACAGGTTGCAGACTCCTGGCAGGGCCCCTCTTAAGCAGAATAAACAAACAAAGAGCCCTGTGGTGCTTAGTTAAGCAAAATAGTGTTCCAAAGATGTGAACTTCCAAAGGGGCAGCTGTGTTAGTCTAGTTCAGTAAGACAAACAAGGAGTCCTGTGGCACTTAAAGACTAACAAGTTTATTTATTGCATGAGTGTTCCTGGGAGAAAATCCCACTTCCTCAGATGCTTTGAAAATGGGGGAACTTACAGAATGGAAGGAAATAAATGCAGGGAAGTGTAAGTCAGGGGACCACGTCACACTGTGACAGCAAATCAAAGCAGCTGTGGAGATTCGAACACTGGGGAACAGCATACAGAGCCAGGGTCTCAAATGTGGCCTGCAGGCCACGTGCGGCCCCTAAAGCTATTCTCTGTGGCCTACAACGACACTATTTTTACCAATATTTGTAATATTGTTGCATGAAAAGTTTTCAGTCAGGAGCGTCGCTGCCCCAGGGAAAGACCCGGGTCATGGGCACCACCTCCTGGCCATGGGCCCACCCCCGATTCTCTGCCTGGGCCCAACCTTGGGCTCCTGCTGCCACCAGCCTGGCCCTGGATCCTCGGCCAGGGATGGGGCCTGGAGATGTGAGCACTGCTGCAGGCGGCTGGGCCCTGGATTGAGGGGACAGGAGAGGCAGAGGCTACCCCAGACTTTCGGGGCACTGATGCTGGGACTTGGGGCATGTGCCCCATGGGCTAGCAACCAGCGATGCCCCTGGTTTCCATGGTGCAGCCCTTGGGCTAACGTACTAGTCTTCATGCAGCCCTTGTGGTGATTGAGCTAGAGATCCCTGATATAGAGGAAGATGAGGTCAAACCTAGGGTTACAAGATGTCAGGCAAAAGGAGGACATGTCCTCCTTTTTACCTTCAAGTCCTCTGTCTGGCAGGCAGAGCTGTAACTACATCGGGGCCACGGGGCTTTGCCCTGGGTGCCGCTGAGCAACTCGATAGAGCCACTCTGTCAAAGGGTGGCTTTTGCGGCGCCAGCCCCGAGTGCTGCTAATGGGAAGGGGCACCTTCCAACCGGAATGCATCCCAGGTGGCAAAACACTGTGTTACGGCTTTGCCGGCAGGCATTTAAAAATACATGATTTTGTCTGACGTTTTAGTTACAGAGGCTAAGTATGCTGGAACACCCCAGAACACCCTATTTTTAGCAGGAAGAGTTCCAGGGCTCCCTAAAAACAGAAGACTGTTACATTAATGCTCCATGTGTCCTCTAATGTCTTCTTTTTTGTGCTTCCCTGTCCTCCTTTTTCATGCTTTGGTATCTGCTAACCCTAGTCAAACCACCTGCTGTAATGAGAGAAAAAGCCAAAGTCCCTGCTGAGCTGTGTGAATCACAGCCAAAAGCAGGGGTGTCGCTGGGGCGGGGGGGGACCCAGGACATGGGCCTGGGTCCCGCCCCCAGCTGGCAGGCCCCGCCCCCTGGCCAGGGATAGGGCCAGGCGGGGCCGCGCCGCCGCGGCCATGGGCTGCCAGGCCCCAGATCCCCAGTGGGGGACAGGGCTGCCGCAGCCATGGGCAGCCCCATCGCTGGCCGGGGATCCAGGAGCCTGGTGGCCCGCAGCTGCGGCAGCATGGGGCCTGGCCTCCTGCGGCTGCTTCTGGCCCAGCTCAGCTGCGGCCTAGCCGCCTGTGGCAGCGCAGCCCTGCCTGGCCCTATGCCTGGCCAGGAGGCGGGGCTAGCTGGGCGGCCAGCCGGGCCCCAGCTCCCCCGCCTGGGACAGGGCTGCCACAGGCGTGGGCGGCCGGCCGGGCCCTGGATCCCTGGCCCGATTGGGCTGGAGATCCGGGCACTGGCGCTGGAACTCGAGGCACGTGCCCTGGGGTGCCCAGCACCAGTGATGCCCCTGGCCAAAGGCACTGAGAGGGGGAAAATCCTTCAACAGCTAGGAGAGTGGGAAGCAAAGGACTGCACAGGAGAAGAGCTGGCAAATAAATGCAGGCAGGGAAACCACTATTTGTAACCCATGTGCCTAAAAAGGAGTAATCTCTTTCAGGGATCCCTTATGGCTGGGTTACGTTGCTGGGCAGATTTTGCAGCCCAGAAACCAGAACTTTCTGGTAAGAGGGTATAGCAGCACATTGAGCATGCTCCACAAGTTTTATTGTTGTGCTGGAGTTGCATGCCCTGGGAGAAGCCTGAGAGGAGCAGCCTGGAGAGGAGTAAACAGAGAGAGAGCTGCAAAGTCCATGTGCTCAGGGACTGAGTGAAAGGAGCTGCGGGAGAGTGGACTGCAGACTGTTTTCTCCCTGCTTTGGACAGTTTTGCAGGGGAATTGTCTGCAATAGAACTGAGAGCTGGATGGCCAGTGACCTGATTGTGTGGTGCTGGCTACATAGGAGGAAGAAAGGACTGCATGGCATTTGCCTGAAGATTCCTGCAGCTAAAGATGATGAGGATGTTTTCTGTTTTGCATTCAGCCTCAAGGACTTAGAGACTACAATTGAGATAAGGGTGACTCCACCTGAACTTTGGGACTCTTGGGTTTCTTACTGTTTTGTTTAAATTTATTATGGTTTCTTAGAATAAGAGCTGTTCAGTTAGTTAATGAAGTTCATTGTTATGGTTATGCTAAGTAATAGTTTAATGTGGGATGGGAACTCTGAGCACTTGCACTGTTCCCTCTAAGCTGTGTGCGTGTGCATGCACACACAGGTCATGAAACTTGCGCACACAACAAAATAAAGTGTGCACAAAAAAATTCAATAGTGCTCATATTGGTACTCACAATTGTTTTTTGACCACAGAAAGAAATTGTTTGTGCACACAGTCTACAAGTAATTAGAGGGAACATGCAGAGCAGTCTTCGCTGTGAGTCCTGAACAGACTGGATCCTGGTGCTCCAGCTGCTTTCTGTTAATTTCCAAAGGGATAGCTGTGTTAGTCTAGTCCAGCAAAAAAACCCA
The DNA here is from genome assembly GCA_007922195.1 of Podocnemis expansa. NCBI lineage: Eukaryota > Metazoa > Chordata > Testudines > Podocnemididae > Podocnemis > Podocnemis expansa. The sequence goes on from ML682017.1 coordinate 10,027,693, forward strand.
AGGAGTTGTGTGGCACTTTAACAGATTTATTTTTTTGCATGCGCTTTCGTGGGAGAAAAATCCCACTTTGTCAGATGCTTCAAAGCAGGGCTGGCACTGGGGATCGTGCCCCCCCGTAGCAGAGCAACGCCGGTGCAGATGAGTGACGTCATCAGGGGAGCGCCACGGCACTGTCCCCTTTTGATGCCCCTCAAAATGCTGGCGCCCCTGTTACACAGGGGCTGCTTACTGTGCAGCACCGGCCCTGCTTCGAAGATGGGTGAACTTTTCATTCCATTCTGTAAGATCCCCCATCTTCAGAGCATCTGACAAAGTGGGATTTTCTCCCACCAAAGCTCATGCGAAAAATAAATCTGTTAGTCTTTAAGGCTATGTCCACACATACATCATTATTTCGAAATAACCCATTTCAAAATGAGTTATTTTGAAATAAGGACTTTATTTCGAAATAAGTTAATTCAAATTAACAGTTTGTTAATTCAAATTAAGGTAAAGCCTGCTTTCAAAATAGCCATTGTTTTGAAATGTTTATTTTGAAACAAGGCCGTTCAGACATGTTGTTTCGAAACAATGTTGTTTCGAAACCACGTGTCCGAACGCTGTTGTTTCGAAACAACTGTTTTGAAACAATGGCTATTTCAATTAGAAGCGAGGTTTAACCGTTTTGAAATAACAGCCGTCATTTTGAAACAATGGGTCCGGTTGTTTCGAAATAACGGTGCATCGTGTGGACATGCCTCTTATTTCAAAATCACCTGTTCTTTCGAAATAAGAAAACAACAAGGAGTCGTATGGCACTTTGAGACAAACGTGTTTTTCGCATGAGCTTTCGTGGGAGAAAATCCCGCTGCCTCAGATGCTTCGAAGATGGGTGAACTTACAGAAAGGAATGAAACTAGCATCTGAGGCAGTGGGATTTTCTCCCACGAAAGCTGATGTGAAAAATAAACCCGTTCGTCTCCAAGTGCCACACGACTCCTTGGTGTTTTTTTGCTGGACTAGACTAACAGGGCTGTCCCTTAGGGAATGTCCACACAGGCTTATTTCCATTTCCAAAGTGCCCCACCACTCCTTGGGCTGTTTTTTTTTTTTTGCTGTTGAGCACCGGAGAGGGGCAAGTGAATGCGTTGGAGCCCGCCCTAACAGGTGACATATGCCCAGAACCGAGACAGGCTGCTGCCGCCCTGGCCCTGACGCCCAGCCAGCCCCCCACAGCTCGGGCGCCGTTAACGGCCGAACGCACCTTGTGGCCGTTGGGGCGCGCGCCTCTCCTGGCGCTCCCCCGCCGCCTTCTGATTGGCCGGGCGGCGCGCGAGCGCTCCTCCTCCCGCGCGCTGAATGGGCAGGGAAGCTGCAGCCTTTGCAAAAGTGGAGGGGGAGGCGGCGCGCGCGCGCGGAGGAAGGTGCGGGAGGGCGAGGACATGCGGCGGGAAAGGCGCCGCGCAGCAGCCGCGCGCGGGGAAGCGGCGAGGCCGTAGCTCCGGCGCGGCGAGGCCGGGGGGAAGGCGGCAGCTCCTCATGCCTCTGCCCCGCGCAGCTCCGCCAGCCGGCCTCGGGCGGTGATCGGGGTCCCGCCAGCTGGGGAGGCGCCTGACAATGAGCCAAAATGTCTGACAAAATGTCCAGTTTTCTGTACATCGGGGACATCGTCTCCCTCTACGCGGAAGGCTCCGTCAATGGCTTCATCAGCACCCTGGGGTGAGTGTTTTCCCGCGGGGCGCGCAGCGCCAAAGATTGCAGCACAGGAAGCGGCGGGGAGAGGAATGGGCTTCACCACCTCCTGCAGCGAGAGAGATAAAAGTAGGAAGTGATTAGAAAAAGTTCTCGAAAAAGGCCTGGGGAAGTGCAGCCCTGCTGCGGCTCCGCTGGCCGGCTCTCTTCCACCCCGCCGCTTTGCTTGTGCGGGGGCCTCAGACTCAACTCACCAGGAGGGGAGTAGGGTAGCCCAAAGGCTGCCCCAGGCCTGAGGGCCAGGATGGTAGGGCTGCAGCGCTGAAACCGTTTCTTACCGTGGTTTTGCAAATGTTGAGAGTGAGAGTGTCATTGCAGGCCACAAGGAATAACTTTAGGGGCCGCCTCGGGTTGCAAGTTTGAGGCCCTTGCTTTATAGCTGCTGCTGTTGGGGAGCAAGGCTGGCTTTCCTGCCTGCTCCAGATCAATAGGTGGGAGGAAGAGAAAGGTTGCATGCATTTAAAAAAGAAAAAAGCCAACTTCAGCCTGTTTTTTTTTTTTTTTAAATATTCTTTTCTTTTTAAATAATAGCATCACTTTGTTTTGGGGCTGTCGTTAGCGAGCAATCACACACTTGGCTGTCGTACCTGCTCCTTTTGACATTGAGTTACCAGATGTCAGGCAAGAGGAGGACGTGTCCTCCTTTTTACCTTCACGGCTTCCCTCCAGCAGGCATTTTAAAAATGCATGATTTGCTTTGGGTTTTTACTTACAGGGGTTAAAGTATGCTGGAACACCCTAATTATAGGGGAAAGCCTTCCAGGGCCCCCTAAAACCAGAAGAATATTACATTAACACTACCTTTTCTCCATGTGTGCGCCAATGCCCTCCTTTTTGTCCTCCTCTAGCCTCCTTTACATGCCTCGGTATCTGGCAGCCCTGTTTTCACAGCACTTTTCTTTTTAGCCTGAGTCAGTATACTCCCCAGGACTTGAAATTAGGGGGGTGTAGGGGAAGGTTTGGGAGGGTGTAGGAGCTGCTGATTAATTTGGTATAACACCCTTACTAGCTGACAGCTGGTGGGGGGGGGGTGTTGGGAAATTCAGGTGTGTGTGTGGGAGGGTTGTTAGGGAAATCCCTGGCCTGAGGACTAGGAGCATTTAGGTCTCTGGAAGATGTAGTCCCTAGCTGGGGTTACCAGATACCAAAGTGTGGAACGGAGGACAGGGAAGTACGAAAAGGAGGACTTTGGAGGATGCATGGAGAAAATGCAGTATTAATGTAATATTCTTCCGTTTTTAGGGGGCCCTGGAGTGCTTCCCCCCTAAAATTAGGGTGTTCTGGGATGTTTCAGCATTCTTTAACGCCTGTAAGTAAAAAGCCAGACAAAATCATGTATTTTTAAAATGCCTGCCAGACGGAGGATGAGCAGGTAAAAAGGAGGACATGTCCCCCTTTTGGCTGACATCTGGTAACCCTGTTCCTAGCAGCTGTTTGTTATCTTTTCGATAACCAAACCCCCAGCCCCTGAACCCAGTCGTCTACTCTGTATAAATGCCTTTTGGATGCTGGAACTAAGAAGCCTTTAGATGCTTCTGGGTTAGGATCTTCCTGGTAGAGTGAAAACCTGGACCCACTGAAATGACATAGCTCAGTGGGGACAGGATTTCATCATGTGCTTATGCAGAACTTCACAGACCTAGCATCGATCTAGCCCCCCCCCCCCCAGCACCCCAAAGAAGTTGCTCATTTAACATGATAGTCTAAGGATTCAACATGATAGTATAAGGATAGAAATAGAGGAAGTTGTAGGTTCTCAACTCTAGCAACTTGAGCGTTAAGGTCCTGTTGAGAAATGGAGAAGCGTAATTGCTTATGCTTAACATTAATGCAGATTTCACATAATACTTCTCTAGGTTTTCTGATATCTATTAATAAGTATTGCCCTATCTATTAATAAGTAATACCACATTTGTATCAAGTTGGTGTGCAAGGCCTTTCCTGTAAACATTTATTCTGTGCTTTGTATTAGAGACTTGAGCAGATCCACTGATTTCAGTGCAGCCATACACTTGTTCAGCGTGAAGCCTGTATGTTAATGGTTCTCAAGCACTGTGTCAGGACACATTACTGTGTTGTCACACAGTGGAAGGTGTGTTGCGGATGACTGGGAAGATGGCTGGATTTGACCCGGGTGGGGTGGCTGGTGTATCCTGTAGGGCAGGGGTCTCAAACTCAAATCACCACGAGGGCCCTATGAGGGCTAGTACAGGGCTGCATGAGGAATGGTATGTTAACCCGAGGGCTGCACCACTGAAACTTTTTCATGCGATGATATTGTAAATATGGGTAAACAAGTGTCGTTGCAGGCCACAGGAAATAGCTTTAGGGACCGCAGGTGGCCCACAGGCTGTGTGTTTGAGACCCCTGCTGTAGGGTCATGCTGTGCCACCAAGTGTCATGAACTGCAAAAGGTTGAGAAGCACTGTGATCAAAACCTGAGGGCCTCATCTTGAATGATTCTGAGTCCTTAAAACTTGTGTTGAATCCAGTTGAAATACTGTCTGATTACTATAGACTTGCTCCCTGAAATTGCACTGTCCTGTAAGGAGTGCAGTGGGCGTCTCTTTACGAGTGTATTTAAGAAGAATCCCAAATGCTATCCTTGTGTTTTGCAAGAACTTATGCCACAGAAAGAGCTAATTCTTTAAAACAGATAAGTAGGAAAAGGCAATATGTTCATTATTTTTAATTTCAGCTGCCAGATTTGTTCCACACTACTTCTGACATAGTACTTTACAATTTGTGATAAAGACACACAGGGGTGAAAACTTCAAATTTCTTGCTCACCTTTGTAATTGACTTGTTAAAAATGCTTCAGTTTCACTCATCAAATTTATCTTTGTTTCACCATTTGGTGATGGATTTGATTTGCTTAAAGTCTCTTCTGTTTTTAACACTGATCAGATATTTAATTTCCTGTGGGTGTATTTCTCTGAATCACTCACTGTCTTTAAAAAATGACTTACTGAAGTAACTTTTCTTCAGGAGCTGTAATTAACCTTTTAGTTTTTTATTACAAATATCCAACACACAGAAGCACCAATGATAATACATAAAATGAGATTGATAATACGTTATTATGAAACCAGCGTTCTTATAATGCTATGTCCAAAGGCTTTAGTAGTCCCTCACTGATGTACACAGAAGAATCAAACAGTCCCAGGGATTTTTCTAGCAAGTCCAAAGCAAATGTGTCTGTAATGATCTGTCAACAGAAATTCATATGGATTGTGTGATTCCATTGGCACGTATTAGAAACAAAGCAGCTCTAAACTTAAGAGCGCCCACCTTGGTTGTTTTTGTTTTTTTTTTTTAAACAGTGGCTATTAAACACCAATAACTATATTCAAAATAATACTGCAAGTCTAATCTGTATCAAAGGAAGCAAAACAACAAAATCAGTGGTAAGATTGTGATTTCATTCTCCACTAATTAACTGCCTGTTGGGCTAAGTGTTGCAAAATATACATCATGTAAGGTTGCTTATATCATTTGACTTCTACAACAGGAAACTTTAGGGTGAAGTAAGGATTGAATTCATTGTTGAAGATTGCATTTTATTGTGTTTGTGTCTGGCAGTTAGATCTTTAGTAAGTTCCAAAGTGGTAGCTTTGTCAGTCTAGTTCAGCAACAAAAAAAAAAAAAAAAAAAAAGAGCCTGATGGCACTGTTAAAAACTAGCACATTTATTTATTGCATGAACTTTCGTGGGAGAAAATCCCACTTCGTCAGATGCTTATAGATGGATGAAGATGAACTTACTGTAAGTTCCCCGTATTCAAGCATCTGACAAAGTGGGATTTTCTCCCACAAAAGCTCATGCAATAAATAAATGTGCTAGTTTTTAAAAGTGCTGTTAGATGCCTTGTTAGATCTTTAATGTTATTGGAAGGGAGTTGCTGTTCAAAGTCTTTCATACCTTTCTTGCTTCCTGTTCATTCAGTTCATCTACTTACAAACATCTTTCCATGATGTATTCCTCTATTTCTAAATATTACATGTTCCCTTCTGCTTATAATACTTTGGTATTCTTTTCATATCTCATAAGTTCCAAAGGGGCAGCTGTGTTAGTCTAGTTCAGTAAAACAAGCAAGGAGTCCTGTGGCACTTGAAAACTAACAAATTTATTTATTGCATGAGTTTTTGTGGGAGAAAATCCCACTTGGTGAGAAGTCTGACCAAGTGGGATTTTCTCCCACGAAAGCTCATGCAGTAAATAAGTTTGTTAGTCTTTAAGTGTCACAGGGTTCCTCGTTTGCTTTTCATATCACTGTTTGTTTTGCTGTATCTTGTAATGTTAAATCCCACCTGAAAACTTCTGTTTTCTGCATCTTCAAATGATCGGATGTTTTTTTCTTGTTTTATTCCATAAACTCTCTTCTCAGTTAAGAGCTCTGATTGTTAACTTGATCAGTTGTTGTTCTCTTACTGCTAGGGCTATAGGTTTGTCACAGTGGTAAAAATATCTGGAGTGTCAGAGTTTTTCTGGTTGTCAGTGTTTCTCAAATGGGGGGGTCACAAGCTCAGTGAGGAGGAAGAATTTGGTGGGGCAGGGACGAGGCCATATTTGAATGAGTGGCGTTTTGGACTTGAGATAAGAGGGAAGACGGGTGCAGTGTGTGTCTCCACCTCTGCAACAGACAGGGAGTCTGCAGAAAAATTAAGACATTTGTGTTAGTTGTTCAGCATTGTTCTCCCACACCTTACTATTGGAGTACAGCTTCAGAGCCAGAGGAGCTGAGGAAATCCTTGGGAATGTAGTTCCAGGTGAGCCACACTGCCAGGGAACGGGAAGGTAAGGAGCACAAAACCTTGAAGCAATTGCAAATGGCCCTGGTCACCAGTGGACAGTTTCAAGATCTGCAGGGTCTGCGTGCTTGAGCCCACTGCATGTATGGTGCTATACAATAAGGTCAGTTCCAGTGGCTGCAATCATTCCCATTGAGATTAGTAGCGGCCATGCAGTGGTGATTTCACCAGTACTAATTTCTGGGAAGAATTCTGCTGAGAACTCTGTCCAGCTTCAGCCTGAAGGAAATCGTGCTGAGGAGAGTGGTCCTGAGTGCCTTCCTCTACTTCCTCCAAGTCTTTCTTCCATCCCCCAAAGCACAGAGCCCCTTTTGTATGCAGGTAATTCTTATGTGAATGGGGGAAAGAGGGAACACGCAGTGGGATTGCTGCTCTCTTCACTTAGCTGATTTGGGCTCTCCTTTCCACATTTTGCTGCCGTCCTGACTGCAGATAATAGCCATGCAGTGTGGTATTTTCAGAGACAATAGGAAAAAGAGATAAATTACCTAATCATTTGAGGTCTGGATTATTATTTAGTCCATCAAGTAGCCTAATACAGTTGCAGTAACTTTAAATCCAGCTGAGGTATAGTGACCATGAAGCAGAGACTTTGTTCTGTTTTATTTTAAAATGCCAAAGGCTAATTTGTTTCTCAAACAAAGCAAGTGTGAGGCAGTTCTATAAATAAGACGTAAATGTGCACACTACCTCGCTAAGCAGGGAGAGCAGTCACGTAAACAGGCATCACTCTTTTTGGAGATGAATGAGCTAAGTGTTGGAGGATTTGTGGTTCTAACTGGCTGTTCTAGTTCACAGGTTTTTCTTTTTGTTTGGTTGCTGAGGCAGCACCTTTTACATTCCAGTTTTCCTCAGAAAACTTTTTACTTAAAGAATCTGAAACCCCAGAAATCCAAGGATGAGTGATTAAGGTCAAATGTTAGATTATTAGTTTAATGCCGGGGATATCCTAGAAAAATGTGTCATGCACTTGCTATGGGGATGGAGCTGGTAAATGAAAGACAATATACCGGTAGGAGTTTATGTGCTCAGATGCAGATATGGGACCAGTATTAGAGTCTAAATAGACAGCCAGCTATTTCTACCTTATGATTTTATTGTTACTTTAAAAACAAAAGGGAAGCCCAAGTGCATGCATGGAAAACTCAAACATTTTGATTTTACTTTTTCATTGCAAACCAGCACAAAAAGCTGAAATATTCAACACAATGAAAATTCTGGAAAATTTCAGTCTGAGACTATTATAATATTTTGTTTCAATAATTTTTCAGTTCACTTTGTTTAATCTTTAGTTTTAAAATACAATATGTCTTGTTTTGCCAAGTTCCAAGGGGGCAGCCGTGTTAGTCTAGTAAAGCAGAAAAAGCAAGGAATCTTGTGGCACTTAAAGGCTAACAGATTGATTTATTGCATGAGCTTTCGTGGGAGAAAATCCCACTTCATCAGACGCTTTGAAGAGGGGGAACTTACAGAATGGGATGAAAATAAATGCAGGAGAGTGTAAGACATGGGATCAGGTCATACTGCACCAGCAAATCAGAGCATTTGTAAAGATTCAAACTCGAGGAAACAGCACATGGAAGGAGGATGAAGTCAAATTACCTGTTACAATGTGAAATGAATCCACAGTCACAATTTAGTCCTGCTTTCACACAATCGAATCTGCATGTTAGTTCCATTTTGGCTGTTTCTCTTTGAAGTCTTGATGTCCCATTGATTTTCTTGAGGACCATCTTTACCAAGTCATCGATGGAGTGATTAGGAAGGTGGAAGTGCTCAGCAACTGTTTGTGTTTAGATTTCTGATGTCAGTTTTGTGCCCATGTATTCTTCTGCGTAGGGATCACCATATTTGAGGTTGGGAAGCAGTTTTCCCCCAGTGCAGATTGGCAATGGCTCTGGTTTTCTTTTGCCTTCCTCTGTAGCATGGGGCATGGCTCACTTGCTGGTGGATTCTCTGTTTCTTAAAGTCTTTAAATTGGGGGTCTCAAACTCAAATCACCACGAGGGCCACATGAGGACTAGTATGATAGCCTGAGGGCCGCATCACCAAAACCTTTTCATGCAACAATATTGCAAATATCAGTAACAATAGTGTTGTTACAGGCCACTGGAAATAGCTTTAGGGGCTGCATGCGGGCTATGGGTTTGAGACGCCTGCTTTAAATCATGATTTGAGGACTTCAGTAACTCAGTCATAGCTTACTTATAGGAGTAGGTGGTTCAGGTTTTGAGGCCTGCATTGTACAGGAGGTGAGACTAGATCGTAATGGTCCCTTCTGACCTTACAGTCTATGAATTTACAGTGCAATTAGCTCTGAGACACAAAGGATGAGAGAAAAGAAATGTTATTATTATGGTCTCTAGTTTAGAGAGAATTGAGGCCCAGATCCTCAAAGGAATTGATTTAAATGGGAATTAGGTGCTGGTCACAATGAAAGTCTTTGGTAGAGCCAGGGCTGGATTAAGGCAGGGGCTTTAGTGGCTGCAGCCCCAGGCTCCAGCCTGAAGGGGGGGGGGGGAAGGGGTCCTTTGGCCCTTCTAAAATCCAACCCCATCTGAGCCACCATAGGCCTGCTTTTCCTTGCCCTTCTAGCCTGAGGACCCCTATGGTGGCTGGCTGGGCCCTGTACTCTGCCCCCTCTGCAGGGCCATGGGCTTCAGACCCCAACTGCTGCAGCACCACAGGGTCATGGCCTCTGACCCTAAGCCTTCTACAGCACCGCCGGGTCCCCCTGCAGCACCAGTGGGGGCCCACCCTCAGCACCAGATCCATCCCCCCGGCACTGGCTGTCCGAGCCTCCCTGCGACCAGCCCGGTGTCTTGATCACGAGACCAATCTTCCGTATTTTAGAAATAAATATTGTAGTGTATTATGAACATTTTTTATGAATGGAGAATTAAATGGTACAATTTTTTATGAATGATAGGGTGAAAAGAAAAAGTGTGCATGCATGTAAAGGAGTGGGGGCAGGGGCGTGTGGAGGTTGAGGTGGATTGGGGGAAGAAAAAAAAACAAACTAGTGCCAGCTCCCAGCCTCATGGGTGGGAGGTTTGCCTGATCAATCTGTTAGTCAGAAATCCAGTAGCTACATTCCCGTCTTACCTCAGTAGTGTCACTTCCTGCAACTGCAGAGGGAAACCTCACATAACATAGCTATGGAGTGTACTTCCTAAAAAGCAGCAGTTGGTAGGGGAGAGACTAGATTTGCCCCTAAAAGGAGCAAAAATGGTTTAGCAGTTTAGCATGTGCATATTTTTTCCTTTTGTTTGCTGTTTGTCTTTAAATTCTTCTGTAAGCTCTTTGGAAAAGATACCCCTACCTTTTTACCTCTTTCATAAAGTTCCTAGCACAGTTTCAGTCAGACTATGTAAGACACATATTTAGCTTGATGTGGCATTACTGAAACTGAGCTTCATACATAGACTGCATTTATTGGAGTACATGGTGTGAAAAGTTCAAGCAGAAAACTGAGTGTTAGTGGAACAATGCTAGCTGGAGTATTACAGAGAGCACACAATTGAAAGTAGTATCACTGATGGCCTGGGAGTTGTTAGGGTAAGAAAGTCATAGTGACCATCAATGCTTAGCAATCAATATCATTAACATGCTATTTTTTATTGCGTATTGCCTGAAAATGCAAGTGGTTGGTGAGAAATGTGGTACATTTACTTTTTTATTAATGAAGTCCTAGTCAGCTCTTATGAACTAGAGAAATGTGAATCTTCAGGATGAAAAACAAATGGGTATCAGGTGCAATTCTGGTAGTTAGAAGTGTCAAGCTCTGGAGAGTGGCTCATGTCCATGAGATGCCAACCTCAGAACAAGGTGGGTGAAGTAATATCTTTTTGTGGATCTACTTCTCTTCTCTTGAGACAAGCTTCCATACTTATACAGAGCTCTTCTTTGAGTGTGGGAACCTAACTTAGTTGAGAAACAAGGCCTAAACTACACTTAGATTTCACTAACTAAATATCAAATGTGATCTCCTCTGGCAGTGTAACAGCCTTAAGGTGGAGTTGCAGACAATCCCCTTGGGCACTTTGGTCTGTCTTGCCAGCCAAGTAAACCAGCCTTTGTGGTAGAAGCTCCCTTTCATCAAAAATCACAGCATTATTTAAGTTACTTCCAATTCCAGAGAACCAGTCACTTACACCAGGTCAATTGCATCTCAGATCTCAATGCAAGGACAAGGCTTTGATTTATGAATTAAGGCCAAGTCTACTCTAGAAACTTACACTTGTATAACTATGGGTGTAACTAAAAATCTACACCCTTGAGTGATGCGGCCGTACCAACTGAGTTTCTGGTGTAGACAGCACTATGCCTATGGGAGAGCTTCTTCCACTGATAGAGATAGCACCTCTCATGCAGTGGTTTAATCATGCTGATGGGAGATGCTCTCTTGTCAGCATATTAGCATCTTCACTGAAGCACTATGATGGTGCTGCTGCAGCGTTGTTGGTGAGACCTGCCCTAAGAAAAAGAAGCTAGACTTATTTACATGGTTAAAGCAGGTAAACAGACAGACATAAAAGATAATAGTAGTTGCTATAATATGTCTTTTAGGGCTTAAGCCAAGCCAAGCCGCTTGGGGATCCCTTGCCCATACTTAGAAATATTGGCCTCTCTGATTTCCAATGAGCATAGTGATACTTTCTCCTTAACCAGGAGAAATTCCCTTTCATCAGTATTCAAGTTGTAATTGTGAGGATGGCCTGTGTATGTATCATCTTCCTTGGGTGTGGGGGGTGCAATCAACAGAATCTTTGCTGATGTTCTGCTGTGGTTTGACAGGTGCTTGTAGGGCCTCCAGTGTAGGCCGCCTTCTGCTAGGGAGGAGACACGACTTGTAGTAAACTGGTTTGTCACACTTGGTAATGCTCTGTGGTTTACAATCTTAACAAACATTTTTATATTTACTGAGCAAACGCTTAACCGTTAGCTTATAACATGGGGTGTGGATGTTATTAAGCTGAGTAAAACATGCAGCATCCTACAAGCATTTCATAAAGTCTAAGCACATTCTTATACCTCTGATATCTGTTTTGACAATGACAGCATACAGGGGAGCCAGAATGGTGTCCAGCTCTGCATTTTCAGGATTCAGTGAGGCCCAGAGGCCTTGGCATGAACTGGCATCTGCTCTGCCAGCATCACAAGCAGTACAAATACTCAGAATTGCACTCAATTTATTTTGCAGGCATAGTCTAATAGAGGCAAACAGCACCCACCCTCCCTCAGAAGGAAGGAGGAGCAGCCTCAGTGCTGTTGAAAACATATGAGCCCATGAGTTTTAGTCTCCTGGCCCTTTCAGTCATTGTCCTCCATGCTGATAGTGCTGGTGAAGGTACTGATTTTGATGATGCATTTTGTGGTTCAGAAACTCCTATGCTAAGAATTTTCTTTTCACTGACGTATTAAAGGTTCTAGAAATGTGTTGTTCTGTATGTCTTCATACTGTCAAATCAGTGCTCTGAATTCTGCTCTGACCTATGGAATTACTCTGAATTTACACCATGTAACTGGGAACAGAATTTGGTTCAATAAATCTTGTTCATCTGTGTGGAATGTTGCATTTCTGATAAGTAACTATTCCTGCTTACACACAGCCCATAATATATACTGTACTAAACATTTGCATTGATTTTACAATAAACACAATGCACATATAATTGTAAATGTATAAATAAAACCCAGTGGCTTCCGCTCCTTGGAATACAGTACATTAATCAAAGCCTATAATCATTTTAATGCACTAACTCGCGGTGACTGCTGTTGAACATTCTATTTTAACTTAGCCGTCCATACTGAATTTGTTTAAATGCCTATCTGAAATGTTCTCTTGGTGATGTCATCTTTAGTTAAACTGTAACAGAAAGCTTCAGGTACAGGTTACTTATGAGAGCTGAGCAGGTGGTGAGTTCTGGGGCTGGATTGTCTGTCCTGAGCAAGGATTTTTGTGTGATGGAGGCAGAGTGCATACTTTCAGTGTACTGGAGCCAAGGCCAGATTAAGCCACCATGGGCCTGGGGTTCTACTTCCCCCACTGTGGGGCCCCTGTCTGGGGCCCCATCCCTCACCATGGCAGCCTCGGGGCAGGCCGTTGCTGGAGTGGGGAGTGCTGGGGTCAGAGGGTGCTCTTGCCCTGGCCGGCCCCCATCTGGCTGGTCTGCCCTGGGAATGGGGCTGGCTGGCATGTGGCACAGCCCCTGGTGCAGTCCCCACCAGGGCCATTGCTGCTGGAAGGCCACACCGTGTGCCAGCAGGCCCTGCCGCCCCGCCCTAGGGGCCAACCCGCCAGCTTGGGGCTTCCCACCTCCCCCTCGCATTGCCAGCAGGACAGGGGCCCTCCTAGCGCTCTCCCCAAGCCCTGCTGATGCCTGTGGCGGCTTAAAAAAAAAAAAAGCTGCTGGTGCCTTCAGTGACATTGCTGCCAAAACTGTCCCTGTTGCCTTTTTTTGGTGGCGGAGGAGGGTTGTGTGTTCTGAAGTGCTGAGCAACTAGGCACCTTAGCTTTTGGGCTGGCTCCTAGCTGAGTGGCACATTTTTTGAGCCCTGTGCTAGGTGATGTACTAAGGCAAACAAAAAGACCAGTCCAGCTCCCAAAGAGCATTCAGTCTGAAGGATGTGTTGGGGCAAAGGGGAAGGAAAGTGGAGTGGCTGGGGAGGATGGATGGATGGATATACAAATACATTTTGGTTATACATTTGTTCAGTTTTTGTTATTTATGTATAGATGTATATCACTTTTACAAATAGATTAAGAACACAAATAGATATGCCACCGAATTATTGGACTTGGTAGCATAACCTATACTTAAAACTGTCTCATACATCTATAAGAGGTCCCACTTTGTTTATTTGACTTTGCAAAACTTTGACCATTTAGTCTGAAGTCTTTCATACCAGGTGTTTTGCCTCAGGCTGATTATTTATTTATTTAAAAATCAACTAAAAATGCTTCAGCCATTTCAGAGAACAAGATGAGGTACAATACATTGGTTGTATAAATTTTTAAAATTCTTTTTACCATGTGCAACCATTTTGTGGAGAAGCTCTTTTGCTACCATGCTTTGGAGCAGAGTCTTGAAATTTGGCTGAAGGGTCTAATGAGTGTCAGAGCTGGGTTTTTGGACTCCCCTGTGAAAACTTAGCTAAGTTATAAGCCTCTGACAAATTTCAGTTTGTGTGTGATGAGTAGATCAAATCTGGCTGCTAAATTCACTGAAGATTCTCTCTCCAGTGAATAGGCTCCAGACACTCACAGCTCCCAAATGCTAAAGAGATGACATTTAATTTCTATGGAGCAAATGAATATACTTCATCCCAGGGCTATAGGGACAGTTCAGGACTTTCCCTGCAGTTGTTTCTCTTTGTCACTGGGAAGGTCAGCGTGCTGTTGGGCACTGGAATTGAGAACAGAGAGATTGCTTCTCTTGTGCTGTCAGTGCTCCCCCGGTTTGGGCTTAGGTAGCAAGTAAGCAGAGGGGTAGCTACACTGGAATGTGGATGGTGTGTTGGGGAAGGAGGAGAGGCGAAAGCGTTGGAAGAGTCAGAGGATGGGGGAAGCAGAAAGAGGGTGGCAGCTGGTGTGTGGAGTAGGTAGTAGTGGGCTGCAGGCAGAGGAGGTAGGAAGCACTGTGTGTTGTGGGGGCTGAATAGGAACAGTGCAGCAGGGAGCCAGCAGTTGATTGGAGAGGAGGAGAGGTGACCCTGCCAGCAGGTTCGAAAATTTGGGGATGGGGGGGGCAATTACTGCACAAGCGGGGTACCCTTTAATCTTTATTAAAATGAGTGTGGATGTCAGGTGGGTGATGGGGAGTGTATGTGTGGTGTTTGTCACGGTGTCTTTAATGAGATGTTGTGAGGTGCTTAACTCTGTGGAGTGGGAGAGGTAGGGGGGCAATGAGGATTCTCTACAGTCATAAACCTACTCACTGTAACTTGAAAGATGCTCCTATAACATATGAATAGAAGGGGGGGTGCAATGCAAACTAGTATGCCGCAGTGGCAGAGGGGAGAGGACGCAAACGGGGAGCAGGATCACCAAGGTCAGAGGGGCCCAAAGAAGGGGAGGGCAAGTGGGCTGGGGACACAGGTGGGGGGCTCAGGGCAACGGGGGGAGCAGGAGGGGCTGGGCAGCTGGGGACTGGAGAGCGGGAGCGGGGAGTTGGTGGCAGTGGCGGGGACAGGCTTAAGGGAGAGGGGAAGCGAGTGGGGGGAGTGAGTAGGGATGGTGGGACGGAGACACACGTGGGAGTTAGGGAAGGGAGACAGGCGCGTGAGGGGTTGGGACACGTGGGGGTTCGGGGAAGCAGGAGGGGCTGAACAGAAGTTCGAGGGTTCGAGAGGGAGGCAGAGGGTGGCTGGATAGCAGGGAAGGGAGCGGCGGTGGAAAAAAGGGAAAGAAGGGAAGGAAAAGAGAAGGAAAAAGGGGAGCAGGAGGGGCAGTCGCGGGAAGTGGGTGGCAGCTGCGGGGAGCCGGTAGGGGCCCGGGCAACTGGCGGGGCAGGCAGCAGCCGCAGGGAGTGGGCGGCAGTCATGGGGAGCAGGCGGCAAGGAGACTGCGGGAAAATGGCAAAGGTGAGGAGGAGCAGAAGCAAGGGGAAACCGCCGGGAAAAAAGCAGTGGCTGGAGAGCAGAGCGAAGGGGGGAGCTGTGGGGAAAGCGGCGGGTAGGGGTGAAGAGGCAGAGATGGGGGGGGCTGCGGGGAAAAGCGGTGGCAGGGGTGCAGAGGCAGAGAGGATGGGCAGCGGGGAAAAGCGGCGATCCGAAAGAAGAAAAACGGAGGCAGGAGCAGTGGCCAGGGAAGGGGAGAAAGAGGGGGGGCTAGCAGTGACAGAGGACCGGAGGAAAAGGGGGTGCCGTGGAGAACAGCAGCGGCAGGGCAAGGAGGCAAAGAGGGGGAGCCATGGGGGGAAACAGCGGCTAGGGCACGGAGGTGAAGGGGGCACCGTGGGGCAAAGCAGCGGTTAGGAGAACAGAGGCAAAAAAAAGAAAAAGGGGGTGCTGTGGGGAACAGCAGCGGCAGGGGAGCGGAAAGAAAGCTGTGGGAAGTGGCAAGGAGACCTCGGGAAAGTGGCAAAGGCGAGGGGGGGCAGAAGCAGGGGGAACAGAGGCAAAAAAGCAGGTGCCAAGGGGAAAAAGCAGTGGCTGAAGGAGCAGAAGCAAGGGGAAGCCGCGGGAGAAGCGGCGGCTGAAGGGGCAGAAGCAAGGTGAGAGGGGGGAGGTCATGGGGGAAAATGGCGACTAGGACAGAGAGACAAACTTGGGCAGGAACAGTTTTTTCGGGGGAATTAGACGGGGAGGGCAAAGCAACTCAATATGACTGTACAATTCTAAGGGTCACAACCATGGGGAACAATCTTATAACCAGTTGACTAACTTAACGCGATTCCAAAGGTAGCAGATCAAGGGAGACAATCAAACCAATAAAAGCCAACAAACCAATACAACTTCAAGGGCAACAAACCAAAGGGGACAGTCTTTTAAACTACCAAACAAACTTAACACAGTCCTAAGGTACCAAACCAAACAATACAATGTTGCGCGCTATGTTAACACTTCCACAGTTCACAGATTATGTTTAGACAATGTTGCAACTTATGATGGCACTTCTAAAGCAATAAGAGAAGAGAGAGATACAGTAATGGCGAGAAAGATACAACTCAATATAACACAGTGGCAAACGTTTTAGGACCCGGGAACTTCAGAATAGTGGAAAGAAAGATACAGCGAGATAAAACAGATGAGAGAGGCAGCGATAAAACTTAAACGAACCAGTCCTTAAAAACTAGGGCTTGTTAGGGCAGAAGGAGGGAGAGAGAGCAGTGGCAAAGCAGCAATATAAAAAAAAAAAAAAAAAAAGAGAGAAAACTTTTACTGAGAGGAGCTGAAGGGGCAAACTCTTACCAACACCACTAGCAGCAGAAGCAGCATCCCAGGAGAGAGAGGGAGACTCGTTACTCAGCCAGCAGTTCAAAACGTGGGGTATGCTAGGGGAAGAACTCGTGAGCGGAGGAGGTCAGAGTCTGGGTGATCAGGCCAGGCAGGATGTCAGGGACCATCCTGCCTGAGCCCTCCAAGACCTGAGCTTTTAAACTGTTTTTCCCGCCAGTTCCCTGATTACAGGGAATGTGGGGAACAAAGGTGATATGAGTCATACCTTCAGTGTTACAAAGGACCTTGCAGTCAGGCAGTGCCCACCTATGCCAAGCCCAAGAGAAACAATGGGGTGACAACAGCCATGTAGTTAAGTTTAAGGGCCATCTAGTTAAGTAGAGGGGGGCATCTGCTCCCCTTACATTCTTTACATGCTTAAGAACAAGAGGGACTGGCAGCTAAATGTTTTTCTGCTGTCATCAGATAGCTATGAATTCACTGGCAAAGTGTGTGCCTCATTTTCCCTTTAGTGATTAGTCCACATAGGAAGCTAAAGGCCCATGCCCTGCTGATGACCCAAACTAAAGGCCCTTTGTGTATATGCATTGCGATCACATACTCTTTCTGCAGAACTCCTGTTTCATTCAGTGCAAGGAGTGGACAGTGCTCTTGGAATGAACCAGGGTTGTAACAATGAATGAGGCTGTTGTCTTCTCTGTATAAGAGTTTTGGCTATACAGGTTTGCATTACCTTTCTTTAGTTTGATGGCCACCACGTGCCAACTAGTACACGGTTAAAACTGAGGTGAAAATATTTTGAAACAGAGGAAGACTATAAAACCAAGTCCAAAGTGATTTCCATTGTTTATCATTTTGAACTGGATTTACTGATACTCCACTCTGTACAAAGAACAGGTATCAAAACAGAAATGACTTTTGTTCTCTGACCTGCTGACAGGTAAAATCAATATCACAAAAATAAAACTGAAACTAAATAACTGTTGTGAATCACAGAATATGAGAAACTCTCTGTGAATGTATGCCTAGAGTTCTTATCTTGATTTTCTTTTAATGGCTTATTTGACTTTTTTCCCCCCCTCTACTTGATATTCACATTTAACAAATGTACTAAGGGGAGCTAAGAATGTACATGCTTAGGAGAGTAAATGTCTGTTAAATGAGCTATTAGTTCTACATTTTTATGTTTGGTGGCCTGATTTTTCTCTGTGCCAAGATCTGCTTATGCCGGTTGTGTGTAGTGAAGAGGTCAGATAGGCAAAGGTGATTATAAAATAAGCCACTCTGGGGTATGTCTGTTCAACTGCTAAGAGTGAGTATCGCAGCCCTAGAAGGACAGACTTGTGTTAGTGGGACTTTCTCTAGTGTGCTTAGTAATACCAGTGTGGATGTTCCAGCTTGGGCTTTGAAGGCTGGAGACGGAGGAGAGATTCAGCGGTTGGCTTCCAGCTCAAACCCAAACATCAAATCATGTCTGCATAACTGTTTTTAGCATACTTGCCCAAGCCTTGCTAAGGTGACTCTGAAGACACAATAAGACTCTCTTTCACAGTAGCTGTGTAGACATACCCTTTGCTGCTTTTCTGCCTCTGTTTATCCTATGACTGAACACTGGGGTGTGAGAGCAGCTACAGGAACTGTTCTGCTAGCTTACAATCACTGGAACTCAGTACACTTTTGCACCAAGCCCATGCTTTTTAGCCCTAGTTGTCTTATGGGACTCGCCAGATACTTTTTTTCAGGGAGCTTTGAGTCTACTTGAGTTGCTGGCACTGACCAAAAGTGATTTTATTTGGAGTGAACATCTGGTCACTAAATCCATCTACAGCTCAACAGCTCTGAAAAATCAGGGTACTTATTTAGATGTTTAAGTTGAGATGCTTTTAGGTTTGTCATATTTTGGCAAGTTGGTTTTAGAGGACTTGCATTTTCAGTGTTGAAAACAGCATTGTATTGCAAGTCCACTTAATAGTTTTTTCGTAAAACCTCTGCTTCTCGAGTCCTATGAGTATGTGATTCTCAGCTTTTATGTAAGAAAAAGCCATGCTGGCTGCAGAGGAGAGCCAGAAAATGTGACTCCCAAAGGCTCAAAAACCAGAACCCAAGTAAAAAGGATGCCACATTTGTTATTAAGAATCTCATGATTTTTGGCCATGTTCTTGTTTTCGAGGTCTTGATTTATGATATTTAACTATGTGAGGTTATAAATGCTGCTTTTTTGCATTACCTTGCTGATAGTATTTTTATATTTTCTGTAGTGGGATTGCCAGAGTATTAAACTGCTTCAGCCTAATTGACCAACAGTGCATTTTGGCCAAATGGGTAATTCTGTATTGCTTTTTTTTTTTTTTTAGTGTAATCGGATTTAGAAAATAAGTAGAGAGGAAAATAAAAGTGACATACTCAAAGTGATAGGAACGGAAATCTTGAAGGCGGTAAGAGCAGATATCTTTGTGATATATAAACAATGTGATTAAAAAAATCAGAAAGCAAATTAATTATTCTAATAATAAAATAAAAGTAGGAAGACTATCCACAAAGTTTTAAAAAGGATTTTTAAAAAATCATGTGGGGTGAGAAGGTTAACTGCTTATTAAGACTATTAAGTTTGATGTCTTGGATGGATTCCAACTTGGGTAGTTGCATTTTGCCAGTTTAGAGTCTACCCTTCAGTTTCAACTGAATGTACTATTCTTTGCTGCTTATCCTGCACTGTGTGTATAATTCCATAGACTTTGATTGAGTTACTGTTATTTATCAGTGAGAGAAGATAAAAGTCCATTAAGCTTGATGTTCTTCATTTACCCCTGCATTCGTAAATCAGGAGCAAATGAACAGAAGTTGGAGTTACTTACAGTGGCCTTAGAAATGGTAAAAACAGAAAAAGTAAAAGGAGGGAAGGTGTCTAGTGCTGTTCAGGTCAAATATAGATATCAGCGGGTCAATCATAAAAATAAAATAGCCCCCTCAAGTAATAAATTGATGACAGACCAAATATTGCTTATTCTAGTTTTGTATCACCAGTCAAGGTGAGAGGTATGGTGAATAAAAAGTTCAAATCTCAAATTTGGCTTGGTAAGACAATGAGATATTTTAGTGGGTCAAGCTGCTTGTGAAATACCTTTTGAATATAATTTAAAAAGTTATTAGTGTGTAAATTAAAAATTATAAAACATGCATCCAACTTAATTTGTTTTAGTTTTGTTGGTAGTGTTGAGGCAGGAATATATTATTATGGAAGGCGATGGACAGCAGTTTGTTGTGTATATTCTGATTTAGAGACTTAAAAACAGTACCAAAGGCACAGAAATTGATTTTTATTGGTGTGCTCAGTCAGAATAATGAACAAAAACTGTTTAAAGTCCTGTATCATTAGAATGTATTGACTTACAAATTTTAAATACATTTTAAGACAAAATTTTGGAAAGTAATTTCCTCTTTCACTTATCTGTCAAAGACAGTTCTGTTTTTCCTGCTAGAGTTACAGACATTACAAAGTTCCAGAAGGGTAGTTGTGTTAGTCTAGTTCAGCCACACACACACACACACACACACACACACAAAAACAAACAAACAAAAAAACCCCAACAACAACAACAAACAAACAAAAAAACCACAAGGGATCTTGTGGTACTTTTTATTTATTGCATGAACTTTCTTGGGAGAAAATCCCGCTTTGTCTGACGCTTGAAGATGGGGAATTTACAGAATGGAAGACCAAAAATCAATCAAACACACACACAAACAAACAAACAGAGAAGTATAAGTCATAGGATCAGGTCAGACTGTTATAGCAAGTCAAAGCAGTTGTTTAGATTCAAACAGTGGAGAGCAGCAATAAGTAGGGAGTGGGGTGGCGAGATGAAGGAAAGCAAAATTACTGGTTTTTAATGGGGGTGGAAATCCATAGTCTCTATTCAAGCCTAAGTTGATGGTGTCAGTTCTGCATAGAAATTGCAATTCTACAGTTTCTCTTTGAAGCTCTGAGTTGTTAGCTATTTCCTTGAGTACAGCAAAGCTTTAAAGAGAAAATATGAAGACCCATTCAGCCAATCAGGAAGTTGATTCCTGAACACCACCTGCAACTGGGGTAAAGCTAAGTTGACAGGAGACCCTTCTCTTTGACTCAGCGTAGTGGACATGCCGGGAATAAGAAAGTCAAATGCAGATTCACAAGTTTTTAATTAACTTGTGAATCTACATCTGGCCCCTGCTGGAAAGGGCAGGCAGTGTAGATTGGCCCTGAGTTTATGCTGTACATTTTTCTTCTGGTAGGTCTCAAGGGCTTGTCAATGTTACACAGGTTTTGTTGAAGAAAGTTAGCTTTTGTCGATAAAACAGTGGATGTGTACACAGCGAAACCCTCCGCCTACCGATCTAACTCCTTATTTTGCCAACATGCTGAAACCACCTTGCTAAGAAGCTTATGTCGGTGTAGCTTGGATGATGCAGTGTGTGTGTATAGATGCTGCATTCCTTACATTGGCTGTTTTGTTGTAGTTCTTCCAGGTGGGATCAAGGAGCAAGGATGGGGTGGTGAAGGAAGGGCAGCCCAGTGGGAGCCTCTGGGGCAGCCAGGCTTCCAGCTGGGAGCTGAGACACCAGGTTCTTGGTGCTCCACGTTACCCCTGTTAGTTTGGTGGAAGTACCCCTGAGGAGGATGTACACCGCTGATGAAAGGAGGGTAGCATGGACATCAGCCATTGCAGTAGTTAATGTGATGGCTGTAAGTGGACTTATCTTTATAGAGCAGACATAGCCAAAGTGCTTTTTTTTCAAGGAGGTAAGCATCAATATCCTTATTGTGAAGAAGGCAGAGAGGTGGCTTGCCTCAGGTTGCTAGCAGAGCCAGGAACAGAGGCCAGATCTCCCAAGTTCTAGTGTAGTACTTTATTCACTAGGCAATGCAGCCTGCTGTTTTGCAGAAGGAGTATTGATTTATTATAGACTTCAGTGCTTAGTCTAAGGGACTCAAGTTCCATAAATTATGTTGTTGTTCTTGTCAAGGGTAAATTAATATAATATTAATGAATTAACAATGATTAGTTAGCTTGTTTCCAGCTGCCAAATGAAGTTCTGTGATCAGAAGTCCATAAATGTAGAATGAGCTTTTACACTATCAATAAAAATGTGTTAAAATCAATTTTACACTGGCTGACATGACTACTTATGCTTGAGGATTGGTTGAAACCTCATTGAGACTGGTGGGAATAACAACCACCTTCATTTAGGATAAATATAAGAAACAATCAAACTTCTTTTGAAACCAGATGACTGAAACAATAGAAGGCACTACTCAAAACACAGGCCACGTGATGAGGCTTGAGTAGAGGCTAAACCACTTGGGTAAAATGCTGATTTTAAAAAGGTGTGAAACCATGAGCAAAGAAGCTGCCTCTTATTGTTCGGTGCCTCCTGTGTTCAGAGAAACAGGACTTCATATGTTCTCTGTAAATAAATGGGCACATGCTTCCATCATCAAATTCTCCCCATAATGCAAACCATCTCTAGACAAGCAAACTGTCAAACTGCTGAGGTAAAAAAAAATCAAATCAAATCAAATCACTGTCTTTGATGATAGCCAAGAAAGAGAGTCCCAGTGAAAATTGGGTGGTCTGTCATTTCTGTGTTGAACACAGCTGCAACTCCCGGCCCAAAATGTTATGTTACAGTTTTGGGGTTTCCAACTAACCTGAGGCTTATACATCTGCCCATCACTATAGTATTTGTGTGCCTTCTGTGTAAAATCAGAAGCAATAGCAAAGTCGCTACATTTCATGATGTTTTTGGCATGTCTCTCTTTATGGAATGAGAACTTTTTTCAGGGAAGTATTTTATTTAAAGGGCGGGCTGTGGTGGTTGGTATGAATTTTGAGATTAGAAATGAACATTCATATTGAGAGTGTCATTTTTTTAGCAGAAATGCTTTCTCAAACTCTGGAGTTGCATGATCCTTTTTGACAGGTTGTCCCATAGCCAGATCTCTTTGACAGAGCACACATTGTTCCCAGCTTTCACACACTTCATCCTTGGGTTTGGGATCTGAATTGTCTTGCAGGAGTGAGGTGATTGCTGAGGGCGATAGTTCAAAATTAGTTTTTTTGATATAACTGTGGCTTCATCTATTAATTGCTCTGCAAATTGGAGCCAAGGCCTTTTACTGGCATTGGAAACACTGGGGGGATCTAGTGCGTTCATGGCAGCCTGAGCTGTGGAGAAGACAGGTAGCCACATTCTATACAAGCGGGAGCAAGGGCATTGTCTTCATGTCCAGTTATGGATACAATGACTTCTTCCGTTAGTAGTGCACGTAGTTGTTGCCCCCGCTGTCTGGTAGAAGCTAGTGAACATGGTTCCATGTCACAGGTTGTGACTCAAATATTTTTTTCCAGCACTTTTAAAGCTTTGGCATGTGTAATAATATAGTCAGCTGATTTAATCAGTGAAGTACGCAGACAGCTTTCTGCAGTGGTTGATGTTTGGGATTGGTGTTCGGGCTGTGCAGTCTGGGTTAACTAACTGGTTCACTATATGAAATGATTCTGCTGGTTGTGATTCTTCCATATTCTTTGTGAAGGAGTAGAAGCCTTGTTTTTGCTTCCTTTATTACAGTGGCATAGTCCTGTAAGTGATGTTTTGTGCTGCTGGTAGAGGAATTCAAAGTGGATTTCGTGCCACTGGTCTTCTAGCTTTCTGCCTGTGCACTACATCTGCCATGGTTTATCTGTATTTGTCTTGCTTGGTGTGGGAGATGTCCTGGCCAAAATGGTGGGGGTACTGGACGTCAGGTGATAGTATTACTACACTAACTCACTGGCACTTTCATCTGGTATTTGGGTGACTTGTTCTCTCAGGGCAAGATGAGAGCCTAGGGGAGTTCAGGGTCTTCAGAGATGGACCAGCTTTTGTTGATCACTGCCTTAATGGGAAGAAGAAGACTCTTATCTCTGCTTGAATGAGGTGGTGCTAAGGCCGGGAAAGTGGTATGTTGGGGATGTTTCCAATACCTGTTCCTCAGCCAAAGATAGGATTCAGCATATGTCCTGACTGCATGTGTAACTTCCAAAACTGCTTGGGAGAATCTCATGATTTCCATGGAAGCCATAAGGTCATGTACTAAGTATTGTTGAGATCATCTATGTGCAGGCTAGGGTCTGGGGAATTCTAGTATTCTGATGGGCAGCAGTTATGTAAGTTCATCCAGAAAGATGATAGAATTTCTTTTCAGTGATCTGTGCACCACTAGGAATCCGGGGTACCTCTTGGCCTTTACACCACAGATCCTATGGATGTACTCATCTCTTTTTGTTTCTGGGAGTCTTCTGTGTCTGCAGCTGAAATGGAACGGAGCACTACTCCACTCTTCCTCCTTTTGTCTTGTGCATTCTGAGGTCTGTTTCGGCATCTGACATATGGAATATCATCCTGGCGTCTCTGCCTGGGCTGGAGATGGCACTGAATAATTTTTCAGGGAGGCATGCAATCACACATATTCCATCCACACAAAATCATGGCTGGTATATTGAAGATGCTTCTGTCTATATGAAATGATTGTAGAGAGTTGGTTCCAGGCCTGGTTATAAAAATCTACATTCTTTTCTGGTATTTTATTTGGAAGGGAGGAGGGGCGTCTGGGCGCTGTTTGTGGCTCCAAGATTTCACTGGGGTGATCTGTGTCAGCCCCAATACACATTACATCAGCTTTGAGGATACATCATCTGGCAGTAGCCTCAAGTGATTGTGTCAGCTGGGGATTGCTGTAGTGCCACTGTTATCTAGCTTCTCTTGTGCCCTTCTTGGTACAGTCAGATGAAGCAACTGGCTACATGAGTTATTTGTACCAAGTCAGAGCTCCTTCATAAAGGGAGAATTCTCAGCTGGCCAGAACAAGCTGCTTTCTGGTCCCAGAGGAACGCAGAAGAACTGTCAAGGGACCTTGACAGAATCCTCTTAATGCGGTTTCCAGTCATTTTAAACCTAGAATTAGTGGCCATTAATACTAGAGTGTCCCTTTCCTGTTTCGGGATGGTAAGTACATAAAAATCTGTCTTGATGGTACTTTTTATATAAAAATTATAATTATTTTGGTTCCCTTTTTGTGTATTTCAAAAAGCACTGCCTTTTGAAAAATCAAAATAAATCCAAATGGAAAATAAAATGAAACCCATTCAGACTGTGTGCACACATGCATGTGCATGTGCGTGTAAAAAGTAACAGAACAAAAGCTGAACCTTATCCCCAGGACCTCCACTTGCTGACATGACAGCAAATACAAATCAGATAAATTTAAGATAACAGAGAAGACCAAAAAAACAAAAAACAAAAACCCCAACCCCCCCACCCCACCAAACTGGTATTGCCTTGGAAGATGGCAAAACCACCATCCATGGAGACAATCCCAAACTATGCTGTCATCTTACTGGAATAAGTTGTTCTTCCTGGACTGTCAGAATTGCAGGCAATTTAGGTTTCACCACTTTTAGTCCTATCAGGACAGCATCATCTCTCAGGGGTTTGTCTAGGGTGTTGAACTCATGAGAAATTCAAAGGTGAGTGGAATTGTGACAATAGAGGTTATTAGATCTCATCACTTGGTGAATAGTTTTCCAAATTACTAATTGAGATGAAAGGAATGAACTAATCTAAAGTACATCTTAGCTATTAAATTTAATCAAGAGAACAATATCTCACTGGTAGTATTACCAAATGTAGCTTTCAGATTGGTTGTTGGTACGTAAATTTGTTTCAAACCCTTTGCTGAGGGCGGGTCAGATCGCATTCAAACAAATGTGTCAGTGCTGTGCTAGGCCTGCAGCCAAATCTGTAGAGGTCAGAGATCCTTAGAAGAGGTCGGCAACCACCTTTTTAGTGACCTTCTCAGAGAGAGAGAGGTTTGAGTCTGACTGATAACAGACAGAATAATAAACATTGAGAGAGCTTTCTTAGCAAGGGGAACCAAACCTTGGGATATTTCAGCTTGATGAACACCCTGCTTTCAGACAAGGGGTGGTGGTAATTTAGGAACCAAGCAGTTCTATGGTCATGTATAAGAGTATTCAAGACAATATGTTGCAGTGGTGTTGGAATAATTTCTATCACAGGGGTGCTGAAAGCTGTTGAATGAAACTGTAAACCCTCTATATAAGGGAAACAACTTCAAGTCAGGGGGTGCTGCTGCACCTCTAGTTCCAGCACCCTAATATGTTGGTCCCTTGGGGAGAAGAAGCTTATGCAGTCAAGTTCCAAATGAGTAGCTGTGTTAGTTTAGTTCAGCAAAACAAATGAGTCCTGTAGCACTCTTAAAGACTAACAAATTTATTTAAATTAATTTGTTGGTCTTTAAAAGTGCCACAGGACACCTTGCTTGTTTTCTTGTGTAATCAGTACACAAAACTCTGCTGTAGAAACAACAGAATTGTTTCTGATTACACAATGAAATTTGGAAGAGTGGATTTAAAAAAATAACTAGAGCCAATATTGGGTGGGGTGACTTTAGCTGTGCTAAAGAGATAGTACAGCCTTGTTATTTTTTGGGAACACATAAATCATTTAGAGAATTGTAACCATGGTGATTAGCAGGCTTTTAATCTCAGTGCTCTAAGCAATGGATTAACCAAGTGTAATGGTATCTAGCAGTCCAGAAAGGGGTGTGGAAGTGTTAGGAAAGGATTCAAATAGTTTTAGACTTCTGAACATTGTTGCACAATATTAGATTGACTTCAGCAGGACTCTTTTTAATGAGGACTGTGTACATTAATTAATTTAACTATAAACTAGGTTTAAGCTTTGGTACATTTTTTTAGGCCTCTTTGTGGAGAAAGGATCCAGTAATGCGAAAGCCTTGCTGGTACCATTAGGTGTGACTATGGAAAGCAGGAGGGTGTGAATTTCACCCTTTGAATCTTAAGGTTGAATGTAATTATCTTGAGGAGTACATGTTGGATTAAAAGACTTACTGAAGTTGAAAAGTGGAAAGAATTCTTCCTGAAAAATGTTCCCCCCAAAGTCCCTTAGTTTCTTATTTAAAAAATTCTGCAGTTTGGAATTTTTTGACCAGATCTAAGAGAATGGAAATTCCTTGGGGGCAGAGGCTGTGTCTTTACTGTGTGTGTTTATACAATGCTAGTTGAGGGCTCTTGGCCTATGATTTAGGTCGCTTACATGTGCTACTATAATGTAAATAATAATAATAATAGCAATTATTAACACATTTCTTGCCTTCTACTCCTCTCTTTACTCCTATGCTATGGCCCTCTGCAACCCAGATCCATCTCTTAATGTTCCAGTGAGCTCTTCACTGTTCCCTAACCATCCTGCATTTTATTTTGACCATTGCTGTCTGCCCTTCCTGCAGCAGGTGGTGCACCTTCCACATTTTGTCTGCCTCTTGAGTGTTTTGGGCCCTCTGTCAGAGTGTCTCTATCCACGGCTGGCATTTTACAAGCGATAAACCTCCCCCCTACTGGTTTCCAACCTGAGAGAGCATGTGGTGGCGAGCTTGCTCACAGTGGCAGACGAGGCTGGGAAAAGGGGTGGCTCCTTGCAAGGACAGCTAGGACTCTGTAAAAACAAATTAACTCTGTCTCCCAATGGCCAGAAAACTTCCTTGCTGCTGGCCCAAATTAAACCAGCCAGTGTTTTAAGAGATAGCAGTGGTGAATGGAGAGGGGGAAACGTGTTTTTCCATCTATGCAATAAAAGGAAACATTATAATATACTGAGTGAAATGAAAAGCTTTTCCCAACAACATTACCTTGTAACTTTTTTTCATCCTGTTTCTCTGTTCCAAGGCATCTGTAGGAGACCTGTACTGATTACTAATTCCTTAGGAAACACTGAGAACGTTCACGTTAGAGTTTGGCCTGGTGACAGCTTGCTTGTTTTGCTGCCAGCTGTTTGGGGCTCAAGTTTTTCAGCTAGAGCAGTGAAGATCTGGTGCTCGATATCAGATGAGGGGGCTATGGGCATCATGTTCTTCCAAGTGCTACAGGCTATGGCAGTGCATAATGTAGGTTGATGAGAAGGTCTTACTTCACTAGTCAATGAGCAGAAAGCATATGTGGAAACTCTGCTCAGTCACCTTGAGAAGAGGAAGAGAAGATTTCTCTTTTCTTTTACCCAGAGGCAGAAACATAGTGTTCCTCTTGCTCCTGTTTGCCTTAACTGCTGGCCAGCAAGAGCCGGTGGGAGCGGCACACTGCTTGCTGTTAAGGGCGTGGGAACAAGAAAATGGCCAGGGAGTAATGTTTTACAGAGATGGGAGAAAACTGCTTTGATATTTGCCATGTTTCCAATGCTGGTTGTGGTAACGGCATAAGTTAGAACCCCCCGTATTTATGAGTTTTGGTTAAAAATAACACATTCTGAGTTCTTTTTCTTCACTTCTTTGGTTTTTGAGCTTCTCTGAGGCACCTGCATCATATTTTCATGCTTTTTGGCATAACAGTAAAGGGCTTGGAACTTAAAAAACAAAACAAAACACAAACAAACAAACCTAAACCTGAGATTTTTGCATATCTTACATAAAGGCTCCAGGAGGTGGAGCATTAAGGAAGACGTTATTCAGGGGTGGCCAAACTTATGGAACTCAAGAGCCACGCGAGTAGATTATTAAACCTTCGAGAGCCACACTAAGGCATATAGCCATATACTTTTATCTACTCCAAAATTAGTGCATTTAAAGCTCATTGCACACTTTAATTTTGTCGTAAAAAGCGGGCAAATATTGATCCTACTAATTTCAGATTCTAATAATTACTTAAGGTCACCATGAAAACTATGCTTATGCAATAAACAATCTATTTTCTTCTTCATATTTTTGTTTCTTATTATTCAACATCATGTTTAGAAGGACTCGTAAAACACAATTTTATTTTAACAAGTAAACCACATTTGGGCTTATGAGAAAATCTAAACATGCTACCGCTTCTCCTTGCAGTCACCGACCATGCTGCGCTTCTCCCTGCAGTCCCAACCCTCTCCGTAACTGCTAGGCCCTGCAGCCTGCTTCCCGGGCTGACCCCCCCACCCAGAGCCCTGTTACCTGGCAATCTGGCAGCTAGGCATAGGCTGGGGCTTGTTCCCTTTGCTGTAAAGGCTGAGCATCCAATATAGCCACTGCAGCAGCTAGGCAGAAGCTGGGGCTCCTCTCCTCAGCATGCTCTGAGCATCCTCAGGGCAGGAGATTGAAAACTCCTAGGCTGGGGCTGCTTTCCTTTCTCTGACCCATGTATAAGCCCAGCTACACACCTACCCCACCCATTCCCTGCTACACGCGCACACATCGGTAAACCCCCTCCCCCGCTACACACTCCAAGCTATTGTAACACACCCACAGGTATGTACACACACACATACCCTGCCCGACACAACCCCCAAGAGCATTCCCTGTTTCCTTGCAGCTCCGCACCTCCCCCATCCCAGAGGCCGGCACCTTTGTCCCCCCAAAGTCCTTCCCTCAGTCGCACCGCAGGGCTCCCTGGGCCCGGCCGAGGCCTTACTTCGGCTGTTTGCATGCTGGCTGGCTGACTGGAAGCTGCTTCCCGGCCACAGGCTGCTCCATCATGCAGGGGGAATATTGACAAACTCCCAGCCTGCCACAGCTCTCTACCTGCTGGATTTAATGTGGAACGGGGCTTAAAGTGGAATGCACTGGAACTCTGCCTTCTGGCTGCTGTAGCTATTTTTAGGGGCCCCTGGAACTCTCTGTTCCTGTGTATTCCTCTATTTTTAGGGGGCCTGGAACGCTGCCTGCCTAAAAATAGGGGCCCCCGGAACTGCATTCCGATGCATTCCCCCCTTACTTTAACCCCTGGCCTGTGCTATATATTAACTGGACGTGCAATAAAATCACTGAAGTCGGTAACACTGACCATTTGTGATGTTTTCTGAATTCTGCTACTGCTCACTCCTACTGACTTGGGCTTAGCCCCCACCAAGGCCTTAAGTCAGTTTCCCTTTGATTTATAAAATATTTTAATTGACATAGATACAAACACACTGAACTGTATACAAATATTTAGTAGAACCTGTTTTAAATAGCGATATTTCCAACTGTACAAGTCATGATTACACAGAGAGGAGCTAAAGTCCTGAAGAACCTCCCAGGCCTGTGCCAAAATTTGACTGTTTAAACTTTGAAATTTGTGCATTTTACATGGACTGTAGCATCAGTGTTAAGAGGAAATGGATGTATAGCACTAGTATACCTAACATAGAGAATAAAATGGACTCCCCATATTCATCCATTTACTGTATCACTAAAACACTGGCCCTACAAAAGATTCCACTTTATTTCCTCTTTGGTTGACTCTGCAATTAGCAGTGAGTTGTTAAAGGACTGCAGGAGTCTCTCCATGTAAGAAGTGATTATTTGCAGTCTTCTATGATCTCTTAGGATGCCAGTGTAAACAGTAGTGTAGAGGGCTGAAAGTGTTTTGATTTGAGTCAAAAGAAGGTTGGAAAGCCAGAGGAAACTCGGATGGGGGCCCTAAAAACAAGGGCCGAATTCGTCCCTGTAATAACAAAGTGAAGCTACTTCTCAGTAGTTGTTTTTTGCATTTTGGAAAGCTGACAGCACAGCATTCTGGGCAGTTATCATTGAGCTATAGCATTCACATTCTCCCTAGTGGTTAAAAATGCCTACACCCCTGTCACCACTGATGCTCTCGTCATTGCTTGTTGCTAGCGGGAGTGGAATTGCTAAACCATGGGGGAACTACCTAAAATTCTGAAAGGGACATACTAACTTGGAATCTAGTCAACATAACAAATTAATTGAAATCTGTGTTCATTATGAAACTTGCCAATCTGTGAAAAATTCCAGAGGGGTAGCTGTGTTAGTCTGTTGTATAGTAAAAACAACAAGAGTCCTGTGGCACCTGAAAAACTAATGGATTTCTTCAGGAATAAGCTTTCCTGGCCTCCAACCCACTTTGTCGGATGCAATCTGACTATCTGTGTGGTTTTAATAATGACATTTTTATATTTTAAAAAAAGTTCTGTCTCCCTGGTTGCTGTGTGAAAGACCCACACAAACAACAGCAGAGACTGATCAAGGCTGTGTCAACACTAATTCCCCCCCCCCCCTTGTATTTCCCACTGTTGGTAAACGCTGGGTGTGCTAGTCCAGTCAGTTGTGAACCGAGAGCAGATCAGGAGGACGTAGTGCTTGAAAACCCCACATCCTTTCCACAGTAGCACCCCCACAATTTCTTCACCAGCAATACTTCCTATTGTGGTGGGAGATTTTAAGAATCTAATGTAACTAAGATCTAACTTATTATACAGGAGAAACAGCAGAACTAATTATACCCAAATGTACCAAACAAAGAGCAGAGGAGAGCAAGACAGGGTTCCCTCAAATTTCATTGTTGTAGCCGTTTATTTTAATCTGACAGGAATGTGATTTTTTATTTTTTTTTAAGTAAAGATTATGGTGTCCCTTTAGTGGGATCTGTTCTACAAGAATTAGCATGAGTGGTGACTTCACACTTTAAATGACTGGGGTTGCTTTTTCTTTAGTTCACAGGATCACTGTGTGATGTGAATTCCTCTATGTGCCCATTTTACTTTCCTAGGATAGGAGGAGAACAGACATTTCTATGTGAAGGCTATGTCTGTTTGTCAAAAAGGGACTACTTTTAGAGCAGTGGTTCCCAACCTTTTCCAGGCCAGGGACCTCTTTTTAACTTGAAAAAAAAAATGTGGCCCCCCTGCAGGAGTTTGTATTTACGACCCAGCCAAGGGTGGCCAAGCTGTGGCTGGTTGGCGAGGGGTGGCACCACTGGCATGGCTCCCAGCCAGCCCCTGCATGTAAGCAGGGGCAGGCAGCCCAGCTGGCGAGCGCCACCATGGTCCCCTCCCCTGTCAGGTGAGCTGGGCACCTATGGCCCCCAGGTAGCCCTCTGTGTGCCCCACCCAGGGCTCCTGCCCCTCACCCCTCACTCCTCTTCCCACACTTTCCTGAGGCAGCTGCAGAGTGGTCTGCCCAGGCTCTGCAGGTTTCTCCTACCCTAGGCAGGCCATGTGGTTAGGCTGCACAGGGCAGGAAATGTAAAATGAGTCCAGCTCCCAGCTGTGTCTGAGGACCCCTTGCAATGCCTCTGTGCCCCCCTCCCCCCAGTGGTCCACAGATCACAGGTTGAGAACCACTCTTCTAGAGTCAAGGGGGTAGTTCTGCCTTTTGGGATCTATCCCTGTACTTGTTTGTGACGTACGATGTACTTGTGGCTTTCAGTAAGTCAGCTTTACTGGCGTGTTCCGAGGCCAAATTAATCTTTGTATGTTTTTTTTTGTGATTTTTTTTTTTTTTAAATAATATGTGTTTTCAGTGATGACT
Organism: Podocnemis expansa; assembly: GCA_007922195.1. Taxonomy (NCBI): domain Eukaryota; kingdom Metazoa; phylum Chordata; order Testudines; family Podocnemididae; genus Podocnemis; species Podocnemis expansa. The sequence continues at coordinate 10,059,478 of ML682017.1, forward strand.
GGAGGCTACATTGGGCTAAGTGCTGTAGATATGTTAAGAGACCATCCCTGTCTCAAAGAGCTTGCAGTTCAAATAGACAAAACCAATAAAAGGTGGAAAAAAGGAAGGATTTTACAGGTTCATTTTACAGATGGAGAGCTGAGGAACAGAGATGTTAAATAACTTGCCCTGGTTCACACAGGAAACCTTTTGCAGAACCTGGATGAACCCAGATTTTCTAAATCCCCAGTGTTTGAATAAAAGACCATTCTTACTCCTTCATGATTTAAGATCATTGAATGACAGTTGTAGTATTGCAATTGCTATTTATGACAGCTTTTTCCTTTCCTTTCCTTTCCTTTCTTTGCCTTTCTTTTTGTGAAAGGAGATGCTTTTTGTTCAGATTGCTTTTCAGTACCAGATTCATTGTAGCTTAATAAGTGATCAGGTAGAGAGAGGGCCAGCCTATGGGTGGAGCAGAGCCGTCCAAGGACTGCTCCCAGTTAATGGGAGAACACCTCTGAAATGGTATGGAATAATGGAATGGCTCCCAAAATGATCCATCCCAGTAAGGTAGGGTGACCAGATGTCCTGATTTTATAGGGACACTTTGGTTTTTTCTTATATAGGTGCCTATTACTCCTCCCATCTATTTATTTTACACTTGCTATGTGATTACTCTGTAGTAGGAAGCAGACTCACCTTACTTCAAGAATAATAAACAAAGGCTATGGAATTTCTCTATGGTTTTGTGTCTGGAAGGTAATTTTTTTATTTTGTTGTAAAAGAAACAAGAAAGCAAAGGGAATCTGCAAGTTACTTGGCACAGCCATTAAACATTTTTTAAACAGTTGTCATTGCAAGCCATAATTTTTCAAAATCTTGATTAGAAAAATTGAAATGGGTTCATGTTTGGGGCTTTTCTTCCTTTGAAAAGTGTGCGGAAACGCCACAACGCTGATTAATATCAGAGGCTGCTAGGCACGTATCTAAAGGATAAATAAACCTCTGTGAATGGATTCTTGTAAAGGAAGTCATTGCCTCTGGACGCAAAAACAAATGCTGAAGCCAGAAGTCGAATTACATGACTCCTACTGCTTTTGTGATTGCTGTACAGTTAAGCTGCAGTTTCTCTAATTCATCATAATGTAAGGCTGGCTGAAATGGGCTGTCAAACTCAAGAACCTGACTCTGCAGGGGACCCAGGCTTGGAGAGGCTCTTGTTCCAAGCGCTAAGGCCCATATGTATTCTCCTCTGTCCTGTCAGATTGCAGTGCTCCTGCCATATGAAAGAGAAATTAATCCATGCTAGAACTAAACCCCCAAATCTTTAGATTGTTTAAAGTCTTCCTACAGTCCCTGTTTCTAATGCTGGGAGATAGTCAGCATTTTGTGCTCAGATGCTATAGGTATAAGAAAAAAAGTAGCACATTAGTCCCTAAACTGGTACAGAAGGATTTTCAAAGGAACTTACGTGAGTTAGGCACCCAACTTGGGTGAACACAAGAATAATCACACTGGCTCAGATGAATGGTCAGTCTAGCCTGCTATCTTATCTCCTGACAGTGGTCAATGCCAGATGCTTTAAAGGAAATGAACAGAACATGACACTTATTTTATGATCCATCCCCTGTCATCCAGTCCCAGGTTTTGACAATCAGAGACTGAAGGATATCAAGGGTATGGGGCTGCATCTGTGACCATCTTGGCTAATAGCCATTGATGTATCTATTCTCCATGAATTTATCTAATTGTTTTTTTTAAACCACTTATAATTTTGAACTTCACAACACACCTTTGCAACAAGTTCCAGAGGTTGACTGTGTGTTGTGAGGAGAATAATTCCTTTTGTTTGTTTTAAACTTGCTGCCTATTAATATCATTGGGTGAACCCTGGTTCTTCTATTATGTGAAGGGGTAAATAACACTTTCTTATTCACTTTCTACACATCAGTCATAATTTGAGAGACGTCTATCATATTCCCTCTATTCCAGTTGTCTCTCTTCTAAGCAAAACAATCTCATTCTTTTTACTTATTCCTTGTGAGGAAGATGACAACACTGGGTCAGACCAGTGATCCGCGGTCATGGCTGGGAGCTCTTTTGTTGCCCTTCTTTGTATCTGTTCCATTTTATTAAAAAAAAAAATATTCCCCTCTCACCCCTATGGGTGGTATGTGTCTTCCTCAACCTCGGGTCCTCTACCAGAGGCCTGGGAGTTTGAGGGTTCTGTGCAGTATCTTAGCTGTTCCTAGCACTGCACTCTTCTGGACAGAGAGCTCTGATGTTCTTCCTGGGATCTGTTGGAGCCACTCTCCCAGCTTAGGGAGTCACAGCCCTGAGTGCTCCTACCACCACTGGGACCACTTTGGCCTTTACTTTCCACATCCTCTCTAGTTCCTCTTTCAGGCCCTGGTACTTCTCCAGCTTCTCATACTCCTTCTTCCTGATGCTGCTGTCACTTGGCACTGGTACATCTATCACCACCGCTGTCTTCTGGTCCTTGTCTATTACCACGATGACTGGTTGATTGGCCAGTACCTGCCTGTCCGTCTGGATCTGGAAGTCCCACAGAATCTTAGCCCTCTTATTCTCCACAACCTTCTGTGGGATCTCCCATCTGGTCTTGGGAGGGTCTAGCCCATACACTGTGCAGATGTCCCTGTACACAATGCCAGCTACTTGGTTGTGCCGTTCAGTGTATGCTGTTCCTGCCTGCATCTTACATCCTGCCACTATGTGTTGGACTGTCCCTGAGGCCTCTCTGCACAGTCTGCACCTTGGGTCCTGTCTAGTGTGGTAGACCCCTGCTTCAATGGATCTGGTGCTCAGTGCCTGTTCTTGTGCTGCTATGATCAGTGCCTCAGTGCTGTCTTTTTAGTCCAGCCCTTTTGAGACACTGGTAGGATTTCCTAATGTCAGCCACCTCAGCTATCTGTCGATGGTACATCCCATGCAGGGTCTTGTCTTGCCATGGCACTTCTGCTTGATCTCCCCCCATGTCTGCTGCTGCCTCAGGCATTCTCTCAGCAGCTCATCTTTGGGTGCCATCTTACTGATGTACTCCTGAATGCTCTGGGTTTCATCCAGGGCAGTGGCTTTGACACTCACCAAACCCCGCCCACCTTCTTTCTGGCTGGTGTACAGTCTCTGGGTGTTGGACTTGGGGTGGAAACCTCCATACGTTGTGAGGAGCTTCCGGGTCTTCACATCGGCAGCCTCCATGTCCTCCTTTGGCCAGCTCACTATACCGGCAGGGTATCTGATGACTGGCAGGGCGTACCTGTTGATAGCATGGATCTTGTTCTTCCCATTGAGCTGGCTCTTCAGGACCTGTCTTATCCTTTGGTGGTACTTAGATGTTGCTGTCTTCCTTGCCTCCTCATCATGGTTCCCATGTGACTGTGGGATGCCAAGGTACTTATAGCTGGTCTGTATGTCTGCTTTGTGGCCTGCTGGTAGTTCCACCCCATCAGTCTTGACTACCTTCCCTTTCTTTACTACCATCTGGCCACACTTCTCCAGTCCGAATGACATCCCAATATCCTCACTGTAGATCTGTGTCTGGTGGATTAGTGAGTCGATGTCTCATTCATTCTTGGCATACAGCTTGATGACATCCATGTAGAGGAGGTGGCTAATGGTAGTTCCACTCTTGAACTTGTATCCGTATCCAGTCCTTGTGATTATCTGGCTGAGGAGGTTCAAGCCAATGCTGAACAGCAGCGGGGACAGCGCATCACCTTGATATATGCCGCACTTGATGGCCACTTGTGCAAGCTGTCTTGAGTTGACGTCCAGTGTTGTCTTCCACAGTCCCATTGAGTTCTTGAGGAAGGTCCTTAGTGTCCTGTTGACTTTGTATAGTGCCAGACATTTGCAGATCCATGTGTGTGGCATTGAGTCGTAGGCTTTCCTGTAGTCAATCCAGGCTGTGCACAGATTGGTCTGTCTAGACCTTGAGTCTTGGGCGACTGCTCTATCTATGAGCAGCTGGTGTTTTGAGCCTCTGGTGTTGTTCCCAATGCCCTTCTGAGCTGTGCTCATGTACTGCCCCATATGGTCCTGTAGCTTGGTGGCTATGATTCCTGATAGGACTTTCCATGTTGTGGGGAGGCAGCTTATTGGCTGGTAGTTGGACAGTGCTGTTCCCTTGTGGGGGTCTTTCATGATCAGCACTGTCCTTCCTTGTGTTAGCCAGTCTGGGTGGGAGCCTGCTGCTAGCAGCTGGTTCATCTGTGCTGCTAGGCGTTCATGCACTGCTGTTAGTTTCTTTAGCCAGTAGGTGTGGATCATGTCCGGTCCAGGTGCTTCCCAGCTCTTCATGTTCTTGACCCGCTGTTGGATGTCTGCTACTGTGATGGTGACTGGTTCCTGTTCTGGGAGGTTGCTGTGGTCTGTTCTCAGGTCCTGCAGCCACTTTGCACTGGTGTTATGAGTCTTCTCTTTCTCCCATATGTTTTTCCAGTACTGTTCAGTTTCTGCTGTTATTTTGTTGTTGCACTGCAGTTGGGAGTACACCTTGGATGGTTCTTTGGAGAACAGGGCATTTGTTTTTGGCCTCTGTTTCTCTAGTGTATCTCCTTATCCTGGTAGCCAGTGCTGTGAGTCTTTGTTTAGCAGTCTCTAGGGCTTCAGATGGAGTCAGGCCCTTGTATTTTTTCAGTAGCTGAGTCTTATCCTTAATCTCTACACCCTTCTGTAGTCCCACCAGCTGACTAACTTCTCTCCGAGTTGCCTTGGTCTTATCGTTCAACCTCGTTTTCCGGGGGGGGGGATGTACTGCTGTTCTTCTTGATCGTGTAGCCAAGCATCTCCAGGATTACAGAGGCTGTAGCGTATACCAGTTCATTGGTTTGAGTTATGGTGGTAGTAGGAATTGTTATTACGGCTCTATTGGCATCTTCTAGCATACTAGCTGATGGTACTTTTCCAACGAGCCTTGGTAATTGGTCTCGAGGGCAATGTTCCTTCTAAGCTGCGCTGGTGCGCTGCATCGCAGCGCGCTGCAGCCGCCAGCGCAGGGAAAGCTGCCGGCAGTGCACTGCCGGCAGCCAGAGCCCCTTGGTAGAGTTCCTGTGGAGCAGGGAGTTTTGAAAACTCCCGCCCAGAGAAGCTCTAACGGAGCATGCCCAGAAATTCTGGGCATGCTCCGTAGAGCTTCTCTGGCCCAGGAGTTAGGGCTGGGCCTGCCCCTCCAGTCCAGCCGGGGCTGGGGTAAGTTTGTGGGGGCTGGGGGGGGGGAGCAGAGGGGCGTGCTGCTGGGACCGGGGGGGGGTGAGTGGGAGCGGGGGGGCGATGCCCGCGAGCAGGGGGGTGATGCTGGGAGCAGGGGGAGGGGCTACGCAGCGCGCCCCATGGGGGGGGGGAGAGCACAGCGAGCAAGAGGAGTTGCTCAGCTGCTCTCTCCCCTTAGAGGGAACATTGCTCGATGGTTGACTGTAGCTAGTTTATCCATGATCTTATGCCTCATATCAGCTGCTGTGCTCTGTAATGGAGGGGGTGGCAGTGAAGTTCCAGCTTCAGGTGTTGGCAGCACATCTAGTTGTTGTTCTGGGTCTTCTTCTTGAGTTTGGGATGTAATGTGGAGTTGGTCTATCTCAAGTTGTGAGAGCAGCTTCCTCTTTACTATGTTGAAGCGTTGGGTAACTAGCTGTTTTTCAGTTAGTGTAGATGTAGGTCTTTTGTCCATCCATAGTTCCCTCATACGTTTCATATATCCCCTCTCCTTAGGTTTACTGTTGTAGTAGCATTCCATCAATTCCTGGTTCTCTTGTCTACTCCATTTATGGTTTGTTCCAGTAGCCCACTTATCGTCAGATTGTCCTGGTTCCCCAACATCTGGCGCGGACCTTGTTAATCCGGCGACATCCGAGCTGGCATGACTCTCCTAGTTCGTGTCACTCTCATAATCGAGGTAGGCAAGTGAGGCGTTAGGGGGTCTTTTGCCCAAGGACCCTTACTGGAAAAGTAGGTAGGTACCAACCGGGATTTGGGCCCCGGTCTCCCATATCAAAGGGCGGTGCACTTAACCACTGTGCTATCCAGTCATTATATTATATACGCTATCCAGTCAATATATTTTGAGATGTGGCAACCAGAACTGCATGCAGTATTCAAGATATGAGTGTACCAGGGATTTGTATAGCGGCATTATGATATTTTGTCTTTCTCTTGGGTTCCTAATGTTTTTCTTGATTTATTTTTGATTGCTACTGCACATTGAGCTGATGTTTTTGGAGAATTTTCCACAGTGACTCCAAGATCTCTTTACTGAGTGGCAACAGCTAACTTAGATCTCATCATTTTGTATTTACAGTTGGGGTTATGTTTTCCAGTGTGCATTATTTCTCATTTATCACATTGAATTTTGTCTGCCATTTTGTTGCCAAATCACCCAATTTTGTGAGATCCTTTTTCAGTCTGTTTTGTACTTAACTATCTTGAGTAATTTTGTACCCTCCATGACTTTACCAGCTTCATGTTTACTCCCTTTCTCAGGTCACTTATGAACATGTTGAATAGTGCTGGTCCCAGCTGATTCCTGGGGGACTCCTCTATTTACCTCTTTCCATTCTGAAAACTGGTTATTCTTTCCTGCTTTTTGTTTCTTGACTTTTAACCAGTTACTGGTACAAGGGAGGACTTTTCCTCCTTATCCTACATTTCCTGTTGCCACAATTTGCATGTCAGAAGTACTGAGTTGCAGAATTATCGTTAACTAATAAAGCAGAGTTAAGGGTACATATTTATTTCTGATTTTTCTCTTTTCCAGCTACTTCCACAATTAACTGAGGGTGCCTAACCCCCTTAATCCCTTATAGAAATCACCAACTACATTAATATATTGATTTTTTGCAGTGTGGCTTTAAAGGCAAAGCCTTAGGTTTGGTCTGTGCTACTGCTGACGGTCGACAGGAAATATGCAAGATACCTAATGTAGCTTGCATATCTACCTGCAACTTACTTTGCCATACTGTTGTGTCTTTACTGAGCTGGTTGACACAGAGACACCCTCTGGTTGAAGCAGCCTTTGCTTATACCTTTGTGGGGGGGCAGGGGCAAGGCAGAGGTTGATTAATGACATTGCCAGAGAGCACTTCTGGAATTGATTTGAGCAGGTCTCCACAGCCTAATCAGTTGATCCTGTTGTTGATCCTGTTCTTATAGTCCTGGCAGTTGTAGATGTATCCTTTTTTTATTTTTAAACTGACTACTGTACCCCCCCCCCTTTTTTTTTTTGTGGTGGTGAGAGGGAAGTGACTCACTAATTTAAAAAAAATTGTTTAGTTATGAAACCAATAATATATTTCACCCCTCCAAAATCTGCTAAAATCAATCTCCAGGCCAATCCATGTATTGAGAATCTGAACAACATTTTGTTTTAATATCCCATGGTCAGAATTCCAAAGCTGCACAGAAAAAAGTAAGGGACAAGAGCTAGTGGTTGACTGAAGACTGATATTTGACTTTAATGTAGTTAAATTAACATATGGCCTGGGGGAGGAGAGAGGGAACATTAAAAACATTGGGTGTACTCCTTAGCAAGTTTAGTATATGAACATAGCTTCATTGACTTCAGTGAAGTAATGCGAACTTACACTAACTGAGGATCTGGCCTTTTAGCTAGACCCCTTCACCGTTGGTTTAATGCAGGGGTCTCAAACACATGGCCCAAGGGACGCCTGCTGGTCCTAAAGCTATTTTCTGTGGCCCACAACAACACTATTTTTACTGATATTTGCAATATCATTGTATGAAAAGGTTTCAGTGGTGCGGCCCTCGGTCTAACTTACTAGTCCTCATGTGGCTCTCTAGTAGTCTTCATGCGGCCCTCACTGTGATTTGAGTTTGAGACCCCTGGTTTGATTAATTTGAGTCAAGTAGGTTTCTTTCTTTATTTCACATAATCAGTAATAAAAGTTCTGCAGTCTCTGTATCATTAAGTGGAGTAACAGAAAAAGTATGAACAGTTTTTTCCTTAGAGTAAGCAGCTGTGGATATACACCTGATTCTCTCCTGCTTTTCTGAAATCATTTAAACTAATGCAAAGTCAGTACAAAGTGAATGTAAAATAGTATTTTACTCCTAATAAAATGCACTAGTATAAATAGCCACACAATGTGCAGGGCACTGAAGAGTCATGTCCTTTATGTATATTCAGAATCACTTATTCTAGGGACGGAATTAGATTTTTAGATATATGTTTTACATTGAAAATGCCATAATTTGGCCTGCAGAACTTTTATTACTGGTGATGATGCAAAATAAGGAAGTAACTCAGTGTGACGCTCAGGTCATAGAAAAGATTCCAGGCTTAATTTGCAAGGCTGACATTGAAAAAAAAAAAATGTAAAATTTATTTCATTTTGTCTGTATTTGATTTTTTTGTAGGAGAAATCTTTGAGCCCAATAAACAGAGGACCTCAAATGTGCTTATAACAGACTTATTTTGTGTGACTGCATTTTAAGGAACAGCATGCTTACACCATGGTGTCTTGGCTTTGTGACACACCTTTGTGTCAGAGAAAAGCTTCCCTATTGTTCCTCTTCTTTGGCATGTGCCTCTTTTTTATATCATAGGTTGCCTTTTTGATGTTTAGGTATGAGTGCCTTAATTACCATTTTCAGGGTGAGGTCATTTTTTTGATTAGTGAACACATTATGGTATTTTTTTAACAGACCCTTTGAGTAGGTTTATTTGCCAGACCTTTTATGTGCAGTTTGTTGTTGTAAACACTATTTAATGAAACATAGCCTTTCAGTTTCTTCCAGTTAGCATGCGATACTTCAAAGCAATTTTTTGAAATTGGAGTAGAAATTTAATAAATATAAGCATACAGCTTTAGGAAACACTAACAAAACTCATTTAATTCTTCTGGTGTGACTGGACTGATCTTGGAATCTTTTCTCATTTGTACTAACATTTTCTCTGCAACCAGGTTTTCCTTGCAGCCTCTTTCTGAATGGTTAGTCGTGAAACAAAATTAAGGGTGAGTTTAGAAGAATGTGGCCTTCACTCTTTTACTGTCTCTGAGGGAGACCATGCTCCCTCTCTGTCACATTTACAAAGGCAAGCTCAAAATGGAATTAGCTGTCTCAAAAGATCCTGTTCCTATAGGCAGGCCAGGGCAATAATCAGGTAAAGCATCAGGGAAGAGCTGGAGTAGTCAAAGTGGCTTGGGCCCCTGGGTAGGGGCAAGTGGTTGATATGCTCAAACCCTCAGACATGGCAGAACATAAAATAGTCAAGGGTTCAGGCACAGGCACTCAAGCAGGGCAGAACATCAGTCAAGTGTTGTGGGGTTGCAAGCAGGTGGTTGGGGAACCTGGGCCCATCCTCCTCAACCATATCCCAGCCCATGGCCCTAGCAGCAGTGGAGGTTCTGCTTTTGGGTCAGTGGGGATCCACCTGCAACATGAAGGAGTCCTGTGGCACTTAAAGACTAACAAATATATTTATTGCTTGAGCTTTTGTGGGAGAAAATCCCACTTCGTCAGACGCTTTGAAGATGGGAGACCTTCCAGAATGGGAGGAAAATAAACGGAGGGAAGTGTAAGTCATGGGATCGAGTCACACTGTAACATCAAATCAGTTTTGTTTTACTGAACTAGACTAATACTGCTGCCTCTTTGGATCTTGGCAACTGCAACATGCTGACCCATGTTCAGGCAGCAGTGCAGCAGGACTATGACCACTGTTGCTGGGCTACTTCCTCCTCTCTCCTTAGGGTCTACCTGGATCTAGGGGTCATCCTCTGTCTCATTGGGGTACACTGTGAGTGTTTGTCCTGGGAGCTCCTTGTATCTGGTAGCTCTGGTAAGTGGGTTGATCCTTGGTACAGCAGAAGTTCTCTTCGGATTGCTGCCGCAGCAGCATTTGGGAAGCATCTTGCTCCATCAGCATTCTCAGCCTAGCTGAGCTGCAAGACCTCTCTTTATTACTTACTGTCCTATTCATCTGCTTCTGGTGGGAGTGTGTGGTCTTCCTGGCTCTGCCCGACCTGAGGCAGATGGTGGCTCCTCCTCAGTGTCGGAGAGAAGCCATACCTTCTCACTAAATCTCCTGTGTGACTTAAGTGCATAGGTCCCATTAGTGGCCTGTGTTCCTATGTCAGTTAGATACTTTTTGAAAATCCAGTCTGTAATTCACAGTGGTCACAATCTTGAAGTTATATGTCTTTAGTAATTTCATGTGACATTGGATGAACAGGGTTCGACTGTTACAACTTGCACGTCAAAAATGCTGAGTTGCAAAGTTAGCAGTGACTGTAAAGAGGCAGAGTTAAGGGTGCATGTTCAATCTTGATTTTTCCCATTTCCAGCTATTTTCATGATTAACTCATCAGCCTTAATACTGTGGTAACCTACAGCCAAATCCTGTAGTTCTTAAGTAATGTTTGTGGTCCGTAGGTTCGTTCTTGTTTATGTAAAAGGATTGCAGCAGTTAAAGATTTTTGCATGTGTGAATTAGAAATGCCTGAAGTACCTAAATAAGTACATAAATATCTGTAGAGAATCATAGGTGTACATATTTCTCTGCAAGCATATAAAAAGCACAAATTACCTCCTCTGAAGAGCTTAAATATTGTACGTCAGACTGCCGTACAAATTCAGGAAATCATGTGAACTCAGGGCTTGTCTTCACTAATGGTGGCAAATTCTGTATTGTGGATTTCTAAAGTTATGCTTAGGTTTAACTGTAGCATCTCACAGCTATTGCTGTAAGTGGAGAATATTTTAGCAATCTTAATTTATAGTTAACAGAGTGGCTTTTGATTGATGTTAGTATCTATTTTGAAACAAAACCATCTGAGAAATATTCACGGTGCTGAAAATAGGTAAGTCTAATAATCAAATCCCTGAACAATTTAGAATCTAAAGACATGAATGGGCATTGCACAATCCTAAACATCAGAATGGTTTTAGGACTTTATAGATGGAATGGGTCATGGAATTATTGAGATATCCTGCTTTTTCTCTGGTGTATAAACTTATTGGAACAGTGACTGCTAACAACGATATTTAAATTTTACTTACTTACAGGGTCAAAAAAAAAAAGAGACTATCACAGACTGCTCTTGCTCTATTCCACATTTTGTGTTTTTGCCTTTTTGTCTTGTAGGTATTTGATACTGTAATTCAAAGTGACCCATTGATACTGTAATTCAAAGTGACCCATAAAAGTGTGTCAAATATGGTCTTTAAGCTGAGTGTCTTGGATACACTACAATTGTATTGCTCTTTTTTATATAGAAGGTGTATGTTTAATGATCATCTATTTAAGACTCTGACAGGTGCAGAATAATTTAGGTGCACCGTGGCTATGTCCCCCTGCCCTGAGGGATTACTGCCTAAGAAAAAGTAATGTTACTGAGGGGTTAAAACAGGTAAAATATAGACTAACTGACCTATTCCAAGTCTCTCAGGGCTACCCAGAATAAACCTGAGGATCTTTGTTGTCTCATTTAGCTCCTCTGTACTGTTAGAATTCAAACAGTACTAAGATGAAGAATCTTTCATTTTTGTCTTTACTTAAAGCTTCTTCTCACAGAAGAACGAGTTGAAGTTTCAGCTGCTCACAGGGGCTCTTCCATTGATTACTGAGAGGAACGCATGTAGTGTCTTTGATCTCCAGTCATCACACACAAGGACCACTTCCTTTCCAAAGCGTAAGAACTAGCACTTTCCTGTTGACAAGTTCCAAAGGGGAGGCGATATTAGTCTAGTTCAGCAAAACAAAAAAGGAGTCCTGTGTCACTTAAAGACAAACATTTATTTATCACATGAGCTTTTGTGGGAGAAAATTCCACTTCATCAGAGGCTTTGAAGAACTTTCCTGTTAACCTTCTTCATTTACTTTATATGAGGCTTCTTTCTCATTTGATGGGTTATTTAGTTGCATGCTTCTACACACTGTAAATATAACATTACAACAGGTTATGGATGAGAGAAACCATTTCATGCAGCATCCCATTAATTTTAATGCCAAATACATTCTTATACATGCAACAATCACTCTGATCTATTATGACACATAAGTGAATGAGCCTGACTTCCAACAGTGAGTTTGTCCATTCTCAGCTGATGCTTTTGGCCAGAGTTGGCATTTGGCTTACTGTCATCATACAAAAATGTCTCAGATGAGCTTGAATGGAAGTCTTTGAGTTGATTTTTTGATAGTTAAATTTGTGACCTGACATGTAAACTGGAGCGTGAGTGTGTAGTTTAACTACAGATGTTGGTGGAGGACTCTTATTGTAATGTGTCAAGGAAAAGAAATGTACAGTTAAGTTATTACATATGTATTTGTAAAGTCACCAAAAATTCATTCACTACTTAGAGTAAGTCAAGGGTTGACAAATCCTGAGTGCCATGTCACCATGGTGCCCAGGGCTTTGCCCCAATTCATAACTGCACTGCAGTAGCCAAGAAAGCAAATGCCCCCCCCCCACCATTTAAAAAAAAAAGTGTTGGCTCTGAAACTTTCAGTGCTGTCACCTCTCTCTCCCTTCCTGCAAAAGTGCCCCTGGCAACATCATCAAGTGGTGCTGGTGGTGATTTTTTCCAGTGGCACTGCTGCACAAGTAGGCACCCCAGTTTTTGGGCTGGCCTTTAGGTGTGTGGCACATTTGTTGAGGCCTGGTGTAAGCAATGGAAATTTTGAGAAGCTATACTGTTTCCTTCCTACATTTAAAGAGAGGCGAATTCTCTGCCTTTTAACTCGAAAGATACTGCTGTAGTGTGCATGCAAAATAGAGATGGGCTTGAACCAAAAATGTTCTTGAACACCCTTGCATTGTGAGATGTGAGTCGAATTATTACCTATCTAACTAGACTATAAAAAGTAGGGCTGTGCCAGGGTTCCCTGGCTGCTCCTATGGGGGACTCTGTCTCCTGCAGGGAACAGAGCTCCCAGGGGCGTCTGTCCTTGGGCAGGAAATCCTGGCCTGCCCCATGAGAGACCCCAGGCAAAATACAGTCCTCCAGGGGGAATTGTGTGATAATTATTTTGAAAAAGCCAATTCCATGTCCTGGAATGGCTTTTCTCAAAATAACTAGTTCGAAAGATTTTCTCTTTCAAAATTAAAGCAGGTTTAATGATTTCAAAAAAGAGCTTAGTTTTTTTGAAATACAAAACTGCTTTTTTTCAAAAAAGAAATGCCTGCCCACACACGGAAAATTTTTTTCGAGATAAGCCTCCTTATCCCCAAAAAACTTTTCAGTGTAGACATACCCTTTATGAATACACTGTGGTCACTTTGAATATTTAGTTATGCCATTTGGAATGACTGTTGCCCCAGCATTGTTCCAGCACTTCACTGATGAGGAGCAACAAGAGATACTGGACCTGTTTATGGTGGTATATTTAAATGATGTTTTGATATTTTCATGTGATCTGGACTAACATGTTCACATCTGTACCGTCCTGGAAAGACACCAATAACACAGATGTCAGTGGTTAAAAGATTATCTAGATAGTGGTAAATCACTTTTTCCAGATTCACTTCATTCCCTGCACTTCATACCTTCTTGGGGGAAATGACCTGGCTCTGGATAAAATGATGTCATCCATCTTCATGACTTCCCAGATTGTTACTGGTGCCTGGGGGCCTGACTTTACTTCCCACTTCTGGCATAAAGCGCTTGTTTGGTAGTACCCCATTTATACTGATTTTCTGCCTATCATCCTCAGCTGAATGGCCAAATGGAAAGAATCACAGTCTAGAGCCACTACTTTACTAACTATGGCTAGCACTTCCAATTTCATGCCAAATTACTTACATCCTTTCCTAGCTCATCTATCTTGGACCTGGTATATTACATCCAAGAGGAGGTAAAGGAGGATTACAAAAAGCATGGAGACAAAGGTAGGCAAGCAGGCTCACCTATTCCATAGGACCAAAAGATATGGCTTTCTACAGAACACCTCCTTATAGACAAAACAAGCAAAGACCTTCTTGGAAACTAGACTATCAGTTCTTTGCCCTGTAGTGGATTAAGGCACAAATCAGCCAGGTCATTTTCAAATGCCAGTTGCTTCAGTTGCCTAGAGCCCACCCTATGGTCCATATTCACTTAAAAAGCTTTATACTGAGAACAAATTTTCCCATAAATCTCAATCACTGCTCCCCACCATAAAAGTTCAGAGTCAGGAGTTGTACACTGACCTTAGTGTTGAGGACTTAGGGAACAAGCAGGGCAAATTATAGTGCTGGATTGATTGAGAAGATTATGGTCCAGAGGAACTTGGGAGTTCTTTGAAAGTGTTCATGTTTACTCCTTGGTTCAGGCCTTCAATAGAAATCATTTTGGCTGCGTTTTGGTTCCTGACTCTGATCATCTTGTATCCTGATCCAGCCTGACTCTGGTTCCTGACATCTGGTTCTGCTCTCTGGATTCTCTTGCCTCTGCTCTCTCTGTATTCTGACCCAGATGACTGTTGTCTCTTGACTATGGACTCTGGTTCTAACTATGAGGTCTGGCTGCCCATGATTAAACCATGAGACCCCTTTTAAAAAAAATTTAAAAATTTAGCTCGAAGGTAACCCAAACAAAGAGTGATTTTCAAATCAAAATGTTTTGAATTGAAAATGTCAAAATAAACAGTTTTGAGTGTGATTTGCATTTCAGTAATAGTTTTGACTTGGAAAAAAGATTTTTTTTTTTTAACCATAGTAATTTACCAAAATAGACTTGAAAGTACAAAATGTTCTTGTCGGCCTGGATCTGCATATTGTTTTTCTACAAAAAAAGTTCTGAATTTTTTCAGCCAGCTTTAATAGCAAGTTCCATGTGTAAAGGGAAGGGTATCTGAAGTGGGGAGATTGCCTATGATGTGATGATTATGTAGGTGATCTGTGTTTTGGTGAGTGGTGATGGAGTGTGTGTGTGTGTGTGTGTGTGTGCGAAGCATAAGAGATTGTTTATGGAGGGGAAAGTTCATGTGCAAGACGGTGTTGAGGACAGGTTACCTTGGGTACATGTCTTAACCATGGTGTGTGAACTGGTGCTGAACACAGTTTGTCCTTGGCTATGCTTGTGCTTGAATTGTCCAGCTGAACCTGTTGCTGACATGCAGAGTCAAGAACATCCGCTCTTCCTGTGCTGTTGAGGCTTGTGCTGACTGGAAGATGAGATAAATGATAATGATAACAATGGCTAAAAAAGTGAAAGCAGAACAACTGAGGGAGGAAGAGACTTTGTCAATCTGTTTAAAATACTTCGTTTTTGTTGTTTTATCCAGTTGTTTGGGAAGGAAGATTCTTACTCAGTAAGTAAAGGTATCAAGCCTGACCCCTGTGCATTCCTGTTGATTTTAATAATTAAATATTATTATTTAATGATGCATATTCATTTGTTGATCTTACATAAAATAAGATAGAATTTGGTAGTTTAATCTTTGCTTTTTAGACAAGGCAAGATTCTGCAAAGATTTGAGGCCAAATTATTCTATGTATAACTTCTTTGGTATTAGATCAGAGATTAATTGGGACTGTGCAACTATTAGTGCTTATGAAAAGTCTGTAGATTTCACAAAATCCACCATCATCATCTTTTTGGGCATAGAACCTTTTTAATGTCCCAGTTTATGGGGAACTCTTTTCATCCAGGTCCCTTATGGCTTCCAGAATGCATTTTGTGTTTCAGTAATAGTTTTAATAAACTTCAGGGCTACAGTAAAATTCCTTGGCCCTTTCATAACATTCATATGTCCTTACAGTCTGTGGCATGCTCACATTCAGGATGTGCCTACAGTGTGTAACTGTAGCTTCTTTACATAATTTGCCTTATGTTTTTTCATAGTTTGTAAAAGAGCTACCACATCCCCAGCATGTGTTTGTGACCCCAACCAATCTGCCCCTCCTAGCATTAAGGGTGTGTTCACACAGCAGTCTTATTTCAAAACAGAGGTTGTTTTGAAATAAGAAACGCCATGTTCACATGACGTACCGTTGTTTCGAAACAATGGCGTTGTTTCAAAACAACTTAAACCACGTTTGGTGACGAAACATCGTTGTTTCGAAACGATTGTTTTGAAACAATCCCGTCAGAACATGTTATTTCGAAACGACAGTGACTCGTTTTGAAATAACTGTTGTCCGAACATGCTATTTTGCTTTGAGCTTTTTCCCTTAATTCGAATTAACGTTTTCTTAATTCAAATTAACTTATTTCAAAATAACACCTTATTTCGATACAAGTTGTTTCGAAACAACTTGTATCGAAATAACCCCGTGTGTGAGCATAGCATAACTATTTTTTCCCATATTCTCATTCATGCTCTCTCCGCCTCTCATTCCTGCCTCTCACGTACATCATCTTACTCTTGCTGCCCCATATTCATATTTCCTTACTTTACTGTGCCCATACCCCTACTCCTGTTTCAGACCCTTACCCTTAAAACATAATTCCTCCCTTCCTGTATCCCTGCTCAAGTCCTTCCTGCTGCCCCTCTTATAATAAGGGAATTTGAAATAATGAATGGTATACAAGTACATGGAACACTTCTGTTCATCTGTTTTCATAGTATGAAAATGGAAGGGCATTCAATGAACTTGAAAAGCAGCAAATTTAAAGTTCTTAAAAAAGAAATACATTTTCAGTCAGGGTGCAATTAACCTGTGGAATTTACAGCCACAGAACATCATTGAGATCACGGGCTTATTAGGATTCAAGATAGAATTTGTTGTATGAGCCATATCTACACCATAAACGTCTCCTAGCGCAGTAGTGTCAGTCAGGGCTACGAAGAGCTGTAGTCTCTGACCAATGTAGCTGTGCTAGACAAAGCTTTTAGTGTGGCAAAAGTGGTTTTGCCAGTGTCATCCATCTGTGTTCACACTGGAAGTGCTTTGCCAATATTCCTGTATCAGCAAAGTGCTTCTAGTGCATGCATGGCTATAGGTGGGTAATGAGAACCTCCAGACTTGCATTAGGAAGGATTTAAACAAATGTTTGGGAGGAATATTCTTCAGGGTAAAACCCAGTCATTCATTAGCGGAGATTATTGAAGGAACTTTCCTTATTTGTAGGTTAGTCCATAACTGCTTACAGCAGGACTGATAGATGAGTAGTTTGATTCAGTTTGATAGTTCCTATATTTCTAAGAATTAACACCATCTCCCTAAATCCAAGGAAGTGGGAACCATTGGAAATTGAAGGGAACTCTCCTAGAGACTTCTGCTTTGTGGACAGTGAGGAGTCTGTTGCATCTTCTAGGGATATAAATAATTTTAGATGGCTTCCATCTTTGTGCAGCCTGATATTGTACGCAGGCGCATGGACTACAGAAATGCAATAGATGCCCTATGTTTTGAGAATCTGGTGAGTTCAGTACAATTTCCTGCTGAAATAAAAAGGAAAGCTTTCATCGACTTCAGTGGGAAAAGGATTGGGAACCAGAATAAGACGTCTCTATAATATTGTTCCTTTCAGAATCTGATTCCATAATAACTGAATGCAGGGAGTGTAAGTAAAGGTCTGGTGTCCCAACAGTTTTGTTGGGGCCCCCCCCCCCCCCCCCAAATCCAGCCATCTTTCTACTTCTCCAAAACACACTTACCACTGTGTGGCAACCCTGTAATGTGTCCTGATGAAGTGGTTGAGAACCACTGTTTCAGAACACTGAGAGTATATGTAAGGCTGCACCGAATTACTCCACAACTTAATGACTACTGCTAAATGAGTATGCAACATCCACTCATAACCATTGTATGTAAAACAGAGACATTTATTATGTTAAAAAAGAACTTGCACAAAAGAAATCATACCATAATCACCCAGAGGATTCCTTTGTCTCATATAAGTAGCCAACATGTGCAGAACTGAAATGGAATCATGTTGTTCCTGCTATGTACTGTATTACAATATACAGTACAATGTAGTATTGTCTGTTTCCAGTGAGCAGAAGAATAAAGCTATTAAACTTCTTTAAGCTTGCCAAAACTTCTTTGATATAAAGGTTAAAATACTTGCTTTATAACTTAGGTCTGTAGTTTAGACAGTTAGCTCAATATATTGTATAATGTAGTGAGCTAGTTCTCCCCATGTCTTTTTTTTTTTTTTTAACTCTATTTGAAACATTGGGCTACAGAACAAAACTATGAACACATGATTTTTTAAAAATATCAGATCCTCTTTGAAAGCTGTTAAAGATATCTGAAACTGAAAATTGCTTAGTGCCTGCAACTTTTATTGATTCAATCAGGCCTATTATTAACTTCATGCATTTAAAACTAATTATTTTTCAGGCACACAGAATGTGAATCATTTGTTTGTTTAGAAACTAAAGGCAACTACCTAGCAGGCTTTTAGCATTTGTAAACCAACAGATGCTTTTTTGTTTTCTTAGTTTTGAACTAAAAGATTTGAATATTCATTTTGTCCTTACCCAAGTAAATGGTGTAAAGTTTAGGAATTATATGTTTTGATTATGAATGTACAACTAATGCCTTCATAATTAGTATATGTGGTAAGCAAGTGATTCCTGAACCTTTTTTAATGGATACGTGAAGAATTCTTGAGAACTAAGCTGTAAAAAAAAAAAATTGCCACGTATTTTGTGGACAAATTGGAGCATAGCCCAGGTTTTGCATGGTGTTGTAAGATGGTTTTTGCAAAAGAGAAAGTGGTCAGTTGTTAAAGCACCAAACTGAGATTCAGTGGATTGTGGTTCATTTCCCAGTTGTGCTATAGACTTCTGTGCCCTCTTGAGCAGGTCACTTAATCTTTCCATGCCTCAGTGTCGCATCTGTAAAATGGGAGTGATAACATTTCCTTTTTCCTATCCTGTAGTTCTGTGGTCTGTTAGACTCTAAGCCTTTAATGACAAAAGACTGTCTCTTTCTTTGTATCTGTATGGCCTCTTGACAACACAAATAATCAATACTGATGGTGGCTGAGGTTTGGGGTAGAAATCAGTTATACCGATGTGGGCATATGGGACAGATAAGTTGGCAAAAAATACCATTTGCTCAAATAATGGCATTTAAAAAATCATTAAAATTGCCCATATTTGTTTAATTGGAAATAAGTGAGTTTAGTTCTTGTCATCTTGGAAGACTAGTCGGAAGACTAGTCTAGACTCATGGTGGAAAGCCCATGGCCCCACCTGTAGGAAGCTAAGAGTGAGAGTAGAAATGTAGGGTTCTTTCTTCTGAAGTCCCTGCTCCTGTTCATCCCCTTTATTCCACTCTTTAAGAGAGTCCCATCACACCCCCGTCTAAAAGAGTTGTTGTCTGAGTCACTGTTGCCTGCACTCTGTTCATAGTTACCTGTAAAAAGTGGGTGTAAAACATAACTATTCGCATTTGCTTGAGTTTTACACTTCCTTTCCATGGGTGTGAATGTCTACACACAGTGTGGGACAATGGCGACTTGTGTTTCTCTGTTAGAACAGAGTAAGGTTCTCTGGTTATAAGAACCAGGAGACAGACTAGAATTAGACTGACAAACATTGCTTCTCCCCATGTATTTTACAAACGTCTAGAACAGGGGTTTCCAACTTGTGGTCTGGGAGCTAAAAGTGATTTGTGGGTTCTTTCAGAGTGGCCTTCCACTCCCCTTCCATAGGCTGCGGAAGGGACCTGCTGCCTGAGGAGCAAGGCAGAGTGGCTTGTTGCAGGGATAAGAGACTAGGTTCCTTGCTGCAGCTAAGGGGATGGGAGATCAGCTCTCTTCTCTCCCTGGCTGTAGCAGGGAGCACAGCAAAGCACTCTGCATGGGTCCCTAGTTGCTGGGGTACCTGCTGGGAGGGGATGACTGATTTCATTCTCCTGGCTGCCTAGAGGCCCAGGCGGTGCACAGGAAGCTACAGGATGTATGCGGTTTCCCTGCTGCAGCCAGAGAGAAAAGGAGAGCCTCCTCTCTGATCCTCTTCTGTCTGGCTGGAAGTGTGTGTGTGTGTGTGTGGGGGGGTGACTGGTGGTGGAGACTAGTGTCCCTTAAGTGTAGTAAAAACTGTACCTGTGCCCCCAAGCTAAAAAGGTTGGGAACCACTGATCTAGAAGATTCATTGTGTAATCACTCATGTCCTTTCCAGGATGCAGTACCATCTATTTTAGGTACTTTTCCATGGCCCACTTTAGCATATGATCTTTGCACCTCAAAATCTTTAATGTGGTTATCCTCACAACACCCCTGTGGGGGAGGGAAATGCTATTATCCCCGTTGCACAGACAGGGAGCTGAGGCCCTGAAGAGCTTAGAATGTAAAGAAGCAAGACAGTGAGAGTAGAAGAAAAACATTACTAGATCTACTTCATAAATGGGGAGCTCAGGCCCACAAAGGCTAAGTGGCTTGCCTTAGGTCACACATGTCTGTGACTGAGCAGAGCTTGAACATAACTTTCACTTTAGTCATTGGACTATCCATCTTGTCCTTTCTCAAAGATGTATCAGTGACTTACCTCAGTGACTAACATAGCTAGTGGACGAGAATCTCCATTGCATCGGAGTGGCCTTCTTGGACTACATTAAAAATGGTTTGTTTTCTCTTCATTCAAATATAAAGCCAGCCAGCTTGTCATATGCTGTACCACATTGATATAAACTGTATTAAAATGGGTATTGGGCTGTGAGAAGGAAAAGTATTACATGTGAAGTTGGGAAAGTTTTGTGTATGTAGTTTGAGGGTCAGTTAAACCCTGATGTAAATCCATTTATGCCTGGGATGATTATGGACTGTAATTGCTGTAATACAGATTTTTGACAGTTGTTAGTATGTCTTAACAGAACATACAGAAGAAAATGACTAACATTAATTTAGCATGGTTGTTAGAAGTGCTGAGTGTCCTCCATTCCCATTAACAAACAGCTGTCAGAGATGTTTGGCCTTGTGTAGGAAGCAATGTTCCCTCTAAGTGGAGAGAGCAGCTGAGCAACTCCTGTTGCTCGCTGC